>CANTUR010000293.1:0-517298 GCA_947683625.1 Mallotus nudiflorus
TTTTGGAGATTTTTTGGATTTTTGGGTATTTTTGAATATTTTAATATTATTTTCTAATTTTCGGAAATTAATTAAATAAATTATGAAATTGTGTTTTGTGGTTAAATTAGGTGTTGAAATGAATTTATAGGAATTTATTTGGAATTTTTATGAATTTCTAAGTATTTATTTTGAATTATTGAAGTTTATGTAAATTTGGGAAATTAGGGTTAATTATGTTTTTAATTGAATTTAATTGGTTAATTGAGTTTAATTATTAATATTATTGATAAATATGTTGAGAAAATTAATTTTGGATAATTTTATAATTTTTTGTGAATTTTTGAAGTAATTATAGTATATTTACATATATAAGGGCATTTTGGTAATTTTACCCTAAATTGGCTAAAAATGTAATTTAAGTGGTTTTAATAGTTATTTAAAGTATACAAATTATTAGTATTTTTAAATAATTAAAACTATTTTTCGTGAATTATTTTCAATTATATATATAATATACGGTTTTACTAATAAAATGAGTTTTTATTGATTTTTACTATGTTTTAAGGTTAATTATGTAAGTTCTACTTATAAAATGAATTTCTATGTTATAAGGATATTTTTGGTATTTCTGAAATTATTCTGTGATTGTGGACCCCGATCGGTGGACTGTAGTTTGGAGTCCGACCGTGGATTTTGATTGTGCCTGTGTAGTTTTTCGAAGTATATTTCCTTGCAGGGTCGGCTCTACTCTTTTGAGTAGAGAGATGTCCATTTTACAGGGGAGGTTCTGCCGGATTTTCGATAGAATTCTCATAAAACGTGATATCCGGTCGAACCCTGATATCGATTCTATGTTTAATACTCTAGATCGAATTCTAGGATTTCTGTTAGGTTTATTCTGATGTCGGTTATTTATTGCTTGTTTAGTTATGCCGAGACCGAGACCAGGCCCGTCGGACCCGTCTCGTGGAGCGCACTAGGGTGAGTTACTATTTTATATATATATGCCTTAGGATGCATGGTTTAGAAATATATGTTTTATTTTGATTAAATATGCATAAATAATGTGATTTGTATTTAAGTATATTTTTAGTTTATTTTTGGTATATATTAAATTAGATGCATGTTTTGTAAATACATTATATTTAAAATGTTTTTAAATATATTCTAGCTTAATTTATAAGTTGATTGGATTTATTTGACGTATATATACTCGAATATACCTGGTTTATTTTTGGTATATTTCTAGTATATATATGGTCTATGTTGTTATTTTATTTAAATTCATGCATCATTTATTTGTGAATGAATGTTTTATATTATTAATGATGAAGGATATCAATAGAATGTGTTACCTAGTGGGCAGCACTAGACCGAGTACGTACCGGTAGCCCTATAGTATTTAGGCTATATTACTAACTTATTTGTGGATATTGATTGAATGTGATTATTGATATGTGTGAGATATGGTTTGGAGGTGTGATTGCTGGAGCTCGGTTGACCAAATGTCTCGGGGCAATCATACTGGTAGTCAGACTGCTGGAGCTCGGTTGACTTAGTGTCTCGGGGCCAGTCTACTGTCTAAATGGATTAAGTGGATATATTTGGATTAAGGGAGCCTGTGTAGCTAGAGTGTTGTCTAACACTATTTCGAGGTTGCGATATTCTAGGTTCTATTGATCCTTCATAAAAGATGATTTTCAATAAAATATATATAAAATGATTTCTTTGCATTTGTGTGTATTTGCCTGTATATATATTAGATATATATATACTGTTGATTGTATGCATTGTCATTTAGTGTGTATGTATATATATTATAGTAATTCACTCATTGAGGTTTGACTCTCCTCCGTTGACAATTTTCAGGAGAGTCAACATCTTTAGACCTCAGTAGCAGGCCCATAGCCCGGATTTCTTTCGCCCCGGCTTCTTTGTGTAAACTGCTTACTTGAGTCTTATTTTTATAATTTAGACATTGCAGTAGTTGTAAATTAATTTGTGGGATTTTATGTATTTTATTTATGTGAGATATTGTAATATATTTGAAACTGATTTGTATTCAAAGATTTATATATATGAGATGAGATTTGACTTAAATCCAGTTGGTGAAGATAATATTATGATAAATGATTTTTATTTCCGTGCATTTAATATTGTTATTATTATTATTGCATGTTTTATTTTTATTTTTTAGCTTGCTACGGGTTCCGATTCGAAAGAATTTCCGTTCCTAGCGCCGATCATGCCCCTGTTTGGGTTGTGACATTACGAAAAATAGTTTTAATTGTTAAAAATACTAAATAATTTATAGAAATCATTTTTATACCTTAAATAACTATTAAAACCAATTTAATTACATTTTAACCAATTTAGTGTCAAATTACCAAAATACCCCTATATATATATAAATTCACTAAATTAATAAAAAATTCACCAAATAGTATAATTACTCAAAATTAATTTTCTCAACATATAATTCAATAATATTAATAAATACACTCAATTGACCAATTATTTCAATTAAACACATAATTAACCTAATTTTCCAAAAATTACATAAACTAAATAAATTCAAAATAAATATATAAAATTCACAAAAATTACCAATAAATTTCTAAAATGTATTCAACACCTATAATTACCATAAAACACAATTTCATAATTTAATTATTTAATTTTTGAAAATTAGAAAATATTAATAAAATAATCAACAATTCCCAAAAATCAAAATAAATTTCAAAATTCCATAAAAATTCACATAGGTATATGAGCTAAGGGGAGAAATATTTGTTAAGGAACTTTTCATGAATCATAAGGGAAAAGCTAAAAAAAATTGAAAAATTCATAATGGCCGAAAATGGAAAATCAAAACCTAGGGAAATCTAGATCATTTTAAGTGAAAAAAAGCTTGGAATCACACTCACCGGAGCTTAAGGAGAAGATAGAGACGGCGGAGTCGAAAATGGTGGCCGGAATCATGTTGATCGGCGATGCTTCTGTTTCGATTTTTCGCCAAAACAAGCTTCATAGTCGCCGAAAACGGGCGCTACTGGCGGCGGAGCTGGCTGGGGACGATGGTGGCACGTCGAGAGGCACACCAACGGTAGGGTGGAGCTTGGCAATGACGGTGGTGTGAGGGAGGTGATCGGGAGAGTGAGGAAGGTGGATGGCAAAATTTGTAAATTTAATAAGCTTCTAATTTTTGTATATATATATATCACACTATATATTATAATAATATGTAATCCCACACACAAATAATACTCACCACACATATATTCTAATAATTTTTATACTTATATAATTATTAATTAATATAAAAACTAATAATAAAAATTAATTTAATTAATTAAACCCTAATTTACTTTAAATAATTGTACATATATACATTTTATTTAGCACTGTAAAATTATATATGGGTTCATGCAAATTCGTTAAAACTAGTTAAAATAATTAATATTAAATTATTTACATTTTATTTTTCCCGAAAATAACATTCCCGGGAAAATTTTACGTAAAGAACTTAAAATAATTAAGAATAATTAAAATAACTTAGTAATTATCAAACTCATGAAAATAATCATAAATATATACAAAAATTATTAACACTGCATATCTCGATGCAGTTTAAAATTATTTAAAAACTCGGGATATTACAACAATATAATTTAGTAACGTAAATAACATTAAAATAAAATACATTAAGTTAAAAATTATTTAGAACAAGATATATATATATATATATATATATATATATATATATCGAAACCCTAGTTAACATAAATTAATGATAATCAACTCAAAATCGATAAATATTGAAATATTGTCTGAAATGATTAACACTGCGTATCTCGATTTAAAATAAAATCATTTAAAAACTCGAGTTATTACACCTTAAAAAGAAAGCATGCAATAATTAAAGTAAATAAATATGCATCATAATTAAAATCTTAAACCAATGTAATAAAAATAATCTCTTCCATATCATAAATAAATATATTAATATAAATTTTAGAGAAAAACCTCTGAATTAAAATTATATACAGTAAATATAAATACAACTCACTACTGATACAAAATATGACAACTGTAGTTTTTTAGAGTACAATATAAAAATTAATTGTAAAATATCAACTAAGGGAGTTAGACCTCATTGAGAGAATTGTTATAATATATATACATGCATCTCCTATATGTCAAATGCAATCAAATATTCGTATATAATAAATACATATACAAGCAATCCACACAGATGCTGAAAACCAATTTATATAATTATATTGAAAAATATAAGTTTATGAAGGATTAAATAGAACCCTATATAATCGCAACCTTGATCAACAATAACATCACTCTAGCCATACAGGCTCACTTAATTCCAAATAAATTCACTTAATCCATATAGATAGTAGATTGGCCCCGAGACACTAAGTCAAACCGAGCTCCAACAGTTTTGACTATTAGTGTGATTAACCCTGAGACACTTGGTCAACCGAGCTCCAACAATCATATTATCAATCACATCACATCTCAATCAAATCAATCATATCATTACCAATCAAATCATAATTACCGCAAATGATTCTCACTCAACCCTAAATCTATCGCACTGGTACATACACGGTCCTAGTGTTGCCCACTGGGTAGCACATTCTATCGATATCCTTCATTTAAAATAAATCATTAATATAGGAAAATAAATAATGCATAATATCATTCAAAATGACAAAATAAACCATATTTATACCAAAAATATACCTAAAATAAACTAAGTATATTTTGAGTATATATATGTCAGATAAATTCAAATCAAACATGAAATTTGCCAAAAATAAACCAATAATATACTTAAAAACAATTTAACTATAAATCAATAATATAACATGCATTTATTTAGAAATATACTAAAAATATACTTAAAGTATACTAAACATTCAATAAAATAATTTATGAATAAATACAATTTCAAAACATGTATACTCTATAACATGCAACCTAAATGCAATGTATATATAAAATAACAACTCATAGGTTTGCGCTCAACGAGACTGGTCTGACGGGCCCGATCCACTAGGTCTCGGTCTTGGCACAACTAAACAATAAAATGATAATGAAAATCAGAATAAATTTAACTTAAGCTCTATAGAGACTCGATGTAAGATTACATAACACAGAATGACACTGAATTGACCCGATAACACATTTTATGAAAATTCTATCAAAAATTCGGTAGAACCTCCTCTGTAAAATGGACATCTCTCTACTAAAAAGTAGAGTCGGTCCTGCAAGAAAAACACATTTCGAATCATAGAATTCACACAACCCTTGGTTGGGATCCCGTATTGCACAATTTTCCCAAATGAGGTCCACAATTCATCAAAATTCCAGATAATATAATAAATATATTAAAAATCAATAATTTACACAAATATCTTTAAATAGCAAAATATTACATATTTAACTATTAAAAACACCAAAAATAATTATTTTCTCAATAGTTACATAAAAATTCCGAAATAATAATATAATGTTATTAAAATCTAATTTCTCGATAATTCAATATAAATTATTAAAAATTCACTTTATATATTAAAATAATTAAAATAGCCTAAATACATATTAAAAATTACTAAAAACCCATTTTATTACCAAAATAATATATAATTTATTATTTGAAAATAATTTTCAAAAATTAGTATTAATTAGTTAAAAATAGTAAATAATTTGTAAAAATCATTTTAATACCTTAAATAATTATAAAACCAACTAAAACATAATATTTAACTGTAATCTTAATAAAATTACGTGTTTAACCCTACAAAAATACACATAATATGCTAATATTACTAAAAAATTCTATAAATGCATAAAAATTATTTTCTCAACATATATATTACTAATATTAACTAAAACACATTATTAATCAATAATTTCAACAAAAAACCCAACTATAACCTAATTTTCTAATATTGACATAATATAAAAATATTTATAAAAATTACATAAAAATCACAAAAATTATTATCTCAACACTAAAATTAATAATAATCCATAAAAACACTAAATCAACAAATTTTATAATTAAATAAATTAATTTATGAAAATTAATTAAATAATAATAAAATATTCAAAAATTCATAAAAATTAAAATAAATTCCAAAAATTCAAACAAAAATATTGACATGTAAATTAAGCTATCAAGATCATCTTTTGTGAAGGGAGTTTGTGTGAATCATCAAGATCAAGGTTAAAAAATAAATAAAAAACCCTAAAGCTCAAAAACTAAAATTCAAGAAAACTCAAGAAATGGACGATTAAAGCTCAAACCAAGCTTGGATTCATGCTCACCGGTGTTGGAAGAGTTGACAGACACCGGAATGACAAGAAATGGTGGCCGAAAAAAGGAAGGTTGGCCGAAAAGGAGGAGTTTCGATCTGTGCGGTTTATAAGAGCTACCAGTGCCGAGGAAGGAGAAGAGGGACGACACAATATGTCACGACCCAAAACAGGGGCCATGATCGGTGCTAGGGAACGAGAATTCTTTCGAATCCGGAACCCGTCGCAAGCCTAAAAATAAAATAAAAACATGCAATAATAATAACAATACATAATGCAGCGAAAATAAAAGTCATAAATATAATAATAGCATATGCACCAACTGGATTTAAATCAAATCCTCATAATTTCATATATATAAATCTTTTAGTATAAATCCAGTTCAAATATATAATACAACATCTCTTTAAATATTTAATGACTACTGCGGTGTCTAGATAAAATAATCCCAAGACTCAGATAGGCAGTTTACATAAAGAAGCCGGGGCGGAAGAAATCCGGCATACAGGCCTGCTACTTGAGGTCTGAAGATGATGACTCTCCTAAAAAATTAGTCAACGGAGGGGAGTCAGACCTCACTGAGTGAATTACTATAATATATATACATGCATACTAAATGACAATGCGCATAATCAAAGTATATATCTAATATGTATGTATACAAGCAAATACACACAGATGCAGTAAAATCATTTTATATATTTTATTGAAAATCATCGTTTATGAAGGATCAAATAGAACCCCTAGAATATCGCAACCTTGAAAATAGTGTTAGACAACATTGTAGCCATACAGGCTCACTTATTCCAAAATATTCACTTATTCCATTTGGACAGTAGACTAGCCCCGAGACATTAAGTCAACCAAGCTCCAGCAGTCTGACTGTTAGTGTGATTGGCCCCGAGACACTAGGTCAACCGAGCTCTAGCAATAACACCCAAAATCACATCTCACACATCAGATAAATCAATTCCAATCAAAATCCTCAAACTGGTTAGTAATATAGCCTAAATGCTATAAGCGCACCGGTATGTACTCGGTCCTAGTGCTGCCCACTAGGTAGCACGTTGTATTGATATCCTTCATTAATAATATAAAACATTCATTCACAATTAAATGATGCATGAATTTAAATAAAATAACAATATAAACCATATATATACGGGAAATATACCAAAAGTAAACCAGGTATATTGCGAGTATATATACGTCAATTAAGTCCAATATAATATCAAAATAAGCTAGAAATATATTCAAAAACATTTTAAACATAAATGGTTAATAAAACATGCATATAATTTAATATATACCAAAAATAAACCAAAAATAAACTAAAAGTAAACTAAAATAAACTTAAATACTAATCAAATTATTTATGCATATTTAGTCAAAATAATACATACATTTCTAAATCATGCACCCTAAAACATATATATATAGAATAGTAACTCACACTTAGTGCGCTCCACGAGATGGGTCCGACGGGCCTGGTCCACTAGGCCTCTGTCTCGACGCAACTAAACAAACAATAACGACAGAAATCAGAATAAACCTAACAGAAAATCCTAGAAACTCGATCTAGAATATTAAACACAGAATCAAAATTAGGGTTCGACTGGACATCACGTTTTATGAGAATTCTATTGAAAATTCGATAGAACCTCCCTTGTAAAACGGACATCTCTCTACTCAAAGAGTAGAGCCGACACTGCAAAGAAACACACTTCAAAAAATAGGTTCAACCACACATCCACAACCCCTCGGTCGGACTTCAAACTACAGTCTATCGACCGGGGTCCACAAACACATAATAATTTCAGAAATACCAAAAATACCCTTATAACATATAAATACATTTTATAAGTAGAAATTACATAATTCATCTTTAAACACAATAAAAATCGATAAAAACTCATTTTATTAGAAAAATCGTATATTATATATATATTTGAAAATAATTCACGAAAATAATTTTAATTATTTAAAAATACTAAATAATTTATGGAAATCATTTTTATACCTTAAATAGCTATTAAAACCAATTAAATTACATTTTTAGCAAATTTTATGTAAAATTACGAAAATGCCCTTATATATATAAATATACTAAAATTCATTCAAAAATTCACCAAAATAGTATAATCATCCAAAATTAATTTTCTCAACATATTTTATCAATAATATCAATAATTAAACTCAATTAACCAATTAGTTTCAAATAAAAACATAATTAACCTAATTTTCCCAAAATTACATAAACTCAAATAATTCAAAATAAATACTTAGAAATTCATAAAAATTCCAAATAAATTCCTATAATTCATTTCAACACCCATAATTATCATAAAACACAATTTTATAATTTATTTAATTAATTTCCGAAAATTAGAAAATAATATTAAAATATTCAAAACTACCCAAAAATCAAAATAATCTCCAAAAATTCCATAAAAATTCTTACATGTAGATTAACTAAGGGGAACAACATTTGTTAAGGGACTTTTCATGAATAAACCATTTGAAGCTCAAAAAAATTCAAAAACCCTAAGATGGCCGAATTCGAAAATTTGAAACCTAAGCAAATCAAGACCATTTCAGCTCAAACCAAAGCTAGAATCACACTCACCAGAGCTCAAGGAGAAGAAAGAGACCGGCGATGTCGGAAATGGTGGTCGGAATCGCAAGGTGTGAAGAAAGTGCAACTTTCGACCAAAAATGGTTTCCTTGACTTCGCCGGCGTCGGAGAAGGAAGCTAGGGGCGGCGGAGCAGCTGGCTGGGGAGGGCGGAGCTGCTGGCGGCACACCGATGGTAAGTGGTCAGAAGTTGCAGCGGAGGGGGAGAAGGGACGGGCTCGAGAAGAAGAAAGGAGAAGAAGAAAAGAAAAGGAAAAGAAAAGAAAAGAAAAGAAAAGAAAGAAAAAGAAAAAAAAAAGAAAAAGAAAAAATAATTTTAATAAAATATTTGGGAAAAATCACACACCACACATTTATAATTTAATATTTTAATAATTTAATACTAAATAAAATAATTAAATAACAATAAAATTAATAAACAAATAATAAAATATTAGGGTAATAAATTAAACCCTAATTAATAAATATATACACACATAGGCTTTATTTAGTAATTTAAAAATACGTATGAGTTCATGCAAGTCCGTAAATCTATTTAAAATAATTAATAATAAAATATTTACGTGAAAATTTCCCTGAAAATAAAAGTCTCGGGAAAATTTTACGTAAAGGACTTTAAATAATACACAATAATTAAAATATGTTTTAAATACATATCAACTCGTAAAAATATCATAATATATATACAAAAATTATTAACACTGCATATCCTGATACAGTGTAAAAATGTTTAAAAACACGGGATATTACATAATAGCTGGCTAAAGGCAGCGGAGCTAGCTGGATGTCGGGGAGGCACATCGACAGTAAGAAATTGGGACGACAGTGGGAGGAGGAAGATGATAGTGAGTTTGTTTGTGTTTGAATGTTTATGCATATATGTATATATTAAACTATATATTATAATATATATTAATATAATAATAATAATAATAATAATAATAAAACTTTATGTTAAAAAAAATCTCCACCACATAAAAAAAAATATCTTACATATATATATATATATATATATATATATATATATATATATATATATATAACACAAATAATCACACACATATATTAACATAAACCCTAATTATAATATATAAATATAATACATAAAATATCATTTATGTAACAATAAATAATAATATTATCAATAACGTTATTTTAATAAAAATAATAATATCAAAATAATAATGAAATTTGATAAAGCAATAATAGAAAAAATAATGCAAATTAAACGTCCAAAAGAATATATTTACGTAGAAAAATTATTTAAACATAAAATAATAATAATTAATCACAAATAACGAAAATAATTAATAAAATTTCCAAATCTAATTAACACTGCATATCTCATTATAAAATAAAATAATTTAAAAATATAGGTCATAACAGTCTTCCCTCCTTATAAGAATTCATCCCCGAATTCAAGAAAAGAATAAATTACAAGAATTAAGGAGGAAAGAGATACAGGTAAGAAGCTCGCATATCAATTTTAGTCTCCCACGTATGCTCTTCTACGTTGTTGTTTCACCACAACACCTTGACCATCGGAATCTGCTTCGAACATAATTGTCGAACTTGTTAGTCCACGATCGTAACAGGTTCTTCTGCAAACGTCAAGTCTTCACTCACTTCCACGCTATTGGGTTGTAACTGTCACGACCCAAAACAGGGGCCATGACCGGCGCTAGGGAACGGGAATTCTTTCGAATCCGGAACCCGTAGCAAGCCTAAAAAATAAAATAAATATGCAATAATAACCATAAAAATATAATATGCAGCGGAAAATAAAAATCATAAATATAACAATATCATCCATATCAACTGGATTAATTCAAAACTCATCACATCGCATATATAATCTCATAAATGTATAATCTTTATACAAATCCAGTTTTAACATAATACATCTCTTTAAAACAAATACTTTAATTCACAACTACTGAAAATCACAACTACTGCAGTGTCTAGATAAAATAAATAAGACTCAAGTATACAATTTACATAAAGAAGCCGGGGCGGAAGAATCCGGCGTATCGACCTGCTACTGAGGTCTGAGGAAGTTGACTCTCCTGAAAAATAGTCAACGGAGGGGAGTCAGACCTCACTGAGTGAATTACTATAAATATATATACATACACTCTAAGTGATAATGCATACAGTCAACAATATATATATAATATGTATATATACAGGCAAATTCATACAGATGCAGAAAAATCATTTTATATATTTTGTCTGAAAATCAACTTTTATGAAGGATCACATAGAACCCTAGAATATCGCAACCTCAGAAAATAGTGTTAAACAACACTCTAGCCATACAGGCTCACTTATACCAAATATATCCACTTAATCCATATGGACAGTAGACTGGCCCCCGAGACACTAAGTCAACCGAGCTCCAGCAGTCTAACTGCCAGTGTGATTGGCCCCGAGACACTTGGTCAACCGAGCTCCAGCAATCACACCCAAACCACATCTCACACATATCAATAATCATAATCAAATCGATATCCACAAATAGTTAGTAATATAGCCTAAAGCTATAGGCGTACCGGTACGTACTCGGTCCTAGTGCTGCCCACTAGGTAGCACGTTCTATTGATATCCTTCATTCTTAATATAAAACATTCATTCACAAAAATAAATGATGCATGGATATAAATGAAATAGCAATATAAACCATATATATACCGAAAAATATACCAAACATAAACCAGGTATATTTTGAGTATATATATGTCAAATAAATCCAATCAAATCATGAATTAAACTAAAAATATATTTAAAAACATTTTAAATATATTTTATTAATAAAACATGTATATTAATTTATTATATACCAAAAATATACCAAAAATATACTTGAATATAAATCATGTTATTTATGCATATTTAGTCAAAATAACACATGCATTTTCTAAATCATGCATCCTAAGCATATATATATAATATAGTAACTCACCTAATGCGCTCCACGAGACAGGTCCGACGGGCCTGGTCCACTAACCCTCGGTCTCGGCGCAACTAAGCAAGAAATAATTAATCGACATCAGAATAACCCTAACAGAAATCCTAGAATTCAATCTAGAGTATTCAACACAGAATCGAAAATTAGGGTTCGACTGGATATCACGTTTTACGAGAATTCTACCGGAAATCCGGCAGAACCTCCCCTGTAAAACGGACATCTCTCTACTCAAAAGAGTATAGCCAACCCTGCACAGAAACACACTTCAAAAATAAACACCACAATCAATCACAACCCCTCGGTCGGACTCCAGACTACAATCTGTCGACCGAGGTCCACAAACACAGAATATATATTCAAATATACCAAAAATATCCTTAAATCATAAAAATACATTTCATAGGTAGAAATTACATAATAAATCTTGAAACACTGTAAAAATCGATTAAAACTCATTTTATTAGAAAAACCGTATATTATATATATAATTGAAAATAATTCCCGAAAAATAGTTTTAATTAGTTAAAAATACTAGATATTTTGTAGAAATCATTTTTATACCTTAAATAAATATTAAAACCAATTAAATTACATTTTTAGACAATTTAGGGTAAAATTACCAAAATACCCCTATATATATATATATACCTAAATTACTTCAAAAATTCACCAAAAATCATACAATTATCCAAAATTAATTTTCTCAACATATTTATCAATAATATCAATAATTAAACTCAATTAACCAATTAAATTCAATTTAAAACACAATTAACTTAATTTTACAAAATCACATAAACTTCAATAATTAAAAATAAATACTTAGAAATTCATAAAAATTCCAAATAAATTTCTATAATTCATTTCAACACCTAATTCAACCATAAAATCCAATTTCATAATTTAAATAATTAATTTCCGAAAATTAGAAAATAATATTAAAATATTCAAAAATACCCAAAAATCCAAACAATCTCCAAAAATTCTGTAAAAATTCATACATGAAGATTAAGCTACCAGGAACAACATTTGTGAAGGAAGTTTCCATGAATCATCCAAATCGAAGCTCAAAAAAATCAAAAACTCAAAGAGGCCGAAAACTTCAAATCGAAACCTAAGCAATTCTAGACCATTTTAGCTCAAACCAAAGCTAGAATAACACTCACCGGAGCTCAAGGAGAAGATAGAGACCGGCGGTGTCGAAAACGGTGGCCGGAGGAGGGAGAAACGGCGATGAGAAATGGTGGTGGCCGGCGCGCGGGAAGAAGAAGAAGAAGAAAAAGAAAAAGAAAGAAAAAGGAAAGAGAAAGAAAAAGAAAAAGAAAGAAAAAGGAAAAGAAAAAGAAAAAAAGAAAAAAGAAAAAAGAAAAAAATAAAATAAATTAAAATAATTAAATATTAATAAATAATTAATAATAAAATAATAAATTTTAATAATTTAATAATAAATAAAATAATCAAATAATAATAAATAAATAATAAAATATTAGGGTAATAATAAACCCTAATTAAATAAATATACACACACAGGCTTTATTTAATAATTTAAAAATATGTATGAGTTCATGCAAACCCGTAAATACATTTAAAATAATTAATAATACATTGTTTACGTGGAAATTTCCCCGAAAATGAAAGTCCCGGGAAAATTTTACGTAAAACACTGTATATAAGACACAGTAATTAAAATAGGTTTAAAATACATATCAACTCATAAAAATATCGTATAATGCATAAAAATTATTGACACTGTATATCCCGGTACAGTGTAAAAATATTTTAAAAAAACACGGGATATTACAGTAACAAGTGCGAAGGGTTTGAAATATACTTCCTCAGCATCGAGATATGGAACACTGGATGCACTTAAGACAAACTCAAAGGTAAAGCCAACCGATATGCAACAGTGCCAACTCTCTCCAAAATCTCGAACAGTCCAATATATCTTGGTGCTAGCTTGCCATTCCTACCAAATCTCATCACACCCTTCATCGGAGACACCTTCAGAAACACATAGTTTCCTACCTGGAACTCCACATCTCTGCATCTAGGATTTGCATAGCTCTTTAGTCTGCTAACTACAATCTCTAATCTCCTCTTAATCATAAAAACCTTCTCTATAGCATCCTGAACCATCTCAGGTCCAGTCAATGCTCTCTCCCCAACCTCATCCCAACTTAGAGGGGATCTACACTTCTTTCCATACAAAGCCTCATATGGTGCCATTCCAATACTGCTATGGTAGCTGTTATTATAAGCGAACTCCATAAATGGCAAATGATCATCCCAGCTACCTCCCAGATCCAAAACACACATCCTCAACATATCTTCCAATGCCTGGATCGTCTTCTCAGACTGGCCATCTGTTTGAGGATGAAAAGTAGTATTGAAATCCAACTTGGTGCCCATCACTTATTGTAACTTTTGCCAAAAATGAGAAGTAAACATTGAACCTCTGTCTGACACAATGGACACAGGTACTCCATGAAGGCACACAATATGCTTCACATACAGCTTCGCCAATCTGGCTATAGAATAAGTGGCTTTCATAGGTAAGAAATGTGCAAACTTGGTCAACTTGTCCACTATCACCTTGATGGAATCGTATCCATCCTTGGAATGAGGTAAACGACCATAAAATCCATAGTAATCCTTTCCCACTTCCACTCAGGAATAGGAAGGTGCTGAAGCTTCCTAAAAGGCTTTTAATGTTCTGCTTTCACCTGCTAACATGTCAAACACTTAGCAACATAGTCAGCTACATCCTTTTTCAGTCCATCCTACCAGTATAGATCTCTAATATTATGGTACATCTTAGTAACACCTGGATGTACATTGTAAGATGTAGAATGTTCTTCCTCAAGGATCTCTTCTCTTAAATTATCCATATCGGGAATACACAATCTACCACTGATCCATAAAACACTATCATTATCAAGTGTGAAATCAGTGAACTTCCTTGCTCGAACATTCTCTGCAAGCTCTTCCAGAATAGGATCTCAGCTTTGAGTTGCTTTAATCTTATCTCTAAACATAAATCGCACCTTAAGCTGAGCTAGTAGTCCTTGAAATCTACTTATCTTCATCATCAGACCTTGATCCAATAACTGATGCAACTCCTGGATCAATGGTCTCCTCTCTATACTAATGTGAGCAAGACTTCCTACTCAAGGCATTTGCTACCACATCAGCCTTGCCTAGATGATAAAGGATCTCACAGTCATAATTTTTCAATAATTTCAACCATCTCCTCTGCCTCAGATTCAGATTTCTTTGCTAGAAAATGTACTTAAGGCTTTTGTGATTAGTAAAAATCTCACAAGTCACCCTGTACAAATAATGTCTCTAGATCTTGAGAGCAAAGATCACTACAGCCATCTCGAGGTCATTGGTAGGATAGTTCTATTCATGCTTCTTTAACTGCCTCGAAGCATAAACGATCACCCTACCATTCTGCATCAACACACAACCTAGGCCAACTCTAGAGGTATCACAATACATTGTGAACTTATCCACTCCATTAGACAAAGCCAAAACTAGAGTTGTGGTCAACTTCTCCTTCAGTAACTGAAAACTATTCTCACAAGCATCTAACCACTCAAACTTCACATTCTTCTGAGCCAAGCGAGTTATAGGAGCTACGATTCTAGAAAAATCCTGTACAAACCTCCTATAATACCTGTCTAAACCCAAAAAACTTTGAATCTTAATAACTGAAGTCAGTCTAGGCCACTCAGACACTGCCTTAATCTTTTGTGGATCAACCTGGATACCCTCTTTAGACACCACGTGTCTAAGGAATGAAACACTCTCAAACCAAAAATCACACTTTGAGAATTTAGCATAAAGTTGATGTTCTCTCAGTGTTTATAGGATAGTCCTTAAGTGATATACATGCTCTTCCAATACTCCAGTATATCATTGATGAAGACTACCATAAACTGATCCACATATGGTCTGAATACCATGTTCATAAGATCCATGAAGCTACTGGTGCATTAGTCAAACCAAACGACATCACCAGAAACTCATAGTGGCCATATCTAGTATGGAATGCTATTTTAGGAACATCGGCTTCTCTGATCCATAACTAATGATATCCTGATCTCAAATTAATTTTAGAAAAGAACTGTGCACCCTGAAGCTGATCAAACAAGTCATCTATCCTTAGAAGAGGATACTTATTCTTCACTGTCACCTTGTTCAGCTCTCTATAGTCTATGCACAGTCTCAGGGTATCATCCTTCTTTCTCACAAACAGGACTGGTGCACCCTAAGGAGAAACACAGGGTTTGATAAAACCCTTATCCAGTAATTCCTGCAACTACTCTTTTAACTCTGCAGGAGCCATTCTGTAGGGTGGCATCGAAATAGGGGTAGTGCCTGGAACCACATCTATACAGAACTCAATCTCTCTATGAGGTGGTAAGCCTGGTAACTCCTCAGGAAACTCACAGGAAACAAGAACATTTATGAGAGACAACTTCTCCACTGAAGTATGCCTGACTAATGCCAAATAACCCTGACAACCCTTCATCAGCATCTTCCTAGCCGTGATAGTGGAGATGAGATTTTATGGTGTAGAACTCTTATCACTAACAAACTTAAACTCTTATTCATCATGAATTCTGAATATCACCTCTTTACTCCGATAATCCATAATGACATAGTGCTGAGACAACCAATCCATACCAAGGATACATCAAACTCTATCACATTCAACAACACCAACTCTGCGGGCAATTCTCTAGCTCTGATGAAAATTGGATAACTAGGAAGAACAACATCGATGCCAAAAGAATCGCTTAGAGGAATGGCGACAGACAAAGGAAATGGCATCCTTAAAGCTTGTCAACAAGACTTGGAAGCAAACACAGGAGAAATAAACGAATGCATGGCACCTATATTAAACAAAACCCATGCATCCTAGCAACAAATAGAAATAATACCTGCCATGACTGCATTAGATACCTAAGCATCATGCTGAGTGAGATGGAAAACTCTGGCTTGACCTCGACCTCCCTGCTGACTGGTAGAAGCCTGGCTAAAACCTCTGGCACATCCTCTAGTACCTTTACCATAACCTTGCTAAGGAACTATTTGAGTCGAAGTCGCTGACCCAGAGGTAACTAAAAAGGAACTGGTGTTGCACTAGTGATCGATTACTGTGGAAATCACAGAATCTACTGTGGCTGGTAACCAAAATAAGGACATGGTCTGGTATAGTGTCCCATCTGTCCGCATCGAAAACAAGTCAGTGGCATCATGAAACATGGTCCCTGATGGACTCTACGACATATCTGACAAACAATGGCAACTGAACCAGAACTACGACCACTATTGTTGCTAGAAGCACCTGACCTAAATTTGATCAATCTACGCTAACCTCCACGACCATGCCTACTACTCCTGTGCACTCTCTACTGTTGTCTCTGACTCTGCTGGATTGGGCCTCTCTACTGACTACTCACACCAATTTGAAAACCTGAGTATGAAGTAGTCTGAAATCCACCTGATTGAGTGCCCAGCTGGTAATAATCAGGCATAGCACCTTGCCTGACTAGCCTCAGCTCAATCTCCTTGGCCAACTCTATTACCGACTCTAGAGTAAGACCTACTGTAGGCATACTAGCAAAAGCAGAACCCAAACTAGTGACATAAGTAGTGATTGTGAAATACTGATCCCTCATTAGATCCTCTGCATATCTGTCGAGTCAAAGGAACTCTCTAGTGTAGTCCTCAATAAATCTATCACACTTGGTGATACTCGTCAACTGGAGTCTGTAGCTCATACAGAGTGGCTCTGGGCAGAATCTCCTTATAAATTGCTCTCTGAATTGTGCCTAGGTCATCATCATCATGTACGACTGAATCATCTATATGAACCAATCCAGGGCTGGTCCCTCTACTGACAGCTCAACAATCATAATTCATTGATACTCGGTGTCAACAGTCTGAGTCCTCATCTCAATAGCATGTAGAAAGTCCAACGGGTCAGAAGTCCTATCGAATGCTATATGACCAACTCTAGCATAGAATAATGTTGCCTCAGGGTCAGACATACCCTACTAATAGACAGGCTAAATCGACAATGCAACTAGAGGTATAGGAGCATCCTCGTACTCTAGCTTTATAAGTTCCTTGTCTTGTAGCTCTTTCTGTCTATGATGACTTGCCACTCCTCGAGGTCTACCTCTGTGCCTCGACCTCTATGCCTCGTTAGTGGCTCAAGAGGTAAAACCTCATCCTGAAAGGACTCATTATCCTCAGCCTTAATGACCGGCGGAGCGACACACGCTCGTCTCATCATTTTGAAAAGATAGATAGAAGGATTCAGATAAAATAGACAACTAATGGTAACACAAAAAACTAAATCAAGGAAAACTTATCAAAGACATACTCGAACCTAATTAACTATAGTAGTTTCAAAGAAAACACAACTCAGAAAAACTAGGGCCATAACTCTAATAACTTAGGCCCAGATACAAACTCTGCCCTGATACCAACTTTGTCATGACCCAAACTAGGGGCCATGATCGGCGCTAGGGGATGAGAATTCTTTCGAATTCGGAACCCATAGCAAGCCTTAAAAGAAAAATATGAAATAATTAAAGTAAATAAATATGCATCATAATTAAAATCTTAAACCAATGTAATAAAAATAATCTCTTCCATATCATAAATAAATATATTAATACAAATTTCAGAGAAAAACCACTGAATTAAAATCACATACAATAAATATAAATACAACTCACTACTGATACAAAATATGACTACTGCAGTTTTCTAGAGTACAATATAAAAATTAAGTAGATAATTTACATAAACGAGCTGGGGCAAAAGAAATCTGGTGGATAGGTCTACTGCTGAGGTATGAGGAAGAAGACTCTCCTGTAAAAATATCAACTAAGGGGAGTTTGTAATATCCCGTGTTTTTAAATATTTTACTACTGCATCGGGATATGCAGTGTTAATAATTTTTGGTATATAATATTGATATTTTATGAGTTTTTTATTTAATTAACGCTTATTTAATTATTTTATGTTATTTTAAGTACTTTATGTAAAATTTTCCCGAGAACCCGAGAATTCTATTTTCGGGAAAATTTTCACGTAAATAATTTACTATTAATTATTTTAAGTAGATTTATGCATTTGCATGAACTAATATATATTTTTAAAAGTGTTAAAATAAAGTATATATGTGTATTTATTTAAATTTAATTAGGGTTTAATTAATTACCCTAATTTTTATTATTTATTATTAGTTTAATATTATTTAATTATTTTTTTAGTGTATAAATTATTTAATATATTAAATTATGTGTGGGAATTTATATTATTATAATATATAGTGTAATAATACATATACATATACATACATATATATATATATATATATATATATATATATATATATATATATATATATATATATATATATATATATATATACATATTATAGTGTTAAAATCAAAATTTTTTGGCAAATTACCATTTCACCCCCGACTCCTCCTCCTTCTTCCCCGATCACCTCCCGTCGCCAACCACCATCTATCACGCCATTCTCTTGCCATCGGTGTGCCTCCCGGCGTGCCCCTCTTTCCTCAGCCTTCCCCGCCACCTGTTGCAGTTGTTTCCAGCGTTGGGAAGCTTATTTTGGCCGGAGAAGCTGAAACTCTTCTCAACGTCGATCAAGCCGATTCCAGCCACCGTTTTTGACACCATCAGTCTCTATCTTCTCCTTGAGCTCCGATGAGTATGATTCCAAGCTTTGTTTCACTTAAAATGGTATAGATTTGCTTAGGTTTCAATTTTGCAATTTCGGCCTATTAGGGTTCTTGATTTTTTTGAGCTTCATTTGATTGATTCATGAAAAATTCCTTCACAAATGTTGTTCCCCTTAGCTTAATATTCATGTGTGAATTTTGTAGAATTTTTGGAATTTATTTTGATTTTTGGGTATTTTTGAATATTTTATTATTATTTTCTAATTTTTGAAAATTAATTAATTAAATTATGAAATTGTGTTTTATGGTAATTATAGGTGTTGAAATGAATTATATAAATTTATTTGGAATTTTTTTGAATTTTTAGGTATTTATTTTGAATTTAATTAGTTTATGTAATTTTGAGAAAATAGGGTTAATTATGTTTTTAATTGAAATTAATTGGTTAATTAATTTTATTAAGTGATATTATTGAAAAATATGTTGAGAAAATTAATTTTGTGCAATTATATTATTTTTGGTGAATTTTTGAATTAATTTTAGTATATTTATATATATAGGGGTATTTTGGTAATTTTACCCTAAATTGGCTAAAAAATATAATTAAATTAGTTTTAATAGTTATTTAAGGTATGAAAATGATTTCTGCAAATTATTTAGTATTTTTAATTAATTAAAACTATTTTTCGTGAATTATTTTCAAATTATATATATAATATACGATTTTTCTAATAAAATGAGTTTTAATCGATTTTTACTGTGTTTTAGGGTTAATTATGTAATTTCTACTTATAAAATGTATTATTACTATACAAGGGTATTTTTGGTATTTTATGAATATTCAGTGAATTGTGGACCTCGGTCGGTGATTTGTAGTTTGGAGTCCGACCGAGGGATTTTGGTTGTGTTTTGTGTTTATTTTTGAAGTGTGTTTCTTTGCAGGGTGGGCTCTACTCTTTGAGTAGAGAGATGTCCATTTTACAGGGGAGGTTCTGCTGAATTTTCTATAGAATTCTCATAAAACGTGATGTTCGATCGGATTTTGATTTAATTCTCTGTCTAGTAAACTAGATCGAGTCTTTAGAACTTCTGTAGATGTATTCTGATATTCTGTGGTCGTTTGTTTGTTTAGTTGCACTGAGACCGATGCCTAGTGGACAGGCCCATCGGACCCATCTCGAGGAGCGCACTAATTGTGAGTTACTATTCTATATATATATATATGCTTTAGGGTGCATGATTTAGAAATATATGTTTTATTTTGATTAATTATGCATAAATAATTCAATTAGTATTTAAGTTTATTTTTAGTTTATTTTGGTTTATCTTTTGTTTATTTTGGTATATTTTAAATTATATGCATGTTTTGTTAATAAATTAGGTTCAAAATGTTTTTGAATATATTTTTAGTTTATTTTGTAATTTTATTGGATTTATTTGACGTATAAATACTCAAAATATACCTGGTTTACTTTTGGTATATTTCTAGTATATATATGGTTATTGTTGCTATTTTATTTAAATTCATGCATCATTTATTTTTATGAATGTATGTTTTATATTTCAATGAAGGATATCAATAAAACGTGCTACCTAGTGGGCAGCACTAGGACCGAGTACGTACTGGTGCGCTTATAGCATTTAGGCTATATTACTAACCTGTTTGAGGATATTAATTGGATTTGATTATTTAATGTGTGAGTGTAATAACCCTGGTTTTAAATTATTTTATTAAATATTGAGATATGCAGTGTTAATAAAGTTTAAAAATTATATTTAATTATTTCACTAATTTATGATTTATTATCATTATTTTAAGTTTAATTAAATTTTCTACGTAAAAATATTATTTTGAACATTTAAATTCCATTGTGTAAATTTGTTATTTTATTATTTTCGAACACTATTATTTTAATAACGTTAGTTATGTGCATTATTATTTATATATTATTTTTATTTAATTAAATAAACATTATTTAAATTATTAATTATTTAATAATTGTGGATATTGTTATTGTTAATTTTAAATGATATTTTATGTGCTAATATTAGTTTAATAATTATGTGTTTATTTTTATGTATGTGTGATTATATGTGTATATATGAAAGAGATATTTTATTTTTATTTTATTTTGTGTGATGGGAAATTTTTAGACCCAAAATAATATTATATTATAACATATAGTTTAATAAAGTATAACCTATATATATATATACATATACATGTTTGCAAAATCAAAGAAAGAGAAAAGCAAAGAAAGTTACAGAATACTCACCTTCCTCCGCGCGCTGCCATCCCGACCATCCCCTGTCACTGTGCCTCTTCCTTTAGCTCACCGGACCGCCACCATCTTCTTCCCTTTTCTTCTCCATCATCCGTCATTGACTGCTCGTCGGTATGTCGCCGGAGAAAGCAGAAACGGCAGCGCAGCAGCAAGCTTCTTCCTCACCGTCGAACATTTTTCGGCCACCTTTGTTTGAGTTCTTGGGTTCTTTGGGTTCCTTGAGTTGTGAAGACTCCATTTCTAAGCTCGGATTGAGCTCAAACCACCTCGTCTGTAAGTTTTGTCGATTTTTCTATTTTTGAGCTTTTAAGGTTTTTAATTTTTTTAGGTTGATTTATTTTGATTCGAACAAACTCCCTTTGCAATAATGATCCTTATAGCTTGAGCTTCATGGATATATTTTTGTTATAATTTTTGGAATTTATTTTAATTTTGGTGAAATTTTGATTATTTTAATATTATTTAATGAATTTTCGTAAATAAATTAATTAAATTGTGAAATTGGTTAAATTATTGCTATTATGTTTTTTTTTTATTAATTTTGATGTTGGTAAATTAATTTTTGAAAATTTTATATAATTTTTATGAATATTTTTAGTTTATGTAAATATTGGATAATTGAGTTAAATGAGTATTTGGGTTAAATTTAAAGTTTAATTGTGTGTTTTAGTTTATATTAAAATGTTATTTGATCATAAAATAATTTTTTAGGAATTTCTATTATTTTTATGGGAGTTTATATAATTTATGTGTATTTTGGAATTAATAGCTTAAATATGTATTTTTATAGAAATTATTGGTTAATTAGGTGTATTTGTTGATTTTATTGAAAAATATGTTGAGAAAATTAATTTTGAGTAATTATATTATTTTTGGTGAATTTTTGAACATTTATAGTGAATATATATATATAGGGGTATTTTGGTAAATTTACACTAAATTGGTTTTAATAGTTATTTAGGGTATAAAAATGATTTCTGTAAATTTTTAGTATTTTTAACTAATTAAAACTATTTTTCGTAAATTATTTTCAAATTATATATAATATACTATTTTTCTAAATAAATGGGTTTTTATTGATTTTTAGTATGTTTTAGGATTAATTACGTAATTTGGAATTATAAAATGTATTTTTATTATATACGGGCATTTTCGGTATTTTATAAATATTCTGTGAATTGTGAACCTCGGTCGGTGAATTGTAGTTTGGAGTCCGACCGAGGGATTGTGGTTGTAATCCTGGGTTTATTCCGAAGTGTATTTCTTTGCAGGACCGGCTCTACTCTTTGAGTAAAGAGATGTCTGTTTTACAGGGGAGGTTCTGCCGGATTTTCGGTAGAATTCTCGTAAAACGTGATATCCGGTCAAATTCTTATTCTAATTTTGTGTCTAAAATTCTAGATCGAGTCTTTAGAATTTCCGTTAAATTTATTCTGATTTCATGTTGTCATTTGTTTGTCTAGCTGCGCCGAGACCGAGGCCTAACGGATCAGGCCCGCCGAGTTTGTCTCGTGGAGCGCTAACATATGAGTTATTATACTATATATATATGCATTGCATATAGGATGCATGACTTAGGATTTTTATTTTCATTATATGTTTAAACAGTAATTTAACTATAATATGATTTGGTATATTTTCGGTTTATTTTTAGTATATTTGATATATAAATGTTGTATATTTTCTATATACATTTAATATATCACTGGTATACTTGGAGTTTATTTTTGACATATGTATGTTAGATATTTAGGTTTATGTTTGTTATAATTTAATATTTATACATTATTTAAATGTGCATCGAACCATAATTATTTTATTAAATGATTAGTATAATTTAGGTTTATTCTTAAATAATTGCATGCTATATTATAAACCTACACTTAAATTATTTTTAAGTTTACTTTTGGTATATTTTGATTTGTTTCCAAATAAATACATGTTTTATTATTAAATTAAACCTAACATATTAGTGATATATTTAGGGTTTATTTTTGATATATGCATGCTAGATAATTAGGTTTATTTTTAGTATATTTGTGAATATATGTTAAACGCAAACACGTATTTAAATGAATATTTATACATAAATGTTTCATTAAATGATTTGTGTACTTAGGGTATATCTTTTGCATATTTAAGTATATTTTTAAGATAATGCATGTTATATTATTGTTACCCATTTAAATTGTTTTTAACTATATTAATGATTTATCTTTAGTTTATTTCATATTTTATTTGACACACACATATATATATACCTTAAATATACTAGGTATATTTTTGGTATATATATATGGTTGGTTTTACTATTATGAATATTGTTCTACATTAATTATTTTCTGAATGAATGAATTATTTTAAGTGAAGGATATCAATAGAACGTGCTTCCTAGTGGGCAGCACTAGGACCGTGTACGTACCGGTACGATAGATAAGGATTGAGTGAGAGTTAAAATTGAGTGATTATAATTGATTTAATTGATTTGACTAAGATTAATGGTATGTTAGATAGTGTGATTGCTGGAGCTCGGTTGACTAAGTGTCTCGGGGCCAATCACATTGACAGTCAGACTGCTGGAGCTCGGTTGACTTAGTGTCTCGGGGCCAGTCTACTGTCCATAAGTGAATTGAATGATCTATTGGGTTGATTGAGATGTGAGGTGATGGATAGTGTGATTGCTGGAGCTCGGTTGACCAAGTGTCTCGGGGCCAATCACACTGACAGCCAGACTGCTGGAGCTCGGTCGACTTAGTGTCTCGGGGCCAGTCTGCTGTCCAAATTGGAATAAGTGTTCTATTTGGAATCAAGTGAGCCTGTATGGATAGAGTGATGATGGGATTGTTTGAGGTTGTTATTATTTAGGGTTCTATGGATCCTTCATGAATTAAAACAAACGTTTTCTACATTTAGTATATTTATAAAAGCAAAGTTTGGCATTCGTGTGAAATGTGTGTATATACATATATATAAGAATGCCTGATTGTTATGGTTTAGTTTGCATGTATATATAGTATAATAATTCACTCAGTGAGGTCTGACCCCCCTCAATTATTTTTCAGGAGATTCCATATCGTCAGACCTTAGTTGTAGAGTTCCTTGCCGGTGTTCTTCAGTCCCGGTTGTTTTATGCAAATGTATATTCTGAACTTTGAATTGTATTCTAGAAACTGCAATAGTAGTGTCATTATATTGGAAGTGTATTATTTTGTTTGGATATTAAATACTCTGAGAATTTGTATTTGAACATTGTACGAACATGTATTCATTTATATAAGGATTTGGAGTATTTATTTTATATATTGATTCAGAAAAATTTTAATTTGGTCGTAATTTCATATAATTATTGCATGATTTTATTTTTTCTTAGGCTTGCTATGGGTTCTGGATTCGAAAGAATTCTCATTTCCTAGCGCCGGTCATGACTCCTAGTTTGGGTCGTGACAGTGAGAAATGATTTGGGAGTGTGATTGCTGGAGCTCAGTTGACCAAGTGTCTCGGGGCCAATCACACTGACAGTTAGACTGCTGGAGCTCGGTTGACTTAGTGTCTCGGGGCCAGTCTACTGTCTAAATGGAATAAGTGATTATATTGGAATAAGTGAGACTGTATGGCTAGAGTGTTTTCTAACACTGTTTTGAGGTTGTAATATTTTAGGGTTCTATTTGATCCTTCATAAATAGTGATTTTCAGTAAAAATATATAAAATGATTTTATTGCATCTGTGTGTATTTGCTTGTATATATACATATTATATATACTTTTGATTGTGTGCATTGGCATTTAGTATGCATGTATATATACTATAGTAATTCACTCAGTGAGGTCTGACTCCCCTCCGTTAACTATTTTTCAGGAGAGTCATCTTCCTCAGACCTCAGTAGCAGGCATGTACGCCGGATTTCTTCCGCTCCGGCTTCTCTATGTAAACTGCTCACTTGGGTTTTATTTTATATTCTAGACACTACAATAGTTGTAAAATTGTTAAAAGATATTGTATTAAATTTGTATGAGTTATGTATTTTAAGAATTTGAACTGGATTTGTATTAAAAGAGTTTATTTATATATGAGATGAGAATTTGATTTAATCTCATTTGGTGGAAATATTACTTTGATATTTATGATTTTATTCCACTGCATAATATTGTACTTAAATGTGTTGTTATTATTTCTATTGCATGTTTTATTTTATTTTAGGCTTGCTACGGGTTTCGGATTCGAAAGAATTCCCGTTCCCTAGCACCGATCATGGCCCCTATTTTGGGTCGTGACAGAGTCAGACCTCACTGAGTGAATTGTTATAATATATATACATGCATCTCCTATATGTCAAATGCAATCAAACATTCATATATAATAAATATATATACAAGCAATCCACACAGATGCTGAGAACCACTTTATATAATTGTATTGAAAAACATAAGTTTATGAAGGATCAAATAGAACCTTATAAATCATAACCTCGATCAATAATAACATCACCCTAGCCATATAGGCTCACTTAATTCCAAATAAATTCACTTAATCCATATGGACAGTAGACTGGCCCCAAGACACTAAGTCAACCGAGCTCTAACAGTCTAACTGTTAGTGTGATTGGTCCCGAGACACTTGGTCAATCGAGCTCCAACAATCACACTATTAATCACATCACATCTCAATCAAATCAATCATATTATTACCAATCAAATCCTAATGACCACAAATGATTCTCACTCAACCCTAAATCTATCGCAGCGGTATATACACGGTCCTAGTGTTGCCCACTAGGTAGTACGTTCTATCGATATCCTTCATTTAAAATAAATCATTCATATAGGAAAATAAATAATGCATAATATCATTCAAAATGACAAAATAAACCATATATATACCAGAAATAAAATAAGTATATTTTGAGTATAGATATGTCAGATAAATTCAAATCAAACATGAAATAAACCAAAAATATACTTAGAAACAATTTAAGTATAAATCAATAATATAACATGCATTTATTTAGAAATATTCTTAAAATATACTAAAAATATACCTAAAGTATATTAAACATTCAATAAAATAATTTATGAATAAATACAATTTCAAAACATGTATACTCTAAAACATGCAACCTAAATGCGATGTATATATAAAATAACGAATCATAGGTTTGCACTCCACGAGATTGGTCTGATGGGCTCGGTCCACTAGGCCTCGATCTCGATGCAACTAAATAATAAAATGATAATGCAAATTAGAATAAATCTAACTTAAGCTCTATAAAGACTTGATCTAAGATTATAGAACATAGAGTTAACCCGATGTCACGTTTTACGAGAATTCTATCAAAAATTCGGCAGAACCTCCTCTGTAAAACGAAAATCTCTCTACTAAAAAGTAGAGCTGGTCTTGCAAGAAAAACACACTTTGAATCATAGAATTCACACAACCCTCGGGTGGGATCCTGAACAACACAATTTCCCCAATTGAGATCCACAATTCACCAAAATTCCAAATAATATAATAAATATATTAAAAATCAATAATTTACACAAATATCCTTAAAATAGCAAAATATTACATATTTAACATTAAAACACCAAAAATAATTATTTTATCAATAATTACATAAAAATTCTGAAATAATAATATAATGTTATTAAAAATTCAATTTCTTGATAATTCAATATAAATTATTAAAAATTCACTTTATATATTCAAATAACTAAAATAGCCTAAATTCATATTAAAAATTACTAAAAATCCATTTTATTACCAAAATAATATATAATATATTATTTGAAAACAATTTTCAAAAATTAGTATTAATTAGTTAAAAATAGTAAATAATTTGTAAAAATCATTTTAATACCTTAAATAATTATAAAACCAACTAAAACATAATATTTAACTACAATCTTAACAAAATTACGTATTTAACCCTATAATACAAAAATACACATAATATACTAATATTACTAAAAAATTCTATAAATGCATAAAAATTATTTACTCAACATATATATTACTAATATTAACTAAAACACATTATTAATCAATAATTTAAAAAAAAAACCCAACTATAACCTAAATTTATAATATTGACATAATATAAAAATATTTATAAAAATTACATAAAAATCACAAAAATGATTATCTCAACACTAAAATTAATAATAACCCACAAAAACACTAAATCAGCAAATTTTATAATTAAATAAATTAATTTATGAAAATTAATTAAATAATAATAAAATATTCAAAAATTCACAAAAATTAAAATAAATTCCAAAAGTTAAAAAAAATATATATAGACATATAGATTAAACTACCAAGATCATCTTTTGTGAATAGAGTTTGTGTGAATCATCAAGATCAAGCTAAAAAAAAAAATCAAAAACCCTAAAGCTCAAAAACTAAAATTCAAGAAAACTCAAGAAATGGATGATTAAAGCTCAAGTCAAGCTTGGATTCATGCTCATCGGTGTTAGAAGAATTGATTGACACCGAAATGGCAAGAAATGGTGGCCAAAAAAGGAAGGTTGGCTGGAAAGGAGGAGTTTCGATCTCTGCGGTTTACAAGAACTATTGGCGCCGGGGAAGGAGAAGAGGGACAGTGGAATAGCTGGCTGGACGTATAGGAGGCACACCGACAGTGAGAAATCGAGATGGCAGCAAGAGGATGAGGATGACAGTGAGTTTGTTTGTGTTTGAATGTTTATGCATATATGTATATATTAAACTATATATTATAATATAATAATAATAATAATAATAATAATAATAATAATAATAATAATAATAATAATAATAATAATAATAATAATAATAAAACTTTATGTTAAAAAAATCTCCACCACATAAAAAATAAAATATCTTAAATATATATAAATATACACACACACACACATATGTATAACACAAATAATCACACACATACATTAACATAAACCCTAATTATAATATATAAATATAATACATAAAATAACATTTATGTAACAATAAATAATAATATTATCAATTTGATAAAGCAATAATAGAAATAATAATGCAAATTAAATGTCCAAAAGAATATATATACATAGAAAGTTTATTTAAACATAAAATAATAATAATTAATCACAAATAATGAAAATAATCAATAAAATTTCCAAATCTTATTAACACAGTATATCGCATTATAAAATAAAATAATTTAAAAATATGGGTCATAACAGTGCATGATTATAAATAATTATGTTTTAATATGAATTATTTCATTAAATGATTTAGTATATTTTTGATATACTTTTAGTATATTTTGGTATATTTCGACATATATGCGATGTATATACTTGATATATTCTTAATGTGCATTTAGTATATTTTTTATATATTTATGGTTGATTTTGGTTTATATGTAGCATATATACTTGAAATATATTTAGTATATTTTGGGTATATAAATGGTTTATTCTTTTAAAAATAATGACATTTGTGTTTAATTACGCATTTATTTATTTTCCATAAATATACGATTTATACAAAGGATATCAATAGAACGTGCTACCTAGTGGGCTGCACTAGGACTGTGTACGTACCAGTTTGTTAGACTTTATAGTCAATATTGTGAGAATCATTTGAGGTGAAATTTGATTATTTTGATATTGAGAATTTCAGTGAGTGAATAGTATGGTTACTGGAGCTCAGTTGACCTAGTGTCTCGGGCCAATCACATTGACAGTGAGACTGTTGGAGCTTAGTTGACTTAGTGTTTTGGGGCCAGTCTACTATCCAAAATGGAATAAGAGAATTTATTTGGAAATAAGTAAGTCTGCATGGCTAGTGAGATATTTGTTTGAGGTTGCGATTGTTTTAGGGTTCTATTTGATCCTTCATTTAAATAATGTTTTCTGCATTTGATATATATATATATATATATATATATATATATATATATATATATATATATATATATAAGCAGATTTTTGCATCTGTGTGAAATGCGTGTATATATATATACTGATGCCTGACTAGATATGTTTTAGATTGCATGTATATATATTATAATATTCACTTAGTGAGGTTTGACTCCCCTCAATATTTTTTTCAGGGGATTCCTCGTCTTCAGACCTCAGTAGTAGACCCCTAAGCCGGACTTCTTTAGCCCCGGCTAGATTATGTAAATTATTTATCTGACTTTTATTGTATTCTAGAAAATTGTAGTAGTAATGCTTTGTATCTATAGAATGTTATTGTAATGTGAGACCTTTCTCTGAATTTTGTATGAAAATATTTTTATTTTATGAAATAATAATTAAGTATTTATTTTTATATCGACTTAAATTTTAATTATGGTGTATTTTTATTTATTTTTTTTGCATTCATTTTTATTTATAAGGCTTTCTACGGGTTTCGAATTCGAAAGAATTCTCGTTTTCTAGCGCCGGTCATAACTCCTGGTTTGGGTCGTGAGATATTTAGATAGCTCTTAATGCATACAACCATATTTCCAAAGGGATTAAGCATAAATCAAACAAATTCAAACAAACAAAAATAAAAAACTAAGTTGGCATAAACTAAACTTGAGTATATTAGACTTATTAGACATCCTAAACTTGAAACGATAGAAGATTAAGCTGCTCAGACTGAGAGGAGCTAAACAAGCTCGGAATCATGAGCTTAAGCCACTAGAAAATCATTGTCAGTGTCGCTATATGGCTGCTACATTCAATAGAAACAAAGAAGGAAGAAGCTCTGTCGATGGCGGAAAGAGGGGAGGTGATGATTATGTGGTAGTGGTGAGCAAAATGGTGACTGGTGGTGGTTTGGGTGGTGGCACAGTTTCTGCAGACCAAAAGAAGAAGAAGAAGAAAAAAATGGGAGGAAGAAAAACCAAAAAAAAAAAAATTTGCTTTTGTCTTTTTTATTATTATTATGAGAAAATGACAAAATAATGTAAAATAATAATTTAAGTTTTAAATTTTTATTTTTTCTTTCTAATTAAATCCACCATAAAATATTAAAATATTTAAAATACACTAATTTAACACTATTCACAATACTAATAGTAATAATATTATTAAATAATCAAATAAATAAATAATATATAACCATAAATTAAAATTTTAAATCTCGATTTAATATTAATACCATAATAAAATAAAATAAATGCTAACACTAGAATTAAATTAAATTACACAAAATAATCATAATATAGAAATTTAATAAAATATTTATTAACACTGCATATCTCATAAATTAATTAATAATTTATATGAAAGTTTCAGGTCATAATAGTCTTATCTCCTTATAAAAATTTGTCCTTAAATTTTCAGAATATAAGAAAGGAATACAAGAATCATCAAGGAAAAAGATAGGGGTACGCTGCTCGCATCTCAGCTTTTGTCTCCCACATGTACTCTTCCAAGTTGTTGTTCCTCCATAACACTTTGACCATCAAGATCTGTTTCAAACGTAGCTGACGAACTTGAGAATCCATAATCACTATTAGTTCTTCCTCCTACGTTAGATCTTCGTTCACTTCCACACTATGGGGCTATAATACATGTGAAGGGTCTGAAATACACTTCCTTAACATTGAGATATGAAACACTGGATGCATTTGTGACAGTGTCATGACCCAAAATAGGGGCCATGATCGGCGCTAGGGAACGGGAATTCTTTCGAATCCGGAACCCATAGCAAGCCTAAAATAAAATAAACATGCACTAATAATAATAATAATAATATCACAGTTAAATAAAATACAGTGCAGCGGAAATAAAAATCATAAGTATCACAATAACATTTCCACCAATTGGATTTAAATTAAATACTCATCTCATATATATATAAACTCTTAATACAAATCCAGTTCAAATATAATACAACATCTCTTTAACAATTTAATGACTATTGCAGTGTCTAGATAAAATAAAACTCAAGACTTAGAGAAGCAGTTTACATAAAGAAGCCGGGTCAGAAGAAATCCGGCGTACAGGCCTGCTACTGAGGTCTGAAGATGATGACTCTCCTGAAAAATTAGTCAACGAAGGGGAGTCAGACCTCACTGAGTGAATTACTATAATATATATACATGCATACTAAATGACAATGTATACAGTCAACAGTATATATCTAATATGTATATATACAGACAAATACACACAGATGCTGTAAAATCATTTTATATATATTTTACTGAAAATCATCGTTTATGAAGGATCAAATAGAACCCTATAATATCGCAACCTCAAACAGTGTTAGACAACACTCTAGCCATACAGGCTCACTTATTCCAAAATATTCACTTATTCCATTTGGACAGTATACTGGCCTCGAAACACTAAGTCAACCGAGCTCCAGCAGTCTGACTGTCAGTGTGATTGGCCCCGAGACACTTGATCAACCGAGCTCCAGCAATCACACCCAAATCACATCTCACACATCAGATAAATCAATTCCAATCAAAATCCTCAAACTGGTTAGTAATATAGCCTAAATGCTATAAGCGTATCGGTATGTACTCGGTCATAGTGCTACCCACTAGGTAGCACGTTCTATTGATATCCTTCATTATTAAATATAAAACATACATTCACAAATCAATGATGCATGAATTTAAATAAAATAACAATATAAACCATATATATACTAGAAATATACCAAAAATAAACCAGGTATATTTCGAGTATATATACATTAAATAAATCCAATTAAATTACAAATTAAGCTAGAAATATATTTAAAAACATTTTAAACATAATTCATTAATGAAACATGCATATAATTTAATATATGCCAAAAATAAACCAAAAATAAACCAAAAGTAAACTAAAAATAAACTTAAATACTAATCAAATTATTTATGCATATATCATCAAAATAAAACATGCATTTCTAAAATCATGCACCCTAGAGCACATATATATAAAATAGTAACTCACACTTAGTGTGCTCCTCGAGATGGGTCTGACGGGTCTGGTTCACTAGGCCTCGGTCTCGGTGCAACTAAACAAACAATAACGACAGAAATCAGAATAAACCTAATAGAAAGTCCTAGAAACTCGATCTAGAATATTAAACACAAAAATAGAAGTAGGGTTCGACCGGACATCACGTTTTACGAGAATTCTACCGAAAATTCAACAGAACCTCCCCTGTAAAATGGACATCTCTCTACTCAAAGAGTAGAGCCGGCCCTGCAAAGAAACACACTTTGAAAAACAAACACATAAACAAATGCATAACCCCTTGGTCGGACTCTAAACTACAGTCTACCGACCGGGGTCCACAAACATAGAACAATATAGAAATACCAAAAATACCCTTATAACATAGAAATGCATTTTATAAATAGAAATTACATAATTAGCCTTAAAACACAGTAAAAATCGATAAAAACTCATTTTATTAGTAAAATCGTATATTATATATATAATTGAAAATAATTCACGAAAAATAGTTTTAATTAATTAAAAATACTAAATAATTTGTAGAAATCATTTTTATACCTTAAATAATTATTAAAACCAATTAAATTACATTTTTAGTCAATTTAAGGTAAAATTATCAAAATACCCCTATATATGTAAATATACAAAAATTACTCCAAAAATAGTATAATTATCCAAAATTAATTTTCTCAACATATTTATCAATAATATCAATAATTAAACTCAATTGGATAATTAATTTCAATTAAAAACATAATTAACCTAATTTTTCAAAATTACATAAACCTAAATAAATTCAAAATAAATACATAGAAATTCATAAAAATTCCAAATAAATTTCTATAATTCATTTCAACACCTATATTTATCATAAAACACAATTTCATAATTTAATTAATTAATTTTCGAAAATTAGAAAATAATATTAAAATATTCAAAAAATCCCAAAAATCAAAATAATCTCCAAAAATTCTACAAAAATTCACACATGTAGATTAAGCTACTAGGATCAAAATTTGTGAAGGAATTTTTCATGAATCAATCAAATTGAAGTTCAAAAAATTCAAGAACCCTAATAGGCCGAATTCGAAAAATTGAAACCTAAGCAAATCAAGACCATTTTAAGTGAAAAAAAGCTTGGAATCACACTCACCGGAGCTCAAGGAGAAGAAAGAGACCGGCGGTATCAAAAATGGTGGCCGAAAACGTCGTGAACGACGTTGCTCCCACTTTCGGCTTCTCCGGCCAAAATTGATCTCCAGACGCCGGAAACGGTTGCAACAGGCGGCGGGGAAGGCTGAGGAAGGAGGTGGCACGCCAAACAGCACACCAACGGCAAGAAATCGGGATGGTAGGTGGCGAAATGGTGATGGGGACGGTCGGGAGGAAGAAGAAGGGGATGATGGCAATTTGGTAAATAAGCCTAACTTTTATAATTTGTTAATATATTAAAATAAAATAAAATCACACACATTAAATATACACCACACACATATAATTTAATATTTTAATAATTTAATACACCTAAAAATAATTAAATAATATCAAAACCAATTAATAATTAATAAAATATTAGGGTAATTAATTAAACCCTAATTAATTAAATAGATACACATATACACGTTATCTAGTATTTTAAAAATATGTATGGGTTCATACAAGTTCGTAAATCTATTTAAAATAATTAATAGTAAATTATTTACGTGAAAATTTCCCTGAAAATGCAAGTCCCGGAAAATTTTACGTAAAGCACTCAAAGTAATAATAAACAATTAAAAATCAATTTTAATTAATCAACAATTTATGAAATATCAATATCATATTTAAAAATTATTAACATTGCATATCCCGATGCAGTAATAAAATATTTAAAAACACGGGATATTACAGTCTTCCCTCCTTACAAGAATTCGTCCCCGAATTCCAGAAAACAGGAACAAGAAGGAAAGAGATACGGGTAAGAAGCTCGCATCTCAGCTTCAGTCTCCCACGTATGCTCCTCGACTCTATCGCTACGCCACAGAACCTTGACCATCAGAATCTGTTTCGAACACAACTGTCGAACTTGATAATCAACGATCGCCACAGGTTCTTCCACAAACGTCAAATCTTCACTCACTTCCATACTATCAGGCTGCAACACGTGAGCAGGGTCTGAGATATGCTTCCTCAACATCGAGATATGAAACACTGGATGCACTTGTGACATACTCGGAGGCAAATCCAACCGATATGCAATAGTGCCAACTCTCTCTAGAATCTCAAACGGTCCGATATATCTCGGTGCCAACTTACCCTTCCTACCAAATCTCATCACACCCTTCATCGGAGATACCTTCAGAAAAATAAAATCTCCAACCTGAAACTCCACATCTCTTGACCTAGGATCCGCATAACTCTTCTGTCTGCTAACTATGGTCTCTAATCTGTGCTTAATCACGATGACTTTCTCTGCAACATCTTGAACCATCTCAGGTCCAGTCAAAGCTCTCTCACCAATCTCATCCCAACTCAAAGGGGATCTACACTTCCTTCCATATAACGCCTCATATGGTGCCATACCAATACTGCTATGGTAGCTGTTATTATATGCAAACTCAATAAGTGGCAAATGATCATCCCAGCTACCTTCCAAATCCAGGACACACATCCTCAACATATCTTCCAGTGTCTGGATCATCCTCTCAGACTGACCATCTGTCTGAGGATGAAAAGCAGTACTGAAGTCGAACCTAGTGCCCATCGCTTCTTGCAACTTCTGCCACAAACGAGAAGTAAACACTGAACCTCTATCCGACACAATGGACACAGGTACTCCATAAAGGCATACAATATGCTTCACATACAGCTTCGCCAATCTAACTACAGAATATATGGCTTTCATAGGCAAGGAATGTGTAAACTTCGTTAACCTGTCTACAATCACCCAGATGGAATCGTATCCATCCTTAGAACGACATAAATCGACCACAAAATCCATAGCTATCCTTTCCCACTTCCCCTCGGGAATAGGAAGAGGCTGAAGCTTCTTAGAAGGCTTTTGATGCTCAGCTTTCACTTGCTGACATGTCAGACACTTAGCAACATAATCAGCGACATCCTTCTTCAATCTATCCCACCAGTATAAGTCTCTGATACTGTGGTACATTTTAGTAACACCCGGATGTACGCTATAAGCTGTAGAATGTGCTTCCTCTAGGATCTCTTCTCTCAAATCATCCACATCAGGAACACACAATCTACCACTAATCCATAACACACCATCATCATCAAGTGTGAAATCAGTGAACTTCCCTACTCTGACATTCTCTGTAAGCTCTTCTAGAATAGGATCTCGGCTCTGAGCTACTTTAATCCTATCCCTCAATATAGATCGCACTTTAAACTAAGCTAGCAATCCACCTGACCTACCGATCTTCATTATCAGACCTTGATCCACCAACAGATGCAATTCCTGGATCAATGGTCTCCTCTCAACACTGATGTGAGCAAGACTGCCTGAGGACTTTCTACTTAAGGCATCTGCTACCACATTAGCTTTACCCGGATGATATAATATCTCATAGTCATAATCCTTCAACAATTCTAACCATCTCCTCTGCCTCAGATTCAGATCTCTCTGTTGGAAAATGTACTTAAGGCTCTTGTGATCAGTAAATATCTCATAAGTCACCCCGTATAAATAATGTCTTCAAATCTTCAAAGCAAAGATCACTGCAGCCATCTTAAGGTCATGTGTGGGATAGTTCTGCTCATGCTTCTTCAACTGCCTCAAAGTGTCACGACCCAAAACAGGGGCCATGACCGGCGCTAGGGAACGGGAATTCTTTCGAATCCGGAACCCATAGCAAGCCTAAAAATAAATAAATCATGCCATAATAAAAATAAAAATATAATATGCAGCGGAAATAAAAATCATAAATATTACAATATCATCCATATCAACTGGATTCAATTCAAAACTCATCACATCACATATATAATCTCATAAATGTATAATCTTTATACAAATCCAGTTTTACTATAATACATCTCTTTAAAACAAATACTTTAATTCACAACTACTGAAAATCATAACTACTGCAGTGTCTAGATAAAATAAATAAGACTCAAGTATATAATTTACATAAAGAAGCCGGGGCGGAAGAAATCCGGCGTATCGACCTGCTACTGAGGTCTGAGGAAGTTGACTCTCCTGAAAAATAGTCAACGGAGGGGAGTCAGACCTCATTGAGTGAATTACTATAATATATATACATACACTCTAAGTGATAATGCATGCAGTCAACAGTATATGAGTAATATGTATATATACAGGCAAGTTCATACAGATGCAGAAAAATCATTTTATATATTTTGTCTGAAAATCAACTTTTATGAAGGATCACATAGAACCCTAGAATATCGCAACCTCAGAAAATAGTGTTAAACAACACTCTAGCCATACAGGCTCACTGATTCCAAATATATCCACTTAATCCATATGGACAGTAGACTGGCCCCGAGACACTAAGTCAACCGAGCTCCAGCAGTCTGACTGCCAGTGTGATTGGCCCCGAGACACTTGGTCAACCGAGCTCCAGCAATCACACCCCAAACCACATCTCACATATCAATAATCATAATCAAATCGATATCCACAAATAAGTTAGTAATAAAGCTTAAATACTATAGGCGTACCGGTACGTACTCGGTCCTAGTGCTGCCCACTAGGTAGCACGTTCTATTGATATCCTTCATTCTTAAATATAAAACATTCATTCACAAAAATAAATGATGCATGGATATAAATGAAATAGCAATATAAACCATATATATACCGAAAATATACCAAACATAAACCTGGTATATTTTGAGTATATATATGTCAAATAAATCCAATCAAATCATGAATTAAACTAAAAATATATTTAAAAACATTTTAAATATATTTTATTAATAAAACATGTATATAATTTATTATATACCAAAAATATACTTGAATATAAATCATGTTATTTATGCATATTTAGTCAAAATAAAACATGCATTTTCTAAATCATGCATCCTAAGCATATATATATAATATAGTAACTCACCTAATGCGCTCCACGAGACAGGTCCGACGGGCCTGGTCCACTAACCCTCGGTCTCGGTGCAACTAAACAAGAAATAATTAATCGACATCAGAATAACCCTAACAGAAATCCTAGATTTCAATCTAGAGTATTCAACACAGAATCGGAAATTAGGGTTCGACTGGATATCACGTTTTACGAGAATTCTACCGGAAATCCGGCAGAACCTCCCCTGTAAAACGGACATCTCTCTACTCAAAAGAGTAGAGCCGACCCTGCAAAGAAAATACACTTCAAAAATAAACACCACAATCAATCACAACCCCTCGGTCGGACTCCAGACTACAGTCCACCGACCGGGGTCCACAAACACAGAATAATATTCCAGATATACCGAAAATATCCTTAAATCATAAAAATACATTTCATACGTAGAAATTACATAATAAATCTTGAAACACTGTAAAAACCGATTAAAACTCATTTTATTAGAAAAATCGTATATTATATATATAATTGAAAATAATTCACGAAAAATAGTTTTAATTAGTTAAAAATATCAAATATTTTGTAGAAATCATTTTTATACCTTAAATAAATATTAAAACCAATTAAATTACATTTTTAGACAATTTAGGGTAAAATTACCAAAATACCCCTATATATATATATATACCTAAATTACTTCAAAAATTCACCAAAAATCATACAATTATCCAAAATTAATTTTCTCAACATATTTATCAATAATATCAATAATTAAACTCAATTAACCAATTAAATTCAATTTAAAACACAATTAACTTAATTTTACAAAATCACATAAACTTCAATAATTAAAAATAAATACTTAGAAATTCATAAAAATTCCAAATAAATTTCTATAATTCATTTCAACACCTAATTCAACCATAAACTCCAATTTCATAATTTAAATAATTAATTTCCGAAAATTAGAAAATAATATTAAAATATTCAAAAATACCCAAAAATCCAAACAATCTCCAAAAATTCTACAAAAATTCATACATGAAGATTAAGCTACCAGGAACAACATTTGTGAAGGAATTTTCCATGAATCATCCAAATCGAAGCTCAAAAAAATCGATAACTCAAAGAGGCCGAAATATTCAAATCGAAACCTAAGCAATTCTAGACCATTTTAGCTCAAACCAAAGCTAGAATAACACTCACCGGAGCTCAAGGAGAAGATAGAGACCGGCGGTGTCGAAAACGGTGGCCGGAGGAGGGAGAAACGGCGGTGAGGAAAAGTGGTGGTCGGCGCCGGCGGGAGAGAAAGAAGAAGAAGAAGAAAAAGAAAAAGAAAGAAAAAGGAAAGAGAAAGAAAAAGAAAAAGAAAGAAAAAGGAAAAGAAAAAAAAAAGAAAAAAAAATAAAATAAATTAAAATAATTAAATATTAATAAATAATTAATAATAAAATAATAAATTTTAATAATTTAATAATAAATAAAATAATCAAATAATAATAAATAAATAATAAAATATTAGGGTAATAATAAACCCTAATTAAATAAATATACACACACAGGCTTTATTTAATAATTTAAAAATATGTATGAGTTCATGCAAACCCGTAAATACATTTAAAATAATTAATAATACATTGTTTACGTGGAAATTTCCCCGAAAATGAAAGTCCCGGGAAAATTTTACGTAAAATACTGAAAATAATAGACAGTAATTAAAATAGGTTTAAAATACATATTAACTCATAAAAATATCGTATAATGCATAAAAATTATTGACACTGTATATCCCGGTACAGTGTAAAAATATTTTAAAAACACGGGATATTACACAAAGCATAGGCTATCACTCTTCCATTATGCATCAACACACAACCAATGCCAATTCTAGAGGCATCACAATAGACTGTGAACTTGTCCACACTATTAGGCAAAGCTAACACTGGCGCTGTGGTCAACTTTTCCTTCAATAATTGAAAACTATTCTCACAAGCTTCTGACCACTCGAATCTAACATTCTTCTGAGTCAAGCGAGTCATAGGGGCTGCTATTTTGGAAAAATCCTGCACAAACTGCCTATAATACCCGGCTAAACCCAGAAAACTCTGAATCTCTATAACAGAAGTTGGTCTAGGCCACTCAAACATTGCTTCAATCTTCTGTGGATCAACCTGAATACCTTCTTTAGACACTACGTGTCTAAGAAAAGAAACACTCTCCATCCAGAAATCACACTTCGAGAATTTAGCATAAAGCTTATGATCTCTCAGTGTTTGTAGTATAATCCTCAAGTGATATACATGTTCCTCCATACTCCTCGAATAAACTAGTATATCATCGATGAAGACTACCACAAACTGATCCACATACGGTCTGAATACCCTGTTCATCAGGTCCATAAAAGCTGCTGGTGCATTAGTCAAACCAAAAGACATCACCAGAAACTCATAATGACCATATCGCGTGCAGAATGCCGTCTTAGGAACATCGGCTTCACTAATCCATAGCTAATGATAACCCGACCTCAAGTCAACCTTAGAAAAGAACTGTGCACCCTATAGCTGATCAAACAAGTCATCTATCCTTGGAAGAGGATACTTGTTCTTCACTGTCACCTTGTTAAGCTCTCTATAGTCAATGCACAGCTCAGGGTACCATCCTTCTTCTTCACAAATAGGACTGGTGCACCCCAAGGAGAAACACTAGGTCTGATAAAACCCTTATCCAACAACTCTTACAACTACTCCTTCAACTCTTTCAACTCTACAGGAGCCATTCTGAAGGGTGGCATAGATATAGGAGTAGTACCTTGAACCACATCTATACAGAATTCAATCTCTCTGTGAGGTGGTAAATCTGGCAACTCCTCAGGAAAAACATCAGGAAACTCACAAGCAATAGGAACATCTGTGAGTGACAACTTCTCCACTGAAGTTTCCCTGACCAATGCCAAATATCCTTGACAACCTTTCCTCAACAACTTCCTAGCCGTAATAATAAAAATAGGATTCTGAGGTGCTGAACTCCTATCACCAACAAACTTAAAATCTTCTTCATTAGGAATTCTGAAAGTCACCTCTTTATTCCTGTAATCTACCACGGCATAGTGCTGAGATAACCAGTCCATTCCCAGAATAACATCAAACTCCATCACATCCAATATAATCAAGTCAGCGGGTAATTCTCTATCTCCCACGAGAACTGGACAACCAGAAAGAACAATATCGGTGTCCAAAGAATCTCTTAGAGGAGTGGCAATGGACAAAGGAATAGCCATCCTCGAAGCTTGCCAACAAGACTTGGAAGCAAAAACGGGAGAAACAAACGAATGCGTGGCACCCAGATCAAACAAAACCCATGCATCCAGGTAACAAACAAAAATAATACCTGCCACGACTGCATTAGATGCCTGAGCATCCTGCTGAGTGAGATGGAAAACTTTGGCCTGTCCTCGACCTCCCTGCTGACTGGTAGAAGCCTGGCCAACACCTCTGGCACCTCCTCTAGTACCTCTACCACGACTCTGCTGTGGAACAAGCTAAGTGGAACTCTAATGCTGAACTGGTGGTAACTGAAATGGCACGGGTGCAGCACTAGCAATCGACTACTGTGGGAATCATGGAATCTGTGGCTGCTGATACCCGGAGTAAGGACACGATCTGGCAAAATCTCCTGTCTGCCCGCATCTGAAGCATGTTAGCGGTGTCAGATAACACGGTCCCTGATGGACTCTACCGCAGGTCTGGCATACACTGGTAGCTGATCCAGAACTACGACCACTGCTGCTACTCGAAGCACCTGACCCAAATCTGAATGGTCTACGCTGACCTCCACGGCCATGTCTACTGCTCCGATGCACTCGCTGCTGCTGTCTCTGACTCTGTTGAGTCAGACCTCGCTGCTGACTACTCGAACCAACATGAAAACTCGAATACGGAGTAGCCTGCAATCTACTCGACTGAACTCCCAACTGGTAATAATCAGGCATCGCTCCCTGCCTAACTAGCCTCAGCTTAATCTCCTGGCTAACTCAATCACAGACTTGAGAGTAAGGCCTGCTGTAGGCATACCAGCAAAAGCAGAACCCAAACCAATAACGTATGTAGTGACCGCGAAGTATTGATCTCGTATCAGATCCTCTGCATATCTACCCAGTCGAAGAAACTCTCGGGTGTACTCCTTTACAGATCGATCTTCACGAGAAATACTGGTCAATCAAAGACGATAGCTCATACGGAGAGGCTCTGGACAGAATCTCCTCAAAATCCACTCTCGGAATTGAGCCCAGGTCATCGTCATCATATAAGGCTGGATCATCTGAATAAACCAATCTAAGGCTGGTCCCTCGATAGACAACTCACTCGACGATCATGATTCGCTGGTACTCGATGTGAGCAGTCCGAGTCCGAGTCCGAGTCTCAATCGCATGCCGAAAATCTAACGGATCAGAAGTACCGTCAAAAGTAATCCTACCAACTCAGGCATAGAACAAAGTTGCCTCAGGATCAGACATACCCTGCTGATAGGCAGGCTGAACATGCTAAACAACTGGAGGTACAGGAACATCAAACTTAGGCTCTACAGGCTCCTTTATCCTGTACTCTCTCTACCTATGGCGACCTATCGCTCCTCGAGGTCTACCTCTGCCACGACCTCTATGTCTAACTGGCTACTCAAGAGGTAAAACCTCATCTTGAAAAGACTCATCATCCTCGGCCTCAACGACCGGTGGAGCGACACGCGCTCGCCTCCTCATTCTGAAAGACAACAGAATAATTTAGACAAAATAGACAACAGAGGAATAACGCAAAAAACTAAAGCAAGGAATACTCATCAAGACATACTCGAACCTAATACACTGCAGTAGTTACCAAAAGAAAACACAACTCTGAAACTAGGGCCACGACTCATAAAACTAAGCCCTGACACAGAACTCCGCTCTAATACCAACTTTGTCCACGACCCAAAACAGGGGCCATGACCGGCGCTAGGGAACTGGAATTCTTTTGAATCTGGAACCCGTAGCAAGCCTAAAATAAAATGAACATGCACTAATAATAATAATAATATCACAGTTAAATAAAATACAGTGCAGCAGAAATAAAAATCATAAGTATCACAATAACATTTCCACCAACTGGATTTAAATTAAATACTCATCTCATATATATATAAACTCTTAATATAAATCTAGTTCAAATATAATACAACATCTCTTTAACAATTTAATGACTACTGCAATGTCTAGATAAAATAAAACTCAAGACTCAGAGAAGCAGTTTACATAAAGAAGCCGGGGCAGAAGAAATCCGGCATACAGGCCTGCTACTGAGGTCTGAAGATGATGACTCTCTTGAAAAATTAGTCAACGGAGGGGAGTCAGACCTCACTGAGTGAATTGCTATAATATATATACATGCATACTAAATGACAATGCATACAGTCAACAATATATATCTAATATGTATATATACAGACAAATACACACAGATGCTATAAAATCATTTTATATATATTTTACTGAAAATCATCGTTTATGAAGGATCAAATAGAACCTTATAATATCGCAACCTCAAATAGTGTTAGACAACACTTTAGCCATACAGGCTCACTTATTCCAAAATATTCACTTATTCCATTTGGACAGTAGATTGGCCCCGAAACACTAAGTCAACCGAGCTCCAGCAGTCTGACTGTCAGTGTGATTGGCCCCGAGACACTTGGTCAACCGAGCTCCAGCAATCACACCCAAATCACATCTCACACATTAGATAAATCAATTCCAATCAAAATCCTTAAACTGGTTAGTAATATAGCCTAAATGCTATAAGAGTACCGGTACGTACTCGGTCCTAGTGCTACCCATTAGGTAGCACGTTCTATTGATATCCTTCATTATTAAATATAAAACATACATTCACAAATCAATGATGCATGAATTTAAATAAAATAACAATATAAACCATATATATACTAGAAATATACCAAAAATAAACCAGGTATATTTCGAGTATATATACATCAAATAAATCCAATTAAATTACAAATTAAGCTAGAAATATATTTAAAAACATTTTAAACATAATTCATTAATGAAACATGCATATAATTTAATATATGCCAAAAATAAACCAAAAATAAACCAAAAGTAAACTAAAAATAAACTTAAATACTAATCAAATTATTTATGCATATATCATCAAAATAAAACATGCATTTCTAAAATCATGCACCCTAGAGCACATATATATAAAATAGTAACTCACACTTAGTGCGCTCCTCGAGATGGGTCCGACGGGCCTGGTCCACTAGGCCTCGGTCTCGGTGCAACTAAATAAACAATAGCGATAGAAATCAGAATAAACCTAACAGAAAGTCCTAGAAACTCGATCTAGAATATTAAACACAAAAACAGAAGTAGGGTTCAACCGGACATCACGTTTTATGAGAATTCTACCAAAAATTTGGCAGAACCTCCCCTGTAAAACGGACATCTCTCTACTCAAAGAGTAGAGCCGGCCCTGCAAAGAAACACACTTCAAAAAACAAACATAGAAACAAATCCACAACCCCTCGGTCGGACTCCAAACTACAGTCTACCGACTGGGGTCCGCAAACATAGAACAATATAGAATACCAAAAATACCCTTATAACATAAAAATGCATTTTATAAATAGAAATTACATAATTAGCCTTAAAACACAGTAAAAATCGATAAAAACTCATTTTATTAGTAAAACCGTATATTATATATATTATTGAAAATAATTCACAAAAAATAGTTTTAATTAGTTAAAAATACTAAATAATTTGTAGAAAATATTCAAAAAATACCCAGAAATCAAAATAATCTCCAAAAATTCTAAAAAAATTCACACATGTAGATTAAGCTACTAGGATCAAAATTTGTGAAGGAATTTTTCATGAATCAATCAAATTGAAGTTCAAAAAATTCAAGAACCCTAATAGGCCGAATTCGAAAAATTGAAACCTAAGTAAATCAAGACCATTTTAAGTGAAACAAAGCTTGGAATCACACTCACCAGAGCTCAAGGAGAAGAAAGAGACTGGCGGTGTCGAAAACGGTGGTCAGAAACGTCGTGAACGACGTTGCTCCCACTTTCGGCTTCTCCGGCCAAAATCGATCTCCAGACATCGGAAACGGCTGCAATTGGCGGCGGGGAAGGCTGAGGAAGGGGGTGGCACGCCGGATGGCACACCAACGGCAAGAAATCGGGATGACAGGCGGCGGAACAGTGATGGGGACGGTCGGGAGGAAGAAGAAAGGGATGATGGCAATTTGGTAAATAAGCCTAACTTTTATAATTTGTTAATATATTAAATGTATATATGTATATATATATACTTTATACTATATATTAAAATAATATGAAATCACACACATTAAATATACACCACACACATATAATTTAATATTTTAATAATTTAATACACCTAAAAATAATTAAATAATATCAAAACCAATTAATAATTAATAAAATATTAGGGTAATTAATTAAACCCTAATTAATTAAATAGATACACATATACACGTTATCTAGTATTTTAAAAATATGTATGAGTTCATGCAAGTCCATAAATCTATTTAAAATAATTAATAATAAATTATTTACGTGAAAATTTCCCCGAAAATGCAAGTCCCGGGAAAATTTTACGTAAAGCACTCAAAGTAATAATAAACAATTAAAAATCAATTTTAATTAATCAAAAATTTATGAAATATCAATATCATATTTAAAAATTATTAACACTGCATATCCCGATGCAGTAATAAAATATTTAAAAACACGGGATATTACAGACAGATTCGAAGGCAAAGCCAATCGATATGCAACCATGCCAACTCTCTCCAGAATCTTGAATGGTCCAATGTACCTCGGTGCTAATTTTCCCTTCTTGTCAAATCTCATCACACCTTTCATTAGTGACACCTTCAGAAATATATAATCCCTAACCTAAAACTCAACATCCTTTCGCTTTGGATCCGCATAGCTCTTCTGTCTGCTAGCTGCGGTTTCTAATCTTCTCCTAATCAAAGAAACTTTCTTAGCTGCATCCTTGATAATCTCAGGTTAGTAAGTTGTCTCTCTCCCACTTTATTCCAGCATAGAGGGGATCTACACTTCCTCCTATATAAAGCCTCATACAATGCCATTTTAATACTACTGTGGTAGTTGTTATTGTAAGCAAACTCTACCATTGGTAGATGATCATCCCAACTACCTCTCAGATCCATCACTCATATTCTTAATATATCCTTAAGTGTCTGGATCATCCTCTTAGTCTGACTATCTGTCTGAGGGTAAAAAGCAGTACTGAAGTCAAGTCTAGTGCCCATAGCTTTTTGTAACTTTTGCTAAAATCGAGAGGTGAACACAGAACCTCTATCAAATACAATAGACATAGGTACTCCATGTAGGCACATCATATGCTTAACATACAGCTTGGCTAACTTGGCTACAGAAAAAGTAGCTTTAACTAGCAGGAAGTGCGCTGATTTAGTTAACCTGTCCGCAATTACCCAAATGGAATCATATCCATCCCTTGAACAAGATAAACCTACCATAAAATCTATAGCAATTCTCTTCCATTTCCACTCAGGAATAGGAAGAGGCTGAAGCTTTTCAGAAGGCTTATGATGTTCAACTTTCACTTGTTGACAAGTCAAGCACTTAGTAATAAAATCAACTACATCCTTTTTCATACCATCCCACCAGTACAGATCCCTAATGCTGTGGTACATCTTTGTAGCACCTGGATGCATGCTATAAGCTGTAAAATGTTCTTCTTTTAGGATCTCCTCTCTCAGATTATCCACATCGGGCACACATAGTCTTCCATTGATCCATAAAACACCTTCATTATCTAATGTAAAATCAGTGAGTGTTGCTACATGCACATTCTCCTTAAGTTCAACCAAAACAGGATCTCAGCTTTGAGCTGCTTTAATTCTATCCCTTAGTACTGATTTGACTCTGAATTATGCTAACAATCCTCCTGATTTGCTTATCTCATTATCAACCCCTGATCCACTAACTGGTGCAACTCTTGGATCAAAGGTCTCCTTTCCATACTAATGTGAGCAAGACTACCTCAGGATTTTCTACTCAAGGCATTTACTACCATATTAGCCTTGCTTGGATGATAAAGAATATCATAATCATAATCCTTTAGGAGTTCCAACCATCTCCTCTGTCTCAAATTCAGATCTCTTTACTAAAAAATGTACTTCAAGCTCTTATGATCTGTGAAGATCTCACAAGTTACTCTATATAAGTAGTGTCTCTAGATCTTGAGAGCAAAGATTACTACTGCCATCTCTAGGTCTTGAGTAGGATAATTTTATTCATGCTTCTTTAACTACTTGAAAGCATATGCAACTACCCTACCATTCTGCATCAACACACAACCTAGACCGACTCTAGATGCATCACAATAAACAGTGAACTTGTCTTTTCCATTCAGAAAAGTCAGCACTGGAGCTGTAGTCAACTTCTCCTTTAACAGCTAAAAACTATTCTTATAAGCATATGACCATTCACATTCTTCTGAGTTAGGTGGGTCGTAAGTGTTGTAATTCTTGAGAAATCTTGAACGAATCTCTTATAATACCTAGCCAAAGCTAGAAAACTCCAAATCTCAATGACTATTTATCACGACCTAAAACCAGGGGCCATGACCGGCGCTAGGGAACGGGAATTCTTTCGAATCCGGAACCCGTAGCAAGCCTTAAAAATAAAAGCATGCAATATAATAAAATAAATAAAATATTATGCAATAGAATTAAATCTCAGAAGTAAAATAATAATTCATCAACTCATTTAATAACATAAAATCCATCTCATATAGCATAAAATCTTTTAAGTATAAATCTTTTAGAGTAGCACTCTGAATTTAAAATCTCATACGTACATAATTATAAATATAGCTCACTGAAATAACTACTACAGTGTCTAGAATACAAAATAAAACTTAGGTAAGCAATTTACATAATAAGGCCGAAGCGGAAGAAATCCGGTGTATAGACCTGCTACTGTGGTTTGAGAATGAAGACTCTCCTGAAAAATATCAACAGAGGGGAGTCAGACCTCACTGAGTGAATTCTTATAATATATATACACGCATAACTAAATGTCAAATGCAAACACTCAATATAATATATATAATAAATATATATACAGGAAAATACACACAAATGCTATAATCACTTTATATAATACTGAAAAATATTAGTTTATGAAGGATCAAATAGAATCCTAAATGATCGCAACCTCAAATAGTGTTAGACAACACTCTAGCCATATAGGCTCACTTATTCTAAATAAATTCACTTGTTCCATTTGGACAGTAGACTGGCCCCGAGACACTAAGTCAACCGAGCTCCAGCAGTCTGACTATCAGTGTGATTGACCTTGAGACACTTGGTCAATTGAGCTCCAGCAATCACACTCTCAAATCACATCTCACATCAAATTAATCCATTCATAATCCACAAATAGGTTAGTAATTCAACCTACAGTCTATCGTCGTACTAGTACGTACTCGGTCTTAGTGCTGCCCACTAGGTAGCACGTTCTATTGATATCCTTCATTTAAAATAAACTCATACATTCGTAAAATAAATGATGCATAACATTAATTTAAATGGCAATATAATCCATATATATACTAGAAATATACAAAAAATAAACCAAGTATGTTTCGAGTATATATATGTCAAACAAATTCAGTTCAATAATAAAATAAACCATATATATACTTAAAAACAACTTAGGTATAAATTAAAGGTAAAACATGCATTTAATTCAAGATATATCAAAAATATACTAAAATATACCTAAACTATCCACATCACTCCTCGGTCGAATTCCCAAACTACAATTCCGACCAAGGAGTGATGTGGATATTTGTATTCGAAATGTGTTTTCTTGCTCTACTTTCTAAGTAAAGAGATGTCCATTATATTATATATAATTTGAAAATAAATTTTGAAAAATAGTTTTAATTAGTTAAAAATAGTAAATAATTTGTAAAAATCATTTTTATACCTCAAATAATTATTAAAACCAATTAAACTTAATATTCAACTAAAATTACTACCAAATTACCAAAATACCCCTAATATATAAAAATTCAAATAATATATTATAATTACTCAAAAATTCACTAAAAATTATATAATTACTCAAAAATTATTTTCTCAACATATAATTCAATAAAATCAATAATTATACGCAATTAACCAATTAATCTTAACAAAATACACATTTAACCTAAATTTCCAAAATTCACATGAACTAAATAAAATTATATTAATTACACAAAAATCACAAAAATTATAAATTAAATTCTAAAATTAATTTCAACCTCTATAAACACCAAAAATCACAATTTCACAATTTATTTAATTAATTTACGCAAATTAGAAAGTATTAATAAAATAATAAAAAATTCACAAAAATCAAAATAAAGTCCAAAAATTCCACAAAAATTCTAAGATGTAGATTGAGCTAGTAGAACAAACTTTTGTAAAGGAATTTAGCTTGAATATCAAAGATCAAAGTTCGAAAATTAGAGCAACAAATATAGTCGAAATTGAAATCAAGCTCAAATCCTTACCAAATCGAGTTTTCAAGCTAAGGGAAGCTTGGAATCAGCTTCTATGGAGTTCTAGGAGCTTAACGGCACTGGAATCACCGGATTTGGTGATCGAAAAGTGGATGAACGGAGGAGAGGATGGTTTCGGCAATTTTCGGCTTCACAGGTTGCAGACAGTGCCGGAGAAGTTGTCAGAGGGGGCAAAGCTACTAGAGAAGATGGTGGCACACCGGCAGGCACTCTAATGGCCTCTGAACGGTGTTACAGAGGTAAGGGGTAAGGGGGGGTCATTGGGGGTGAGAGGTAGAGATAGGTTTTATTATACACACACACACATACACACACACCACACAATATACATTTATATATATATATATGTATATTAATATTCAAATTTTTAATAATATATATATATATATATATATATATATATATATATATATATATATATATATATATATATATATATATATATATATATATATTATGCATGTATATGTATATATTAATATTCAAATTTTTAATTATGCATGAAGCCATGCAATTTAATAAAATAAATTAACATTAATAAATAAATTATTATTGAGATATTATTTCCTAAAATAATAGGTCTTGGGAAAATTTTTACGTAGAAAACTTTAAATAATTTAAAATAACATTAATTATTAACAAAATTATTAAATAGTCAAATGTATATATTAAAATTATTAATACTGCATATCCCGATATAGTATAAAAATATTTAAAAACATCGGGTTATTACACTATTGTCGATCTGGGCCACTCAGATACCGCTTCAATCCTCTGTGGATTAACTTGGATACCATCTTTAGTCACCACGTGACTAAGAAATGCTACACTCTCAATCCAAAAATCACACGTCGAGAATTTAGCTTAAAGCTGATGTTCTCTCAATGTTTGTAGTACTATCCTCAAGTGATATATATGTTCCTCCATACTCTTCGAATACACCAGTATATTATCAATGAAGACCACCATAAACTAATCCACATATGGTTTAAATACCTTGTTTATTAGATCTATGAAAGCAACTAGGGCATTAGTCAATCCAAATGACATTACCAAAAACTCATAATGACCATATCTAGTACATAATGTCATTTTAGGAACATCACCTTCTCTAACCCGTAACTGATGATAACCTAATCTCAAATCAATATTGGAGAAGAACTGTGCACCCTAAAGCTGATTAAACAAATCATCTATCCTCAAGAGAGGATACTTATTCTTAATCGTCACTTTATTCAGCTCTCTATATCGATGCATGTAATATCCCGTGTTTTTAAATATTTTAATACCGCATCGGGATATGCAGTGGTTAATAATTCTATTATATAATATTGATCTTTCATGAGCTTTTATTTAATTAAATTGAATTTTAATTGTTTATTATTATTTTAAGTGCTTTACGTAAAATTTTCCCGAGACTTTCATTTTCGGGGAAATTTTCACGTAAATAATTTACTATTAATTATTTTAAATAGATTTACAGACTTGCATGAACTCATACGTATTTTTAAATTACTAAATAAAGCCTATGTGTGTATATATTTATTTAATTAGGGTTTAATTTATTACCCTAATATTTTATTATTTATTTATTAGTTTTATTGTTATTTAATTATTTTTATTTATTATTAAATTTTAAAATATTAAATATTAAGTGTGTGGTGTATATTTAATGTGTGTAATTTAATATTATTTTATTATATAGTATAAAGTATATATATATATATACATATAATATGTCAAAAAACAAAACTTTTGGAAAATTACAAAATTGCCCCCGATTTCTTCCTTCTTCCCCGATTCCGTTCCCCATCGCCGTCCGATCGCTGCCATCCCAATTTCTTGCCATTGGTGTGCCGTCCGGTGTGCCACCACCTTCCTCAGCCTTCCTCGCCACCTGTTGCAGCCGCTTCCGGCGTCTGGAGGTCAGTTTTGGTCGGAGAAGCTGAATTTCTCTTCACCGTCGATCACGACATTTTTGACCACCATTTTTGACACCGCCAGTCTCTTTCTTCTCCTTGAGATCCGATGAGTGTGATTCCAAGCTTTGTTTCACTTAAAATGGTCTTGATTTGCTTAGGTTTCGAATTTTCGATTTCGGCCATTTTAGGGTTCTTGAATTTTTTGAACTTCAATTTGATTGATTCATGAGAAATTCCTTAAAAAATGTTGTTCCCCTTAGATTAATATACATTTATGAATTTTTTTAGAATTTTTGGGAATTATTTTGATTTTTGGGTATTTTTGAATATTTTAATATTATTTTCTAATTTTCGGAAATTAATTAAATAAATTATGAAATTGTGTTTTATGATAAATATAGGTGTTAAAATTAATTATAGAAATTTATTTGGAATTTTCATGAATTTCTAAGTATTTATTTTGAATTATTTAGGTTTATGTAATTTTGGGAAAATTAGGTTAATTATGTTTTTAATTGAATTTAATTGGTTAATTGAGTTTAATTATTGATATTATTGATAAATATGTTGAGAAAATTAATTTTGGATAATTATACTATTTTTGGTGAATTTTTGAATGAATTTTAGTATATTTATATATATAGGGGTATTTTGGTAATTTTACACAAAATTGGCTAAAAATGTAATTTAATTGGTTTTAATAGTTATTTAAGGTATAAAAATGATTTCTACAAATTATTTAGTATTTTTAACTAATTAAAACTATTTTTCGTGAATTATTTTCAATTATATATATAATATACGATTTTACTAATAAAATGAGTTTTTATCGATTTTTACTGTGTTTTAAGGCTAATTATGTAATTTCTATTTATAAAATGTATTTCTATGTTATAAGGGCATTTTTGGTAATTTTAAAATTATTCTGTGATTATGGACCTCGGTCGGTAGACTGTAGTTTGGAGTCCGACCGAGGGGTTGTAGATGAGTGGTTGAGCTTGTTTTTCGAAGTGTGTTTCTTTGCAGGGTCGGCTATACTCTTTGAGTAGAGAGATGTCCATTTTACAGGGGAGGTTTTGCCAAATTTTTGGTAGAATTCTCGTAAAACGTGATGTCCAGTCGAACCCTAATTTCGATTCTGTGTTTAATATTCTAGATCGAGTTTTTAGGATTTTTCGTTAGGTTTATTCTGATGTCTGTTATTTATTGTTTGTTTAGTTGCGCCGTGACCGAGGCCTAGTGGACCAGGCTCGTCAGACCCATCTCGAGGAGCGCACTAAGTGTGAGTTACTATTATATATATATATGTTCTAGGGTGCATGATTTTAGAAATTTATGTTTTATTTTGACTAAAAATGCATAATGGTATTAATTAGTACTTGAGTTTATTTTAGTTTACTTTTGGTTTATTTTCGGTATATTTTAAACTATATGCATGTTTTATTAATGAATTATATTTAAAATGTTTTTGAATATGTTTCTAGTTTATTTTGTAATTTAATTGGATTTATTTGACGTATATATACTCGAAATATACCTGGTTTACTTTTGGTATATTTCTAGTATATATATGGTTTATATTGTTATGTTATTTAAATTCATGCATCATTTATTTGTGAATGAATGTTTTATATTTATTAATGAAGGATATCAATAGAACGTGCTACCTAGTGGGCAGCACTAGGACCGAGTACGTACCGGTGCGCTTATAGCATTTAGACTATATTACTAACCATTTGTGGATATTGATTGGATATGATTATTTAATATGTGAGATATGATTTTGGGAGTGTGATTGTTGGAGCTCGGTTGACCAAGTGTCAGGGGGCCAATCACACTGACAGTCAGACTGCTGGAGCTCGGTTGACTTAGTGTCTCGGGGCCAGTCTATTGTCCAAATGGATCAAGTGAACATATTTTGGAATAAGTGAGCCTGTATGGCTAGAGTGTTGTCTAACACTGTTCTCGAGGTTGCGATATTATAGGGTTCTATTTGATCATTCATAAACGATGATTTCAGTAAAAAATATATAAAATGATTTTACTGCATCTGTGTGTATTTGCCTGTATATATACATATTAGATATATACTATTGATTGTGTGCATTGTCATTTAGTATGCATGTATATATATTATAGTAATTCACTCAGTGAGGTCTGACTCCCCTCCGTTGACTATTTTTCAGGAGAGTCATCTTCCTCAGACCTTAGTAGTAGGCTTGTACGCCGGATTTCTTTCACCCCGGCTTCTTTATGTAAACTGCTTCTCTGAGTCTTGAGTTTTATTTTATCTAGACACTGCAGTAGTCATTAAATTGTTAAAGAGATGTTGTATTATATTTGAACTGGATTTGTATTAAAAGAGTTTATATATATATGAGATGAGTATTTAATTTAAATCCAGTTGGTGGAAATGTTATTGTGATATTTATGATTTTTATTTCTATTGCATTATATATTGTTATTACTATTGCATGTTTTATTTTATTTTTAGGCTTGCTACGGGTTCCGAATTCGAAAGAATTCCCGTTCCCTAGCACCGGTCATGGCCCCTATTTTGGGTCGTGACAATGCATAATTTGAATGTACCATCCTTCTTCTTCATAAATAGGATTGATGCACCCCAAGGAGAAGTTTTGGGTCTGATAAACACTTGTCTAACAACTCTTGCAACTACTCCTTTAACTCTTTCAACTCTACAGGAGCTATTCTATAAGGCGGCATCAAAATAGGAGTTATGTCAAGAACCACATCAATATAGAATTCAATCTCTCTATGAGGTGGTAAACCTGGAAACTCATCAGGAAAGATATATGGGAACTCACAAGCTACAAGGACATCTGAAATAGAATTCTTCTCCACTGTAATGTCTTTGACCACTACTAAATATCCCTGACAACCCTTCCTCAGCATCTTTCTAGCAGTGATAGTGGAGATAAGATTATGAGGTGTGGAACTTTTATCACCCATAAATTTAAATTCTTCATCATTAGGAATTTTGAAGATTACATTTTTACTCCAACAATCAACCATTGCATAGTGCTAAGATAACCAATCCATTCCCATAATCATATCAAATTCCATCACATCAAGCAACACCAAATTTGCTAGCAGTTCTCTTCCTTCTAGTAATATAGGACACCCGGGAAGAAAAATATTAGCATCCAATGAATCACTTAAAGGTATGGCAATGGACAAAGAACTGCCAACCTCGAAGCTTGCCAATAAGACTTAAAAGCAAAAGCAAGAGACACAAACGAGTGGGTAGCACCAGAATCAAATTGAACTCTAGCATCAGAGAAATAAACTGGAAGTATACCTGCTACCATAGCATTAGATGCCTGAGCATCCTGCTAAGTGAGGGTGAAAACTCTAGTTGGTGCTCTGCCTCCCTGCTGGCTGATGGAAGCCTGACTAAAGCCTCTAGCATTACCTTTGCCTCCTTTACTATGCCCCTGTTAGGAAATAATCTGAGAAGTACTTTGATACTAAGCTAGTGGTAGCTGGTAAGGAGCTTGAGCTGCACTAGAAATAGACTGCTATGGAAACTACTACTGCTAATAACTAGAATATGGGCATGATCTAGTGAAATGCCAAATTTGTCTATATAAAAAAATGTCAGTGGCACCATTTAGTAGGGTCCTTAATAGACTCTACCATAAGTCTGGTAGGCACTAGCTGCTGATCCCAAGCTGCTATAACCAAAACTCCAACCACTGTTGCTGCTAGTGGCACCCTACACAAATCTCACTAGCCTGTGAGCTCCACTATGGCCATGTCTCCTACTACCATGGTATCTCAGTTGTTGCCTCTAACCTTATTGTACTGAGCCTCTCTGCTGATTACTAGACCCAATCTAAAAAGTCGAGTAAAGAGTGCTCTAGAATCCTCCTGACTGTAGGCCTCCCATTTGATAAAAGTCTGGTATAGCTCCCTGCCTAACCAGTCTCAGCTCTATCTCCTTAGCCAATTCAATCACAGACTCGAGAGTTAGGCCAAAAGTGGGCATCCCAGCAAATGCAGTCCCTAATCTGGTGACATAAGTCATGACTACAAATTACTGATCTCTTATTAGGTCCTCTATATATTGACCCAATCTAAGGAACTCCCTAGTATAATCCTCAATAGATCTGTGTCCTCTAATGATGTTAGTCAATCCGAGTTTGTAGCTCATCCATAGTGGCTCAGGGCAGAGTCTCCTCATAAATCTCTCTCTAAACTGTGCCTAGGTAATCATCATCGTATGTGTCTATATTACCTGAACAAACCAATCCAGGGCTAGTCCCTCAATAGACAGCTTGACGATCATAATCCTCTGGTACTCGGTGTAAGCAGTCTAAGTCCTAATCTCGATATCATGCATGAAGTCCAACAGGTTTGAAGTCCTATCAAAGGCAATCTGACAAACTCTGAAGTAGAACAAGGTTGCCTCTGAGCCATACATACCCTGTTGATGCACAGGCTGCATCTGCGGTATGGCTGGAGGAATGATAGTTTTCTCATACTCTTTCTTTACAGGTTCCTCATCTTGTAGCTCTCTCTGCCTACAGTGACTTGCTGCTCCTCGAGGTATACCTCTACCTCTACCTTTGTGCCTGACTGGCAGCTATAGGAGTAGAACCTCATCCTGAAAAAATCATCATCTGCAGCCTCAACGACTGGTGGAGCGAGCTGTACTTGCCTCCTCATTCTGAAAAAATAAAACCAACCAAGATTCAGACAAATAGACAATAACCATACAATAAATAGACAGCCTAACGGTTACGTAAAATTCTAAAAGCAATGAAGACTTATCAAAGACATGATCAAACCTATACTATAGTATTTTCAAAGAAAACACAAGTCTAACAACCTCGGTCATACAACACTAAACCTAGGCTTTGATACCAACTTTGTCACGACCTAAACTGAGGAGTCATGATCGGTGTTAGGGAACGGGAATTCTTTCGAATATGAAACCCATAGCAAGCCTTAAAAATAAAAACACGTAGAAAAATAATATAAGAATATCAAAGAATTTAAAACTTAAAATAATATTAAAGAAATTCTCATGTCATATATTAAAATGTAACATACAATATCCTTCTAATACAAATCTCCGTTATATAAAAAAAATACTAAACACTATAACACTCGAGTATTACTATTGTAGCTTTTAGAATATGAATAAAAGTTCATATATAAAAATTATATAATCTAACCAGGCCTGAAGAAGACAGGCGAAAGGGTCTACTATTGAGGTCTGACGAAGTAGAATGTCTTGAAAAAAATATTGAGGGGGGTTAAACCTCACTAAGTGAATTATTATTATATATGCACATGCACTATAAAATACAGACATTTAAGCATCAGTATAATAATATATTTATATTTCTATAATATAATATACATGCATTTTATACACATGCCAAAATCATTTATTCAATAAAATAATAAATATAGAAAAAATTTTAGGCGAAGGATCTGATTAGAACCCTAAATAGTCTGCAACCTCGATCACATAACCAATAGCCAACCGACTTATCTATAACCAATAGCCCTCGGACTGCAAATATTGCTCAATCGATAACCAATTCCAACAATTATTCCAATAATAATAATAATTACTAAAAATCACCCAAATTATAAAATTTCAATTAAATACCAAAAATCAATTTATTTAGATAATAAAAGCATAAAAAATGTTTAATTTTCCAAACTAGATAATAAAATCCAATTTATAATTAAATAATGTTAATAAACCAATTTTTAAAATTAATTAGCATAAATTATCAATTATTATTTAAAATACTCAATTATATAATAAAAATACCTAAAAACTTATTTAAGCTTAAAAATAATAATTAAAGTTATTATTCAAATTTATTTCCAAAAATTACCATAGTATTAAATATTTTTCCAAAAATTAACCAAAATGACTATAAATTCATAAAAATTCATTTTCTCATTTCTAAAGCTTAATGTTTATATTAAACATACTAATTAGCATTATTTTCAATAAAAATCACATAATTAATAAAATTTACTTTATTTTTCAAAAATACAATTTTATACATAAACTAAATAAATTCATAACTAAAAATCTAAAATAAGTTTCATCAAATTTCCTTCACAAACTATATTCTAAATAACCCAAGGAATTTTCTGAAACTATTAAAATTTTTCTGGTGTGGGTCATCGGAATAGTGTCTCACGAGAACAAAAATTTAAGAATCTTCAAATAATTCAGAAAAATAAAATAAAAATATATTTAGATAGCTCTTGATGCATACAACCACATTTCTAAAGGGATTAAGCATGAATCAAACAAATTCAAGCTCAACAAAAATCAAAAACTAAGTTTGCCTAAACTAAATTTGAGTAGATTTGAATTACCGGACGTCCTAATCTTGAAACAATGGAAGATTAAGCTTGCTCGGACCGAGAGGAGCTGAACAAGCCTAGAATCATGAGCTTAAGCCATCGAAAAATTATTGCCAGCGTTGCTATGTGGCTATTGTGTTTGACAAAAACAGAGGAGGAAGAAGCTCTGTCGATGGTAGAAAGAGAAGGAAAGAGGGGAGGTGATGATTGTGTGGTGGTGGTGAGTAAAACGACAGTTGATGGTGGTTTGGGTGGTGGCGCGATTTCTGCAGACTTAGAAAAAAATGCTTTCGTCTTTTTATTATTATTATTATTATGAGAAAAAGATAAAATAGTGTAAAATAATAATTTAAGTTTTAAATGTTTATTTTTTTTCTAATTAAAAATCTACCATAAAATATTTAAAATACACTAATTTAACACTATTCATAATACTAATACTAATATTATTATTAAATAATCAAATAAATAAATAATATATAACAATAAATTAAATTTTTAAATCTCGATTTAATATTAATTCCATAATAAAATAAAATAAATATCAACACTATAATTTAATTAAATTACATAAAATAATCATAATATAAAAATTTAATAAAATATTTATTAACACTGCATATCTCAGAAATTAATTTAATAATTTATATAAAAATTTCAAGTCATAACAAATGTGCAAGCCAAAGTCTTTTGGTAGGTTAGACTTCAAAAAGTTGAGACTGCTTAATATCTCCATGATTTCAAAATAGGCATGTCGCTTAGCTACAAATCCTACTTCTTTAGTTTCTTTGTTACTTATAGCCAAATATTATCCTAATTGCTCTTTCTTTGATGCTAAAATTGGCTACCATCCTAGATATGTATGGCAAGGTTTTTAGAGTCTAAGCATTTCATTTATCAAGGTTTGAGATTTCGAATTGGAGATGGAAGAAATATATATGTGTGGTGGGATCCTTATTTACCCGATGAAAGTTATGGTTTTGTTTCATCTCCAATGGATGCTCAATGTCACGACCCAAAATAGGGGCCATGACCGGCGCTAGGGAACGGGAATTCTTTCGAATCCGGAACCCGTAGCAAACCTAAAAAAAAAAAATAAACATGCAATAATAGTAGCAATAACAATATCAAATTTACAGCGGAAATAAAAATCATAAATATAATAATAACATTTCCATCAACTGGATTTAAATCAAATCTTAACTCATCACATATATAAAATCTCTGATTACAAATCCAGTTTCAAATTCTTAAAATGCATCTCTCATAAATAAAATACATAATTTCTCACAATTAATTTACAACTACTGCAGTGTCTAGATTATAAAAATAAGACTCAAGTAAGCAGTTTACACAAAGAAGCCGGGGCGGAAGAAATCCGGCGTATGGACCTGCTACTGAGGTCTGAAGATGTTGACTCTCTTGAAAAATTGTCAACGGAGGGGAGTCATACCTCACTGAGTGAATTACTATAATATATATACATACACACTAAGTGACAATGCATACAATCAACAGTATATATATATCTAATATATATACATGCAAATTCACACAGATGCAGAAAAATCATTTTATATGGTTTAATGAAAATCATCGTTTATGAAGGATCACATATAACCCTAGAATATCGCAATCTCGAAAATAGTGTTAGACAACACTCTAGCCATACAGGCTCACTGAATCCAAATATATCCACTTAATCCATTTAGACAGTAGACTGGCCCCGAGACACTAAGTCAACCGAGCTCCAGCAGTTTAACTGCCAGTGTGATTGGCCCCGAGACACTTGGTCAATCGAGCTCCAGCAATCACACCTCCAAACCATATCTCACACATATCAATAATCACATCAAATCAATATCCATAAATAAGTTAGTAATATAGCCTAAATACTATAGGCGTACCGGTACGTACTCGGTCCTAGTGCTGCTCACTAGGTAGCACGTTCTATCGATATCCTTCATTAATAAATATAAAACATTCATTCACAAAAATAAATGATGCATGAAGTTCAATAAAATAACAACATAAACCATATATATACTAGAAATATACCAAAAGTAAACCAGGTATATTTCGAGTATATATACGTCAAATAAATCCAATTAAATCATAAATTAAGCTCAAAATATATTTAAAAACATTTTAAATATATTTTATTAACAAAACATGTATACAATTTATTATATACCAAAAATAAACCAAAATAAACTAAATATAAACTTAAGAAATAATCAAATTATTTATGCATATTTAATCAGAATAAAACATGCATTTCTAAATCATGCATCCTAAGCATATATATATAGTATAGTAACTCACCTAGTGCGCTCCACGAGACGGGTCCGACGGGCTTGGTCCACTAGCCCTCGGTCTCGGTGCAACTAAACAAACAAATAACAACAGACATTCGAATAAACCTAATAGAAATCCTAGTATTCGATCTAGAGTATTAAACACAGAATCGATATTAGGGTTCGACCGGATATCACATTTTACGAGAATTCTATCAAAAATTCGGCAGAACCTCCCCTGTAAAATGGACATCTCTCTACTCAAAAGAGTAGAGCTAACCCTGCAAGGAAATACACTTCGAAAAACTACACAAAGCACAATCAAAATCCCACGGTCGGACTCCAAACTACAGTCCACCGACCGGGTTCCACAATCACAAAATAATTTCAGAAATACCAAAAATATCCTTAATAACATAGAGATACATTTTATACATAGAAATTACATAATTAACCTTTAAACACTATAAAAACCGATAAAAACTCATTTTATTAGTAAAATTGTATATTATATATATAATTGAAAATAATTCACGAAAAATAGTTTTAATTAGTTAAAAATACTAAATAATTTGTAGAAATCATTTTTATACTTTAAATAACTATTAAAACCAATTAAATCACATTTTTAGCCAATTTAGGGTAAAATTACCAAAATACCCCTATATATATAAATATACTTAAATTACTTCAAAATTTCACCAAAAATTATACAATTATAAAAAATTAATTTTCTCAACATATTTATCAATAATATTAATAATTAAACTCAATTACCCAATTAATTTCAAATAAAAACACATTTAACCTAATTTCCCAAATTTACATAAACTCAAATAATTCAAAATAAATACTTAGAAATTCATAAAAATTCCAAATAAATTCCTATAATTCATTTCAACACCTAATTTAACCATAAAACACAATTTCATAATTTAAATAATTAATTTCCGAAAATTAGAAAATAATATTAAATATTCAAAAATACCCAAAAATCCAAAAAATCTCCAAAAATTCCACAAAAATTCATACATGTAGATTAAGCTACTAGGATCAACATTTGTGAAGGGAGTTTCCATGAATCAATCAATTCGAAGCTCAAAAAAATCAAAAACCCTAATGTGACGGAAATTGGAAATTCGAAACCTAAGCAATTCTAGACCATTTCAGCTCAAACCAAAGCTAGAATCACACTCACCAGAGCTTAAGGAGAAGAAAGAGACCGGTGGTGTCAAAAATGGTGGCCGGAATCGACGTGATCAACGGTGGCCAAAGTTTCGGCTTCTCCGACCAAAATCGACTTCCAGGCACCGAAAACGGCTACCACAGGCGGCAGAAGAGGCTTGGGAAGGTGGTGGCACACCGGACGGCACTCTCATGGCAAGGGAACGGCACGGCAGGTGTCCGGACGGCGAAGGGAAGCAAATCGGGGAAGAAGGAGGCTCGGGGGCAAAATGGTAATTTTCCAAAGTTTTGGTTTTTAATGTATTATATGTATATATATATATAGATTATACTATATATTAAAATAATATTAAATCACACACATTAAATATACACCACACACATAAAATTTAATATTTTAATAATTTATACTAAATAAAAATAATTAAATAACAATAAAATAAATAATTAATTAATATAATATTAGGGTAATACTAAACCCTAATTAAATAAATATTTACACACATAGGCTTTATTTAGTATTTTAAAAATACGTATGAGTTCATGCAAGTCCAAAAATATGTTTAAAATAATTAATAATAAATTATTTACGTGAAAATTTCCCCGAAAATATAAGTCCCGGGAAATTTTTACGTAAAGCACTGTAAATAAAACACAATAATTAAAATAGATTTTAAATACATATCAACTCGTGAAAATATCATAATATATATACAAAAATTATTAACACAGTATATCCCAGTACAGTGTAAAAATGTTTAAAAACACGGGATATTATAGTCTTCCCCCCTTACAAGAATTCGTCCCCGAATTCCAAAAAAAACAAGATCAAGAAGGAAAGAGATACGGGTAAGAAGCTCGCATCTCAACTTCAGTCTCCCACGTATGCTCCTCGACTCTGTTGCTACGCCATAGAACCTTGACCATCGGAATCTGTTTCGAACGCAACTGTCGAACTTGAAAATCAACGATCGCCACAGGTTCTTCCACAAACGTCAAATCTTCACTCACTTCTACACTGTCCGGTTGCAACACGTGTGAAGGGTCTGAGATATACTTCCTCAACATCGAGATATGAAATACTGGATGCACTTGTGACATACTCGGAGGCAAATCCAACTGATATGCAACAGTGCCAACTCTCTCCAGAATCTCAAACGGTCCAATATATCTCGGTGCTAACTTACCCTTCCTGCCAAATCTCATCACACCCTTCATCGGAGATACTTTCAGAAAAACAAAATCTCCAACCTGAAACTCCACATCTCCGCACCTAGGATCCGCATAACTCTTCTGTCTGCTAACTGCGGTCTCTAATCTGTGCTTAATCACGACGACTTTCTCTACAGCATCCTGAACCATCTCAGGTCCAGTCAAAGCTCTCTCACCAATCTCATCCCAACTCGGAGGGGATCTACACTTCCTTCCATACAACGCCTCGTACGGTGCCATGCCAATACTGCTATGGTAGCTGTTATTATATGCAAACTCAACAAGTGGCAAATGATCATCCCAGCTACCTCCCAAATCCAAGACACACATCCTCAACATATCTTCCAATGTTTGGATCGTCCTCTTAGACTAACCATCTGTCTGAGGATGAAAAGCAGTATTGAAATCCAACCTAGTGCCCATCGCTTCCTGCAACTTCTGCCAAAAATGAGAAGTAAACACCGAACCTCTATCTGACACAATGGACACAGGTACTCCATGAAGGCACAAAATATGCTTCACGTACAACTTCGCCAATCTAGCAACTGAATATGTGGCTTTCACAAGCAAGAAATGTGCAGACTTCGTCAACCTGTCTATAATCACCCAGATGGAGTTGTATCCATCCTTCGAATGAGGTAAACCGACCACAAAATCCATAGCTATCCTTTCCCACTTCCACTCAGGAATAGGAAGAGGCTGAAGCTTCCCAGAAGGCTTCTGATGTTCGGCTTTCACTTGCTGACACGTCAAGCACTTCGCAACATAATCAGCGACATCCTTCTTCAATCCATCCCACCAGTATAAATCTCTGATACTGTGGTACATCTTAGTAACACTTGGATGAACGTTGTAAGCTGTAGAGTGTGCTTCCTCTAGGATCTCTTCTCTCAAATCATCCGCATCAGGAACACACAATCTACCACTGATTCACAACACACCATCATCATCAAGTGTGAAATCAGTGAACTTCCCTGCTCTGACATTCTCTGCAAGCTCTTCCAGAATAGGATCTCGGCTCTGAGCTGCTTTAATCCTATCCCTCAGTATAGATCGCACTTTAAATTGAGCTAGCAGTCCACCTGATCTACTAATCTTCATCATCAGACCTTGATCCACCATCAGATGCAACTCTTGGATCAATGGTCTCCTCTCAACACCAATGTGAGCAAGACTACCTGAGGACTTTCTACTCAAGGCATCTGCTACCACATTAGCTTTACCCGAATGATATAAGATCTCGCAATCATAATCCTGCAACAATTTTAACCATCTCCTCTGCCTCAGATTCAAAACTCTCTGCTGGAAAATGTACTTAAGGCTCTTGTGATCAGTAAATATCTCACAAGTCACCCCGTACAAATAATGTCTCCAGATCTTCAAAGCAAAGATCACTACAACCATCTCAAGATCATATGTAGGATAGTTCTGCTCATGCTTCTTTAACTGCCTCGAAGCATAGGCTATTACCCTTCCATTCTGCATCAACACACAACCAAGACCAATTATAGAGGCATCACAGTAAACTGTGAACTTATCCACACTATTAGGCAAAGCTAATACTGGTGCTGTGGTCAACTTCTCCTTCAACAATTGAAAACTGTTCTCACAAGCTTCTGACCACTCGAATCTAACATTCTTCTGAGTCAAGCAAGTCATAGGGGCTGCAATTCTGGAAAAATCCTGCACAAACCGCCTATAATACCCGACTAAACCCAAAAAACTCCGAATCTCTGTAACAGAAGTAGGTTTAGGCCATTCAGACACTGCCTCAATCTTCTGTGGATCAACCTGAATACCTTCTTTAGATATTGCGTGTCCAAGAAAAGAAACACTCTCCATCCAGAAATCACACTTCGAGAATTTAGCATAAAGCTGATGATCTCTCAGTGTCTGTAGTACAATCCTCAAGTGATATACATGCTCTTCCATACTCCTAGAATATACCAGTAAATCATCAATGAAGACTACAACAAACTGATCCACATATGGTCTGAATACCCTATTCAATAGGTCCATAAAAGCTGCTGGTGCGTTAGTCAAACCAAAAGACATCACCAGAAACTCATAATGACCATATCGAGTGCGGAATGCTGTCTTAGGAATATCAGTTTCACTGATCCGCAACTGATGATAACCCGACATCAAGTCAACCTTAGAAAAGAACTGTGCACCCTATAACTGATCAAACAAATCATCTATCCTCGGGAGAGGATACTTGTTCTTCACTGTCACCTTATTCAGCTCTCTGTAGTCAATGCACAGTCTCAGGGTACCATCCTTCTTCTTCACAAACAGGACTGGTGCACCCTAAGGAGAAACACTAGGTCTGATAAAACCCTTATCTAACAACTCTTGCAACTGCTCCTTCAACTCTCTCAACTCTGCAGGAGCCATTCTGTAGGGTGGCATAGATATAGGAGTAGTACCTGGAACCACATCTATACAGAACTCAATCTCTCTGTGAGGTGGTAAACCTGGCAACTCCTCGGGAAAAACATCAGGAAACTCACAAGCAATAGGAACATCTGTGAGTAACAACTTCTCCACTGACGTATCCCTGACCAATGCCAAATATCCCTGATAACCTTTCTTCAACAACTTTCTAGCCGTAATAGCAGAAATAAGATTCTGAGGTGCTGAACTCCTATCACCAACAAACTTAAATTCTACTTCATCAGGAATTCTGAACGTCACCTCCTTATTCCTGCAATCTACCACGACATAGTGCTGAGATAACCAATCCATTCCCAGAATAATATCAAACTCCATCACATCCAACAAAATCAAATCAGCGGGTAATTCTCTATCTCCCACGAGAACTGGACAACTAGAAAGAACAATATCGGTGTCCAAAGAATCGCTCAGAGGAGTGGCAACAGACAAAGGAAAAGCCATCCTCGAAGCTTGCCAACAAGATTTAGAAGCAAAAATGGGAGAAATAAATGAATGCGTGGCACCCGGATCAAACAAAACCCATACATCTAGGTAACAAACAGAAACAATACCTGCCACGACTGCATTAGATGTCTGAGCATCCTGCTGAGTGAGATGGAAAACTCTGGCCTGACCTCGACCTCCCTACTGACTGGTAGAAGCCTGGCCAACACCTCTGGCACCTCCTCTAGTACCTCTACCATGACTCTGCTGTGGAACAAACTGAGTGGAACTCTGATGTTGAACTAGAGGTAACTGAAATGGCACAGGTGCAACACTAACAATCGACTGTTGTAGGAATCGCGGAATCTACTGCTGCTGATACCCGGAATAAGGACATGATCTGGCAAAATGTCATGTCTGCCTACATCTGAAGCATGTCAGCGGTGTCAGATAACACGGTCCCTGATGGACTCTACCACAAGTCTGACAAACACTGGCCGCTGATCCAGAACTACGACCACTGCTGCTGCTCTAAGCACCTAATCCAAATCTGAATGATCTATGCTGACCTCCACGGCCATGTCTACTGCTTCGATGCACTCGCTGCTGCTATCTCTGACTCTGCTGAGTCGGACCTCGCTGCTGACTACTCGAACCAACATGAAAGCTCGAATACGGAGTAGTCTGTAATCCACTCGACTGAACTCCCAACTGGTAGTAATCAGGCATCGCTCCCTGCCTAACTAGTCTCAGCTCAATCTCCTTGGCTAACTCAATCACAGACTCCAAAGTAAGGCCTGCTGTAGGCATACCAGCAAAAGTTGAACCCAAACCAGTAACGTAGGTAGTGACTGCAAAATACTGATCTCGCATCAGATCCTCTGCATATCTACCCAAACGAAGAAACTCTCGGGTATACTCCTCTACAGATCGATCACCACGAGAAATGCTGGTCAAACGAAGATGATAACTCAAACGAAGAGGCTCTTGACAAAATCTCCTCATAAACCGCTCTCGAAACTGAGCCCACGTCATCGTCATCATGTAAGGCTGAATCATCTGAATGAACCAATCTAAGGCTGGTCCCTCAACAGACAACTCGACGATCATGATCCGCTAGTACTCGGTATGAGCAGTCCGAGTCCTAGTCTCAATCGCATGCAGAAAATCTAACGGATCGGAAGTACCATCAAAAGTAATCCTACCAACTCGGGCATAGAACAAAGCTGCCTCAGGGTCAGACATACCCTGCTGATAGGCAGGCTGAACAACTGGAGGAACAGGAACATCAAATTCAGGCTCTACAGGCTCCTCGTCCTGTAACTCTCTCTACCTATGGCGACTTGCCGCTCCTCAAGGTCTACCTCTGCCATGACCTCTACGTCTAACTGGCTGCTCAGGAGGTAAAACCTCATCTTGAAAAGATTCATCATCCTCGGCCTCAACGACCGGTGGAGCGACACGCGCTCGCCTCCTCATTCTGAAAAGACAAATGGAAATATTCAGACAAAATGGACAACGGAGGAATGACGTTGAAAACTACAGCAAGGAATACTTATCAAGACATACTCGAACCTAATGCACTGCAGTAGTTACCAAAAGAAAACACAACTTTAAAACCAGGGCCACAACTCATATAACTAAGCCCTGACACAGAACTCCGCTCTGATACCAACTTTGTCACGACCCAAAATAGGGGCCATGACCGGCGCTAGGAAATGGGAATTCTTTCGAATCTAGAACCCGTAGCAAGCCTAAAAAAAATAAACATGCAATAATAGTAGCAATAACAATATCAAATTTGCAGCGGAAATAAAAATCATAAATATAATAATAACATTTCCATCAACTGGATTTAAATCAAATCTCAACTCATCACATATATAAAATCTCTGATTACAAATCCAGTTTTAAATTCTTAAAATGCATCTCGCATAAATAAAATACATAATATCTCATAATTAATTTACAACTACTGCAGTGTCTAGATTATAAAAATAAGACTCAAGTAAGCAATTTACATAAAGAAGCCGGGGCGGAAGAAATCCAGCGTATGGACCTGCTACTGAGGTCTGAAGATGTTGACTCTCCTAAAAAATTATCAACGGAGGGGAGTCAGACCTCACTGAGTGAATTACTATAATATATATACATACACACTAAGTGACAATGCATACAATCAACAGTATATATATATCTAATATATATACAGGCAAATTCACACAGATGCAGAAAAATCATTTTATATGGTTTAATGAAAATCATCGTTTATGAAGGATCACATAAAACCCTAGAATATCGTAACCTCGAAAATAGTGTTAGACAACACTCTAGCCATACAGGCTCACTGAATCCAAATATATCCACTTAATCCATTTAGATAGTAGACTGGCCCCGAGACACTAAGTCAACCGAGCTCCAGCAGTCTAACTGCCAGTGTGATTGGCCTCGAGACACTTGGTCAACCGAGCTCCAGCAATCACACCTCCAAACCATATCTCACACATATCAATAATCACATCAAATCAATATCCATAAATAAGTTAGTAATATAGCCTAAATACTATAGGCGTACCGATACGTACTCGGTCCTAGTGCTGCCCTCTAGGTAGCACGTTCTATCGATATCCTTCATTAATAAATATAAAACATTCATTCACAAAAATAAATGATGCATGAAGTTCAATAAAATAACAACATAAACCATATATATACTAGAAATATACCAAAAGTAAATCAGGTATATTTCGAGTATATATACGTCAAATAAATCCAATTAAATCATAAATTAAGCTCAAAATATATTTAAAAACATTTTAAATATATTTTATTAACAAAACATGTATACAATTTATTATATACCAAAAATAAACCAAAATAAACTATATATAAACTTAAGAAATAATCAAATTATTTATGCATATTTAATCAGAATAAAACATGCATTTCTAAATCATGCATCCTAAGCATATATATATAGTATAGTAACTCACCTAGTGCGCTCCACGAGACGGGTCCGACGGGCCTGGTCCACTAGCCCTCGGTCTCGGTGCAACTAAACAAATAAATAACGACAGACATTAGAATAAACCTAATAGAAATCCTAGTATTCGATCTAGAGTATTAAACATAGAATCGATATCAGGGTTCGATCGGATATCATATTTTACGAGAATTCTATCAAAAATTCGGCAGAACCTCCCCTGTAAAACGGACATCTCTCTACTCAAAAGAGTAGAGCTGACCCTGCAAGGAAATAAACTTCGAAAAACTACACAAAGCACAATCAAAATCCCACGGTCGGACTCCAAACTACAGTCCACCGATCGGGGTACACAATCACAAAATAATTTCAGAAATACCAAAAATATCCTTAATAACATAGAGATACATTTTATACGTAGAAATTACATAATTAACCTTTAAACACTATAAAAACCGATAAAAACTCATTTTATTAGTAAAATTGTATATTATATATATAATTGAAAATAATTCACGAAAAATAGTTTTAATTAGTTAAAAATACTAAATAATTTGTAGAAATCATTTTTATACTTTAAATAACTATTAAAACCAATTAAATCACATTTTTAGCCAATTTAGGGTAAAATTACCAAAATACCCCTATATATATAAATATACTTAAATTACTTCAAAAATTCACCAAAAATTATACAATTATACAAAATTAATTTTCTCAACATATTTATCAATAATATTAATAATTAAACTCAATTACCCAATTAATTTCAAATAAAAACACATTTAACCTAATTTCCCAAATTTACATAAACTCAAATAATTCAAAATAAATACTTAGAAATTCATAAAAATTCCAAATAAATTCCTATAATTAATTTCAACACCTAATTTAACCATAAAACACAATTTCATAATTTAAATAATTAATTTCCAAAAATTAGAAAATAATATTAAATATTCAAAAATACCCAAAAATCCAAAAAATCTCCAAAAATTCCACAAAAATTCATACATGTATATTAAGCTACTAGGATCAACATTTGTGAAGGGATTTTCCATGAATCAATCAATTCGAAGCTCAAAAAAATCAAAAACCCTAATGTGACCGAAATTGAAAATTCAAAACCTAAGCAATTCTAGATCATTTCAGCTCAAACCAAAGCTAGAATCACACTCAGCGGAGCTCAAGGAGAAGAAAGAGACTGGCGGTGTCAAAAATGGTGGCCGAAATCGACGTGATCGACTGTGGCCAAAGTTTCGGCTTCTCCGGCCAAAACCGACTTCCAAGCACCGGAAACGGCTACCACAGGCGGCAGAAGAGGCTGGAGAAGGTGGTGGCACACCGGATGGCTCTCTCATGGCAAGGGAATGGCACGGAAGGCGTCCGGACGGCGAAGGGAAGCAAATCGGGGAAGAAGGAGGCTCGGGGGCAAAATGGTAATTTTCCAAAGTTTTGGTTTTTAATGTATATATATATATATATATTATACTATATATTAAAATAATATTAAATCACACACATTAAATATACACCACACACATAAAATTTAATATTTTAATAATTTATACTAAATAAAAATAATTAAATAACAATAAAATAAATAAATAATTAATATAATATTAGGGTAATACTAAACCCTAATTAAATAAATATTTACACACATAGGCTTTATTTAGTATTTTAAAAATACATATGAGTTCATGCAAGTCCGAAAATATGTTTAAAATAATTAATAATAAATTATTTACGTGAAAATTTCCCCGAAAATACAAGTCCCGGGAAAATTTTACGTAAAGCACTGTAAATAAAACACAATAATTAAAATAGGTTTTAAATACATATCAACTCGTGAAAATATCGTAATATATATACAAAAATTATTAACACAGTATATCCTGATACAGTATAAAAATGTTTAAAAACACGGGATATTACACTCAAATGGAGAATATTATGGTTAATAATCTGTTTGAGGTGAATTCGAGGTGATGAGATGTGGATATTTTAGTGGATTTATTCTCAAATAGTGATATTCAGAGAATAATACAAATTCCAATCAATTTGTGTCAAGTAGAGGATTCATGGTATTAGCAGTTTACTACAAATGGAAACTTCTCAGTTAAAAGTTGTTATAAAATTATTTCAAGGAGAAGAATAGCAAGGGTATCATAGAATTTTGTTAAAGACATAGAAGATGGATGTTCCTTTTAAGGTAAGGAATTTTTTATGGTGTTTATAGACTGTGAAGTTAAACATACACCTAAGTGTTTGGTAACCACGATACTGTGTGAGCTCGAGGCCTAAATTGAAGAAGAAGTCGCTGGCCCGATAAGACCTGAAATACATTATACAACAATAAGATTCCACGAAAGTTTTCAGTAGCCGTCCTCAGAGAATGGATTTAAAAACTAGGTATATGCTTTTGGAATGCCCACCCAACTTGCAGTTAGCCTCTATGCATATTTTTTATTTTATTACCTTTAATTATTCAATTATTTTTTTATTAATTTTCAAACTGCAATTGTTTCCAAATGGTTTCCACGTTTTAGAGTCAAATCAGAGTTTGCACATTAGTCTAGTTTCATGCTTACAAGCCCAATATTTATTACAAATAACAACCCATAAGATATTCCTAAAAGTAGTAATAAATAAGTAAATATACATGCAAAAAAATGGGGAGGAGAGATAAATTACAACCTTTGATCATGCAAATATAGGTAAAATAAAAAAAAAATAAAGTAGTTATAAAGCAAATAAATTCACAAGCAAGTTAAGAGGGTTATGGCTTGATGATAAAAATCATCCTAAAATTTCTCCAAATAAAAAAGAATATTAACCTCTATAAGTATATATAAGCCTAGAAGAGAAAGTCATCAAGTTAGTTTTATAGAAGACAAGTAAATGGTAATAATAAACATATAAATATCTAATTAAAAATACCATGGTGATCATACAACAACTTAAGATATGATGACATGAAAACGCATAAAAGGAACATACGTTATATAAGTTAAAAATCAATTGCACAGAGTTCTGATGACCTCTGGCCATAGAAGTGATGTTATATCGCCTGAAACCAGAGAAGAGGCATCGTTTGACTAACATTCTCAACAGTAAATCTACACTTTCTTAAATTTTAAGCAAATGAAATCAAATGCAAATAACTTGGAACTTAAAACTACATCAAATAATTTAAAAGATCATGCCATAGACATAATGTAAAAATGAACAATGGATCTAAGAACAAAGTAATTATTATAACCTGATATTTTAAATTATTAAATTTATTTTGGGATATACAGTGTTAATATATATTTTAAATTTTTATATATTATAATTATTGTGTGTAATTTAATTTTAGTGTTGTATATGATTATTTATTTATCTATTAATATTACTATTGTTATTGTTGTGAATAGTATTAATTTATTTTATTTTAAATATTCTATTAGGTAGAGGAATTAATTTGAAAATGATTATTTATTTAAAAATATTATTATTATTATTATTATTATTATTATTATTATTATTATTATTATTATTATTTTATATATATGTAAATAATTTTTGTCTTTTTCCTATTAATATAAAAAAAAATTAGGACATAAAAATTTTTCGGGTTTCACTCCCTTTTTTTCTTTTTTCTTTTCTTTTCTTTTTCTCTCTTCTTCTTCTTTTTCCTGCGCAGAATCATGCACCACCTCTGAGCCACCACCTATACCACCAACGACCACCATACTGCCACCATCACGTCGCCAGCACCACCTCCTTTCTTCCCTCCACTTCCGCCGTCGATAGAGCCCTTCCTTCCTTGATTTTCCGTCGAATATAGTAGCAACTTGCAGTGTTGTCGGTGATGGTTTTTAGTGATTTCAGCTCTCGATCCTAAGCTCTTTCAACTCCTCTTAGTCCAGGCAAACTGTAATATCTCGTGTTTTTTTTAAATATTTTAATATTGCATCGGGATATGCAGTGTTAATAATTTTTGTACATATTTAGTGATATTTTATGAGTTGTTATTTAATTAAAGCTTATTTTAATTATTTTATGTTATTTTAAGCATTTTACGTGAAATTTTCCCGGGACTTGCATTTTTGGGAAAATTGACATGTAAATTATTTATTATTAATTATTTTAAACAATTTTATAGACTTGCATGAACTCATATATATTTTTAAAGTATTAAATAACGTATATATGTGTATTTATTTAACTAGGGTTTAATTAATTACCCTAATATTTTATTATTTATTAATTAATTTTAATATTATTTAATTATTTTTAGTGTACAAATTATTAAAAATATTAAATTATATGTATATTTAATGTGTGTGAGTTTATATTGTTTTAATATATAGTGTAAAATTATATATATATACATATACATTTAATATTAAACAAAAATATAAAGTTTGATTAATTTACGATTTTGCCATTCTCCCCTCTTCTCCCTCCCGATCGCTTCCATCACCATTCCGCCGCCTGCCATACCATTTTCTCACCATCGGAGTGCCACCTCCTTCCTCCAACTGTTCCGCCACTAGCAGAGTCCCTTTTCGGCATCGGAGGAGCTTGATATCGCCGGAAAGCCGAATTCATTCTCACCGTCGTTCACGGTGTTTCTGGCCACCATTTTCGACACCCGCCAGTCTCTTTCTTCTCATTGAGCTCCGATGAGTGTGATTCCAAGCTTTTTTTCACTTAAAATGGTCTTGATTTGCTTAGATTTCGATTTTGGTAATTCAGCCATTTTAGGGTTCTTAATTTTTTTGAACTTTGAATTGATTGATTCATGAGAAATTCCTTCACAAATGTTGTTTTCCTTAGCTTAATATACATGTGTGAATTTTTGTAGAATTTTTGGAGATTATTTTGATTTTTGGGTATTTTTTAATATTTTATTATTATTTTCTAATTTTCGAAAATTAATTAATTAAATTATGAAATTGTGTTTTATGATAATTATAGGTGTTGAAATGAATTATATAACTTTATTTGTAATTTTTATGAATTTCTATGTATTTATTTTGAATTTGTTTAGGTTTATGTAATTTTGGAAAATTAGGTTAATTGTGTTTTTAATTGAAATTAATTAGCTAATTGAGTTTAATTATTGATATTATTGATAAATATGTTGAGAAAATTAATTTTGTGCAATTATATAATTTTTGGTGAATTTTTGGAGTAATTTTAGTATATTTATATATATAGGGGCATTTAGGTAATTTTACCCTAAATTGACAAAAAATGTAATTAAATTGGTTTTAATAGTTATTTAAGGTATATAAAGGTTTTCTAAAAATTATTTAGTATTTTTAATTAATTAAAACTATTTTTCGTGAATTATTTTGAAATTATATATATAATATACGATTTTTCTAAATAAATGAGTTTTATCGGTTTTTATTGTGTTTTAGGGCTAATTATGTAATTTTTACTTATAAAATGTATTTTTGGATATAAGGGTATTTTTGGTATTTTTATATTGTTCTGTGAATTTGTCACGACCCAAACTAGGAGTCATGACCGGCGCTAGGGAACGGGAATTCTTTCGAATCCGGAACCCGTAGCAAGCCTTAGAAAATAAAATCATGCAATAATTATATAAAAGTACGACCAAATTAAAATTTTTCTGAATCAATATATAAAATAAATACTCCAAATCCTTTTATAATTGAATACATATTAGTACAATGTTCAAATACAAATTCTCAGAGTATTTAATATCCAAACAAAATATACACTTCCAATATAGTGACACTACTACTGCAGTTTCTAGAATACAATTCAAAGTTTAGAATATACATTTGTATAAAACAGCCGGGACTGAAGAACACCGGCGAGGAACTCTATAACTAAGGTCTGACGATATGGAATCTCCTGAAAAAAATAATTGAGGGGGGTCAGACCTCACTGAGTGAATTATTATACTATATATACATACAAACTAAACCATAACAATCAGGCATTCTTATATATATATGTATATACACACATTTCACACGAATGCCAAACTTTGCTTTTATAAATATACTAAATGTAGAAAACGTTTGTTTTAATTCATGAAGGATCCATAGAACCCTAAATAATAACAACCTCAAACAATCCCATCATCACTCTAGCCATACAGGCTCACTTGATTCCAAATAGAACACTTATTCCAATTTGGACAGCAGACTGGCCCCGAGACACTAAGTCGACCGAGCTCCAGCAGTCTGGCTGTCAGTGTGATTGGCCCCGAGACACTTGGTCAACCGAGCTCCAGCAATCACACTATCCATCACCTCACATCTCAATCAACCCAATAGATCATTCAATTCACTTATGGACAGTAGACTGGCCCCGAGACACTAAGTCAACCGAGCTCCAGCAGTCTGACTGTCAGTGTGATTGGCCCCGAGACACTTGGTCAACCGAGCTCCAGCAATCACACTATCTAACATACCATTAATCTTAGTCAAATCAATTAAATCAATTATAATCACCCAATTTTAACTCTCACTCAATCCTTATCTACCGTACCGGTACGTACACGGTCCTAGTGCTGCCCACTAGGAAGCACGTTCTATTGATATCCTTCACTTCGAATAAATCATTCATTCGAAAAATAATTAATGTAGAACCATATTCATAATAGTAAAACCAACCATATATATATACCAAAAATATACCTAAAATATACCCAGTATATTTCAGGTATATATATATATATAGTCAAATAAAATATGAAATAAACTAAAGATAAATCATTAATATAGTTAAAAACAATTTAAATGAGTAACAATAATATAACATGCATTATCTTAAAAATATACTTAAATATGCAAAAGATATACCCTAAGTACTCAAATCATTTAATAAACCATTTATGTATAAATATTCATCTAAATACGTGTTTGTGTTTAACATATATTCACAAATATACTAAAAATAAACCTAATTATCTAGCATGCATATATCAAAAATAAACCCTAAATATACCACTAATGTGTTAGGTATAATTTAATAATAAAACATTTATTTATTCGGAAATAAATAAAAAAAATATACCAAAAATAAACTTAAAAATAATTTAAGTGTAGGTTTATAATTTAACATGCAATTATTTAAGAATAAACCTAAAATCTACTGAAACTATACCTAAAGTATACTAATCATTTAATAAAATAATTATGTCTAAGTGTACATTTTAAAACATGTGTATATTACTCAAATGTATTAAACCTAAACCTAATTGTTTAATGTGCATATATCAAACTAACATGCATAATTATTTAATATGCATATATATAAGAATGCAACCCTAGATATACCAAAAATATTATAATTTAAATCATTTTTTAAAACATACAATGAAAATGAAAAATTCTAAATAATGCACCCTGTATGCAGTGCATATATATACAGTATAATAACTCACATGTTAGTGCTCCACGAGACAAACTCGGCGGGCCTGATCCGTTAGGCCTCGGTCTCGGCGCAGCTAGACAAACAAATGACAACATGAAATCAGAATAAATTTAACAAAAATTCTAAAGACTCGATCTAGAATTTTAGACACGGCTTTAGAATAGGAATTTGACCGGACATCACGTTTTACGAGAATTCTACCGAAAATTCGGCAGAACCTCCCCTGTAAAACGGACATCTCTCTACTCAAAGAGTAGAGCCGGTCCTGCAAAGAAATACACTTCGGAATAAACACAGGATTACAATCAAAATCCCTCGGTCGGACTCCAGACTACGATTCACCGACCGAGGTTCACAATTCACAGAATATTTATAAAATACCGAAAATGCCCTTATATAATAAAAATACATTTTATAAATCCAAATTACGTAATTAACCCTAAAACATACTAAAAATCAATAAAAACCCATTTATTTAGAAAAATAGTATATTATATATAATTTGAAAATAATTTACGAAAAATAGTTTTAATTAGTTAAAAATACTAAAAATTTGCAGAAATCATTTTTATGCCCTAAATAGCTATTAAAACCAATTTAATTACATTTTTAACCAATTTAGTGTAAAATTACCAAAATACCCCTATATATATATATTCACTATAAATGTTCAAAAATTCACCAAAAATTATATAATTACTCAAAAATTAATTTCTCAGCATATAATTCAATAATATCAATAAATATACTCAATTTACCAATTTATTTCAATTAAACACATAATTAACCCTATTTTTCAAAATCACCTAAACTTAATAAATTCCAAATAAATACATAAAAATTCACAAAAATTACAAATAAATTTCTATAATTCATTTCAACTCCTATAATCACCATAAAACACAATTTCATAATTTAATTAATTAATTTTCGAAAATTAGAAAATAATAATAAAATAATCAAAAATTCACAAAAATTAAAATAAATTCCAAAAATTCTAAAAAAATTACAGCATGTAGATTAAGATTCCAGGAACAAAGTTTGTGAAGGAAGTTTTCATGAATCAATCAAATTAAAGCTAAAAAAAATTCGAAACCCAAAATGGCTGATTTGAAGAAATTGAAACCTAAGCAATTCTAGACCAAATCAAGTGAAATAAAGCTTGGAATCACACTCACCAGAGCTCAAGGAGAAGATAGAGACCGAAAGCATCAAATTTGGTGGCCGGAAAGTGCTTGGTCGGAGTTAAGTTGATTTTTTGGCTCTTTGAAGAAAATCCGGCCAAAACTCACCGGAAAAGAGTGTTTTAGGTGGTGGAAATGGTTGGAGGTGGAAGAGGAAGGCTGAGAGGCATAGTAACAGGAAGAAAACCAGCTTGAAAGTGGCTGGAAATGGAAGAAAACGTTTTGGGAGGAAGAAGATGAAGGAGGGGCAAAACTGTAAATAAATGAAAGTTTTGGTTTTTTGATAAAAATTTATGTATATATGTATATATATATATATTTACACTATATATTATAATAATATAAAATTTCACACACATTAAATATACACCACACACATTATTTCAATATGTTTAATAATTTATAAACTTAAAATTAATTAATACAAAAATTAAATAATAAAATTAAGGAAATTAATTAAGCTCTAATTAATTTAAATAAATACACATATATACATTTTATTTTAGCACTTTAAAATTATATATGAGTTCATGCAAATTCATAAAACTAGTCAAAATAAATAGTATTAATTTATTTACGTGTCAATTTCCCGGAAAATATAATTTTCGGGAAAATTTTACGTAAAGTACTTAAAATAATATAAAATAATTAAAATTAGCTTTAAACAAACAACAAACTCATAAAATATCATAAATATATATACAAAAATTATTAACACTGCATATCCCGATGCAATATAAAAATATTTAAAAATTCGGGATATTACAGAATTGTGGACCCCGGTCGGTAAACTGTAGTTTGGAGTCTGACCGAGGGGTTGTGGTTGTGTTTTGTGTCTATTTTTCGAAGTGTGTTTCTTTACAGGGCCGGCTCTACTCTTTGAGTAGAGAGATGTCCATTTTACAGGGGAGGTTCTGCCGAATTTTCGGTAGAAATCTCGTAAAACGTGATGTCTGGTCAAACCCTAATTCTGATTCTATGTCTAATATTCTAGATTGAGTTTTTAGGATTTTCTGTTAGGTTTATTCTGATGTCTGTTATTATTATTTGTTTAGTTGCGTCGAGACCGAGGCCTAGTGGACCAGGCCCATAGGATCCATCTCGAGGAGCGCACTAAGTGTGAGTTACTATTCTATATATATATGCTTTAGGATGCATGATTTAGAAATATATGTTTTATTTTGATTAATTATGCATAAATAATTCAATCAATACTTAAGTTTATTTTTAGTTTATTTTGGTTTATCTTGTCACGACCCAAAACAGGGGCCATGACCGATGCTAGGGAACGGGAATTCTTTCGAATCTGGAACCCATAGCAAGCCTAAAAATAAAATAAACATGCAATAGTAATAATAACAACACATTTAAATAAAATACTATGCAGCAGAATAAAATCATAAGTATCAAAATAATATTCCACCATGGGATTTAAATCAAATCCATATCTCATATATATAAATAAACTTTTAATACAAATCCAGTTCAAATATTTAAAGTACATATCTCACGACTTTATACAACTACTGCAGTGTCTAGATTATAAAAATAAAACTCAAGTGAGCAGTTTGCATAGAGAAGCCGGAGCGAAAGAAATCCGATGTACAGGCCTGCTACTGAGGTCTAAAGAAGATGATTCTTCTGAAAAATGGTCAACAAAGGGGAGTCAGACCTCACTGAGTGAATTACTATAATATATATACATGCATACTAAATGCCAATGCACACAATCAAAAGTATATATATAATATGTATATATATACAAGCAAATACACACAGATGCAATAAAATCATTTTATATATTTTTATTGAAAATCACTGTTTATGAAGGATCAAATAGAAGCTTAGAAAATCGCAACCTCAAAACAGTGTTAGACAACACTCTAGCCATACAGGCTCACTTATTCCAATATATAATCACTTGTTCTATTTGGACAGTAGACTGGCCCTGAGACCACTAAATCAACCGAGCTCCATCAGTCTGACTGTCAGTGTGATTGGCTCCGAGACACTTGGTCAACCGAGCTCCAGCAATCACACTCCCAAATCATATCACACATCAAATATTCATATCTAATCAATATCCAGAATTTGGTTAGTAATATAGCCTAAATGCTATAAGCGTACCGGTACGTACTCGGTCCTAGTGCTGCCCACTAGGTAGCACGTTCTATTGATATACTTCATTAAAATATAAAGCATACATTCATAAAAGTAAATGATGCATGAATTTGAAATAAATTGCAACATAAACCATATATATACTAAAAATATACCAAAAGTAAACTAGGTATATTTCGAGTATATATACGTCAAATAAATCCAATTAAATTACAAAATAAACTAGAAATATACTTAAACACATTTTAAACATAATTCATTAGCAAAACATGCATATAATTTAAAATATACTGAAAATATACTAATAATAAACCAAAATAAACTAAAAATAAACTTAAGTAATAATTGAATTATTTATGCATATTTAATCAAAATAAAACATACATTTCTAAATCATGCATCCTAAACATATATATATATAATAGTAACTCACACTTAGTGCGCTTCTCGAGATGGGTCCGATGGGCCTGGTCCACTAGGCCTCTGTCTCGGCGCAACTAAACAAATAATAAATAACAGACATCAGAATAAACCGAACAGAAAATCCTAAAAACTCAATCTAGAATATTGGACATAGAATCAAAATTAGGGTTTGACCGGATATCACGTTTTACGAGAATTCTACCAAAAATTCGGCAGAACCTCCCCTGTAAAACAGACATCTCTCTACTCAAAGAATAGAGCCGGCCCTGCAAAGAAACACACTTTGAAAAATAGACACAGAAATACATCCACAACCCCTCGGTCGGACTCCAAGCTATAGTTTACTGACTGGGGTCCACAATCACATAACAATTATAAAATACCAAAAATACCCTTATATCATAGAAATACATTTTATAAGTAAAAATTACATAATTAACCCTAAAATACAGTAAAAACAGATAAAAACTCATTTTATTAGAAAAATTGTATATTATATACATAATTGAAAATAATTTACGAAAAATAGTTTTAATTAATTAAAAATACTAAATAATTTATAGGAATCATTTTTATACCTTAAATAACTATTAAAACCAATTTAATTACATTTTTAGTCAATTTAGGGTACAATTACCAAAATACCCCTATATATATATATATATATATATATATATATATATATATATACACACACACACACACACTAAAATTACTCTAAAAATTCACCAAAAATAGTATAATTATCCAAAATTAATTTTCTCAACATTTTTATCAATAATATCAATAATTAAACTCAATTAACTAATTAATTTCAATTAAAAACACAATTAACCCTATTTTCCAAAAATTACATAAACTAATTAAATTCAAAATAAATACATAGAAATTCATAAAAATTCCAAATAAATTCCTATAATTCATTTTAACACCTATATTTATCATAAAACACAATTTCATAATTTAATTAATTAATTTTCGAAAATTAGAAAATAATAATAAAATATTCAAAAATACTCAAAAATCAAAATAATCTCCAAAAATTCTACAAAAATTCACACATGAAGATTAAGCTACTAGGATCAACATTTATGAAGAAATTTTTCATGAATCAATCAATTGAAGTTCAAAAAAAATTAAGAAGCCTAAAATGGCCGAATTACCAAAATCAAAACCTAAGCAAATCAAGACCATTTTAAGTGAAACAAAGCTTGGAATCACACTCATCGGAGCTCAAGGAGAAGAAAGAGATCGGCGGTGTCAAAAATGGTGGTCGAAAACGTCGTGAACGACGATGAGAAAGAATTCGGCTTCTCCAGCCAAAACGAGCTTCCCGACGCCGAAAATGGGCTCTGCAGGCGGCGGAACGGCTGGAGGAAGGAGGTGGCATGCTAGGAGGCACACCAACGGCAAGGGAACGGCGTGACAGTGGCCGGATTCGCGTGGGGAAGGTGATCGGGGAAGGAGCTTCGGGTGGCAATTTTTGTAAATAACTTAAACTTCAATTTTTGTTTTAATATTAAATGTATATATGCATATATATATACTTTACACTATATATTAAAATAATATAAAATCACACACATTAAATATACACCACACACATAATTTAATATTTTAATAATTTAATACTAAATAAAAATAATTAAATAACAATAAAACTAATAAAAAAATAATAAAATATGAGGGTAATTAATCAAACCATAATTAAATAAATACACATATATACATTATTTAGTACTTTAAAAATATATATGAGTTCATGCAATTCCGTAAATCTATTTAAAATAATTAATGGTAAATTATTTATGTGAAAATTTCCTCGAAAATACAAGTCCCGAAAAAATTTTACGTAAAGCACTTAAAACAATATAGAATAATTAAAATAAGTTTAAATACATATTAACTCGTAAAAACATCATAATTATACAAAAATATTAACACTGCATATCTCGATGAAATATTAAAATGTTTAAAACTCGGGATATTACATATCTTTAGTATATTTTTGGTATATTTTAAATTATATGCATGTTTTGCTAATAAATTAGGTTTAAAATGTTTTTGAATATATTTCTAGTTTATTCCGTAATCTATTTGGATTTCTTTGACGTATATATACTCGAAATATACCTGGTTTACTTTTGGTATATTTCTAGTATATATATATGGTTTATGTTGCTATTTATTTCAAATTCATGCATCATTTATTTTTATGAATGTATGCTTTATATTTTAATGAAGGATATCAATAGAACGTGCTACCTAGTGGGCAGCACTAGGACTGAGTATGTACCGATACGCTTATAGCATTTAGGCTATATTACTAACCATGTGTGGATGTTGATTGGATATGATTATTTGATGTGTGATATGATTTGGGAGTGTGATTGCTGGAGCTCGGTTGACCAAGTGTCTCGGGGCTAATCACACTGACAGTCAGACTGCTGGAGCTCAATTGACTTAGTGTCTCGGGGCCAGTCTACTATCCAAATGGAACAAGTGAATATATTGGAATAAGTGAGCCTGTATGGCTAGAGTGTTGTCTAACATTGTTTTGAGGTTGCGATTTTTATAGGTGTCTATTTGATCCTTCATAAACAGTGATTTTCAATATATATATATATATATATATATATATATATATATATATATATATATATATATATATATATATATATATATATATATATATATATATAAAATGATTTTATTGCATTTGTGTGTAACTGCTTGTATACATACATATTGTATATATATTGTTGACTGTATGCATTGTCATTTAGTATGTATGTATATATTATAGTAATTCACTCAGTGAGGTCTGACTCCCCTCTGTTGACCATTTTTCAGGAGAGTCTTCTTCGTCAGACCTCAGTAGTAGGCCTGTACGCTAGATTTCTTCCGCCCCGGCTTCTTTATGTAAACTGCTCACTTGAGTTTTTTTTTATAATCTAGACACTGCAGTAGTTGAATAAAGTCGTGAGATATGTACTTTAAATATTTGAACTGGATTTGTATTAAAAGTTTATTTATATATATGAGATGAGGATTTGATTTAAATCCCGTGGTGGATTATTATTTTTATATTTATAATTTTATTACGTTGCATAGTATTTTATTTAATTATGTTATTATTATTAGTATTGCATGTATTTATTATTATTTAGGCTTGCTACGGGTTTCAGATTCGAAAGAATTCCTATTCCCTAGCGCCGGTCATGGCCCCTGTTTTGGGTCGTGACACAAACTCATTCTCAACTCGGTTTAAGCTTAGAATGTCCGATTAGTGAGTTATCTTCAAGTTTTAGTTTAGGTCTATTTTGGTTTTTGATTTTTTTGAGCTTGATTTTCTATGATTCATGCTTAGTTCCTTTAGAAATATTGTTGTGTTTAGCTTGAGCTACACAAATATATATATATTTTTATTTTTCTAAATTATTTGGATTTTTGGTGTTTTAATTTTTCGGTGAGTCACTGTTCCAGTGACCCTCATCGGAAAATTTTTATATTTTTAATAAATTTTTTAAAATTATTTGGATTATAGTTTGTGAAGAAAGTATATTGAAATTGTGAGCCGATTATTTATTACAAATTTTTTAAAGTTTATGTAAAAAATTAATTTTTAGAAAAATTAATATAAATTAGTAAATTTGGTGTTTTAATTGAAATTATTGTTAATTAGTATGTTTTGAATAATTTTGGAATAATAATTAGCATTAAAATAATTTTTATGAATTATTTACTATTTTTAACTAATTAATAACAATTTTTGGAAATATATTCAAATAATAATTTTATTTAATGTTCTTGTTATTAAATGAATTTTTAACTATTTTTATTACATATTTGAACTATTTAAATAAATATTTTTGAATTTTACTATTTAATTTTGAATAATTAAAAAAATGAATTTTTATTAATATTATATAATTTATTTGAGATTTATTAACTAATTTGAAAATAATTAGCTTTAAGGTATTTATTATTTAAATAACTTGAATTGAGTTATTTTATTGATTTTAATGATTTTTAATATATTATTATTAAATTATTGATTGTTGTGTATTTTGGTCCTTGGTTAGGCAAATTATGTAATTCGGGGGACCAACCCGAGAAATCGTGCATTTGCGTATATTGAATTATGCTTGCATATAGGATCAGCTTTACTTTTAGTAGAGAGAAATCCATTTTATAGAGGAAACTCTGTCGAATTTTTAATAGAATTCTCATAAAACGTGACATTGGGTCGATTCTGAGTTTTTGATTCTTGGTCGAGTCATGTCCTAGATCGAGTCATTCTTTAGAATTTCTTGAAGTATAAAATTAGGAGTTCAATTCTAATACTATGATTATTTATTTATGTTCTATAGTTACGCCAAGACTAAAGCGTACTGGACTAGGCCAGTCTATCTCTTTTAGAGGAGTGCACAACTGTGAGTTATTATTTTATATATGCATTGCATGTAGAATACATAATTATGAGCATCCATATTTTCATAACATATTTAAATATGAATTATTTTACCAAATGATTATGTATATGTTGATATATTTTTGGTATATACTCGGTATATTTTTGGTATATACTCAGCACATATTCAGTATCTATTTGATATATTTCTTTAAAAATGGATGCTATCATGTTTAAATTATGCATTTTATTATTTTTAATAATTATACGATTTATTTGAAGGATAGCAGTAGAACCTGCTACCTAGTGGGTTGCACTATGACTGTGTATGTACTAGTGCGTTAGATTTTAAGGTTGAGATTATGAAATTATTTGATGTGAGTCTTAATTATTTGATTATTGAGAATTATGGTTAAAGAGTAGTGTGATTGCAAGAGCTTGATTGACCTAGTGTCTCGGGGCTAATCACACTGATAATGAGACTGTGGGAGATCGGTTGACTTAGTGTCTCGGGGCTAATCTATCATCCAGAAATGGAAAAGAGAAATATTTTAGAATTAAGTAAGCCTGTTGGCTAGTGAGACGTAATGATTGAGGTTGCGTAATATTTTAGGGTTCTACTTCGATCCTTCACCTAAAATAATTTTTCTACATTTATTATTATATAGAAGTGAATTTTAGCATCTATGTGAAATACATGTATATATATATTTATACTGATGTTTGACTGTAGATGACTTTAGGCTACATGTATATATATTATAATAATTCACTCAATGAGGTATGACTCTCTTCAATATTTTTTTAGGATCTCCTACGTCAGACCTTCCTCGTAGTACTTTATGCCGGACTCTTTCCTCTCCGACTGATTTATATAAATACTAAACTATTGCCTTCTTGTAACTTAGTAATTATTGCAGTAGTAGCGTTATTATATTATAGCGTGTTGTATTATTAGAGACCATATGCTCAAATATTGTATGAAGAGATATTTTTATTGTGTTATAAAATAAATATTTGCTTTTATATTAAATAAAGTTTTTAATTCTAGTGAATTTTTATATTATTATTGCATGTGTTTTTATTTTTAAGGCTTGCTACGGTTCCGAATTTGAAAGAATTCCTATTCCCTAGCGCCAGTTATGACTCTCCGATTTGGGTCGTGACAAAGTTAGTATTAGAGCCTAGGTGATTATGTTGTGGACTTAGGTTAGTAGAGTCTTATTTTCTTTGAAACTACTGTAATAAATTAGGTTCGATTATGTCTTTGATAAGTTTTTCGTGTAATCGTTATGATGTATGTTTGTTGTTTGTTGTTGTTCATTTTATTTGAATTTCATTGGTTTTTATCTTTTTAGAATGAGGAGGTGAGTGTGTGTCACTCCACTGGTCATTGAGGCTGAGGATGATAAATCCTTTCAGGATGAGGTTTTACCTCCAGAGCCGTTTGTAGACACCCAATTTTAGGATGACATGTTATGGATGTAGCAAACGACTCCAGTGATGAAAATTTCTTCGATACTTGATTTTTAAAAAATTCTAAGGGCTTTTAAAGGAAGGATTTAATGTTTTTAGGGACTAAATCGCAAAGTTCTTTTTAGGACCTAATTGCAAAATTTAAATTTTTTTAGGGGCCTTTTTGTAATTAAATGTTAAAAAAAAGTGTATCGGAATTACAAAAATTCCAATCGGGATTGTATTATTCCGATCGGAATTACACAATCTCAATTGGAATTGAATTCTTCCATTTTTTCCTATTTCTATTTATTTCCAATTTAGTGTTTTAATTGGTTTAAACTTTCTAATTAACTTAATCCTACCCGGTTTAAAATTCCTAAATACACTTTAGGAATTAGAATCACATTAGGATTAGGGTTAGGCTTCCTGGTTCTACTATAAAATAAAGAAAGGGAAGCAGTAGTAAGGAAAAGAAGAAGAAGAAAAAAGCATAGGAAAAGAAAAGAAAAAGAAGGAGAAGAGACGAAAGAGAAGAGGAAAAACGTGATCTTCTCTTGAATATTTTACAAAAATTCTTTTTGATTCAACAATTAATTCAAGACTCGTGAAGAGTTTTTGAAGAAAAGATTCAAAGATTTGTCCAAGAACGGTGAATCACAAATCTAAGGAGCACCCTAAATCATCCATAAGCATATCATCCTTTTCTATTCTTTATTTCTTATTTATTTATTTGATTATTTTACATTATTATTTTTATTATTATTCTTTCAAGTTATTATCATAATTTATTCGTTAATCATTGTTTTATCTTTTTTTTTTTGTGGTGATTATGGAGGAAAACGCATGGTGATTATGTGAGAGGGATGAATTCATAAGAAGTTCATAGAAAATTATAGATAAAGCCTCATAGAGACTTAATTTCTAGGGTTTTATTTATTTTTATTATCTTTATTTTATTTATTATTTTTTTATTCTATTAATTGTTTTATTAATTAATTTAATAGCCCCAATAGTGGGAATAGTAATAAAATTATATATGTGGTTGCATATTTATCTTGATTAAACTGGTTAGTAAAATTAGGTTTCAATTAGGTAATTATTTAAAATCAATGGAGGAAGTAGATTAATTTAGGTTGTATGTTAATAAAAATTAGGGTTTTAGTAAGGAATAATTTAATTATTTGTTTGATCTTATTTAATTGTTTTCTTATATTTTTATTTGTTTTTGGGCTTATGTATTATTTTTATGTGTTTTGGGCTTTAAGCCCATTTTAGGTCTTAATTTATTTATTTAAGCCCATCTCATTTAATAATGAATTAGGTTTAATTAATTAAAATATATTTTTAGGTCCATAATTAATTAGATTTTAGATTAGAAATGTCCTTAAGCCCATTTAGTTAATTAGACATAGACCCACCTAATTTAATTTAATTAATTTAGACTTAACTCACTTAATTTAAGCCTTCTTCCATAATTTGTAGATTTAAGATCATTATTTAATTAAAAAATGTAGAATTACACCCACTAATTTAAATATTCCATAATTTGTAGAATTAGGCCCATTTTTAGAATTAAAATACATAGACTTAAGTTCATTTAATTAGAATCAAAAGGAATTAGGTCTTTAGGTTCACTTATAATTTAAAACATGTAGATTTAACTCATTTATTTAAAATCCATGTAGATTATACTAACTTAGGGATTATGTGATTTATTGAATGCATTATTCACTTGTATATTTCATGACTAGTTTGCCTTAGAGTTGATTTTTTTTTTAGGGTTTATATGGAATTGCATATAAATAGAGAATAAGATAATAATTCATAAAGTAATTCTAAATGAACACAAGACCGAAAGAAGTTGGTATTCCGTATCCAGAATCTCCTGGTTGTGGTGCTAGCTTTCTTTTAGGAAATCGAGTACCACCTTTTCGATTTGTCCCAGTTATTACCCTGGGTGATGACTCCTCATCTCCATGCCATGTCTTTGTGATAGTGGTTAGTGTGTTCTCTAGAGCTCTAAGCTCAAACAGTGATGCAGTTGCTAAAATCTTAGATGCGCGCTAAACCCCGCCGTCTACACCGCTAGCTAGGCACAGAGGTAGAGGTAGACCTTGAGGAGCGGTATGTTGTCATAGGTAAAGAAAGCTACAGGATGAGGAACTTGTAAAGCAAGAGTTTAAGGAAGTTGCTATACCTCCAGCCACACCGCAAATGTAGTCTGTTTATTAACAGGGTATGTTGACCCTAAGGTAGCATTATTTTACGCTAGAGTCGACATGATATCATTCGACGAGACTACAAACCCTTTAGACTTTCTACATGCCATAAAGATGAGGACTCGGACTGCTCACACCAAGTATTAGAGGATCATGATAGTCGAGCTATCTATAAAGGGACCAGCCCTGGATTGGTTCGTTCAGGTCATCCAACCACATATAATGACACTCACCTAAGCTCAGTTTCAACAGATGAGTTACAGACTTCGATTGACAAGTATTACCAGAGGTGACAGATCAATAGAGGAGTACACCAGATAGTTCCTCAAACTGCATCGATATGCAGAGGACCTAATGAGAGACTAGTACTTTACAGTCACTACGTATGCCATCGAACTGGGTTTTGCATTTACTAGGATACCTACTGCAGGCCATACTTTTAACTTGCTAATAGAGTTTGGCCAAGGAGATAGAGCTCAAACTAGTCACGCAGGGAGTTATGCTTGATTATTATCATTTGGGAGGTGTACCGGTAGGAGGATCGTAGAGTACTCAGTACACCACTTTCCAGATTGGCTCTAATAGTCGGCAAAGAAGATCCTATCAGTAGAGAGTCCACAGGAGTAGCAGACATGGCCATGGTGGACAACATAGACCTATTAGATTCAGTTTTAGTGCTCTAGCATTAGCAGTGGTTAGAGTTTAGGTTATAGCAACACGGGATTAGCAGCTAATGCTTTTCAAATGTGTGGGAGAGTCCATCAGGGACCGTGCTACATGACTTTTGGAGCTTGTTTCAAATGTGGATAGATAGGGCATTTTGCTAGAGCATGTTTATATTCTAGCTACCAGCAGCAATTTTCGCAGTAGTCTATCGCTAGTTCAGCTCCAACTCCTTATTGGTTGCCTCCAGCTCAATCTTTAAGTACGACGTAGCTTATTTTCCAGCAAGGGCATGGCAGAGGTAGTAGAGAGGTGCAGGGGTTTTGGTCAAACTTCCACCAGCCAGTAGGGAGGTCGAGATCAGGCCAGAGTTTTCACGCTTATCCAGCAGGATGCCTAGGTATCCAATGCTGTTGTTGTAGGTATACTTCCAGTCTTTTACTTAGATGCAAGAGTTTTGATTAATCTAGGTGCCACACATTCTTTCATGTCCCCTGTTTTTGCTTTAAAGTCATATTGGCAAGCGTCAAGGATGGTTTTTCCTTTATCTATCGCCACTCCTCTTAGCAAACTGTTAGACATCGACATGGTTCTTTCTATATGTTCAGTGTTAGTGGGAGGTAGAGAATTGCCAATGAAATTAATGCTGTTGGATATGATGGAGTTCGATGTAATCCTTGGTAGGGATTGGTTATCTCAGTACCATGACGTTATGGATTATCAGAGTAAAGTGGTGATTTTTAGAATTTCAGATGAAGAAGAGTTTAAGTTTATGGGTAATAAGAGTTCTACACCTTAAAATCTCATTTCCACTATCACGGCTAGGAAGATGTTGAGCAAAGGTTGTCAGGGATACTTGGCACTAGTCAGGGATACTTTAATGGAGAAGTTGTCTCTCATAAATGTTCTAATAGCTTGTGAGTTTCCTGATGTCTTTCTTGAGGAGTTTCCAGGTTTACCACCTCATAGAGAGAATGAACTCTGTGTATATATGGTCTATGGCATAACTCCTATTTTGATGCTGCCCTACAGAATGGCTCCTTCAGAGTTAAAGGAACTAAAGGAGCAGTTGCAAGATTTGCTGAATAAGGGTTTTGTTAGACCTAGTGTTTCTCCTTGAGGTGCACCAGTCCTATTTATGAAGAAGAAAGATGGTACACTGAGACTATGCATTAATTACAGAGAGTTGAATAAGGTGATAATAAAGAACAAGTATCCTCTTCCGAGGATAGATGATTTGTTTGATCAACTTCAAGGTGCTCAATTCTTTTCCAAGGTTGACTTGAGGTCGGTTTATCATTAGTTGCGGATCAATGAAGCTGATATTCCTAAAATGGCATTCGCACTCGATATGGCCATTATGAGTTTCTAGTGATGTCCTTCGGGTTGACTAATGCACCAGTTGCTTTTATGGATCTGATGAACCGGGTATTCAAACCGTTTATGGATCAATTTGTAGTAGTCTTCATTAATGATATACTGGTGTATTCGAAGAGTATGGAAGAGCATGTATATCATTTGAGGACAGTATTGTAAATATTGAGAGAACATCAGTTGTATGCTAAATTCTCAAAGTGTGATTTCTGGTTATAGAGTGTTGTGTTCTTTGGACATATAGTGTCTAAACATGGTATTCATATTGATCCACAGAAGATTAAGGCAATGTCTGAGTGGCCCAGACCAACATTAGTCATAGAGATTTGAATTTTTCTGGGTTTAGCTAGGTATTATAAGAGATTTATGCAAGATTTCTCAAGAATTATAGCTCCTATAACTCGCTTGACTCAAAAGAATGTGAAGTTTGTGTGGTTAGATGCTTGTGAGAAAAGTTTTTAGTTACTAAAGGAAAAGTTTATCACAACTCTAGTTCTGACCTTACCTAATGGAGAAGAAAAGTTTACTATATATTGTGATGCCTCTAGAGTTAGCCTAGGTTGTGTGTTGATGCAGAATGATAGGGTGATACCTTATGCTTCGAGGCGGTTGAAGAAGCTATTGGGTTTCATTATTCCATACGCAGTGAAAAATAAAATTTGAATCATAAACTCGAACCTAGATCCAAGTAATTTGATTAATTGATTAAATCTAGGGTTTTCATTTTCTTACCACAAAAGTAGAAGAGGTAAGAAATCTGGAAGGAAGAGAGGAGGTTCACTCTAGTGACACCCTACCTCAAGCTTTTAATTTAGCAGTTCGGATTTAAGACGTCTCCAAAAGAATCTATCCTCCACAGGTGTCCACACGAACAACCCTTGATTTTGAAAATGAAAATTTATGTGCTACCACCTTCTCTTAATTTCTCATAAATCAAGAATTAAAAAGAACTCTGTGTTTTATTTCTAAAAGAAAGAGAAAATGAATTTGGTGGCAGAATGATAAGAGTCTATAAAACCCTAGAGAATATAATATATTTATAGACATTTAAATTAGAGTTTCACTTACCAAACAACCTTTTAGCAATTTCTCACTTATTCTTATTCTAATCTTATTTAAAATTAAATTAGAAGTAATTTTCTATTTATTTAAGATAACATTTACCTTAAATAAATAAATATTTTATTTATTTATTTCCACATAGCTTATTTGGGCTTGTTAAACCCATATTCATTTTAGGCTTGTTCAAAGTGTGTGACATTATAGGTTCACATGACGTTGGCAATGGGCCTTAAATCTCTATTTAGACCTATAAGTCATAAATGGCCTCTAGCAAGACATTATGACTACCCAAGTTATCCGAAGTCAATAATCTAACATAACCTAATATACAGTGAATATTCTAGTCCCTTTGTCACATGATATCTTGATTGAATATAAAGCATAGACTATGTCATCCTTATAGAATTCAATCATATAATTTCTTGATTCCAAGTGAATTGAGAATGATAACTCTTTATTAATTTACTTTAGCATGGCCATGCATTTTCCTCAGTCTATCTTATCAAAAGGCCTATAGATATCTTACTCATATTAAATGAGGGAAAAATTCCTTCTCAATCACTCACATTCTCATTTTATACCCAACAACAACCTATTTTATCATCTGGTTAATGATAATGTAAGATTGTGTCAAAATAAAAAATAGTTATGTAGAAATCCATGGTGATTTTAAGGTCAAAGGACTAAGCCAATATTATTGTGATAAGAATTACTTATGACAATTATCTATGTAGTATTCTCATGATGGGTTAATCCAACACTTTTTTCTCAAATAAGTACCTATGAGTTGACTTAATATCTCATATTCATGATTAGTAAAACATAATCATCATTCAACACTATACCAACCATAATACATTGTTATGATTAGGGATAATTTGAATAGAACTCATATTTAATTTAAGGATTTTACTATCAAGTCACATACTTAACCTTAGTAAGAATTGACTATTCATGTAATTATCATAACATAAAATGATAATGAAAAGTGCCTCTTTATTAAATAAAATGATAAAGTCAAAACATGGTCATACATGATTGACCTAGTGCATATCACTAATAATCTTCCAATTGCACTAGGCCCAATCTATATTAAAACTAATACCTATGGACCTAGTATAACTCTCATGCTTAGGCTGTGGAAGAGGCTTAGTCAATGGATCAGCAACATTATCATTTATAGGTACTCTACATATCTTCATGTCTCCTCTCTCAATGATTTCTCGAATGAGATGATAATGCCTGAGTATGTGTTTGGATCTCTGATGTGATCTAAGCTCCTTAGCTTAAGCTATAGCTCAATTATTATCATAATAAAAGTTCACTAGATCTCATATATTAGGAATAACACCTAGTCTAGTTATGAACTTCTTGATCCAAATAGGCTCCTTAACTGCTTCTGAGGTAGTTATATACTCAACTTTTATTGTAGAATCAACAAACTATCTTGCTTGGAACTCCTCCAACTCACTGCACTTCTATTTAAACAAAACACATAACTTGACTGTGATAAAAAAATCATCTTTGTCAGTTTAGAAGCTGGCATTTGTTTAACTATTTACAACTAGCTCATCTTCCTTACCTCCATACAATAAAAATGCATCCTTAGTTCTTCTCAAATACTTAAGGATATTTTTAACTATTGTCCAGTGACTTTCACCTGGGTCTGACTGGATCTGCTCATTGTGCTTAAGGCATATGAAACATCAAGTCGAGTACACAACATTACATACATGATAGATCTAATAGCAGAAGCATATGGAATCTTACTCATGCAGTCTTACTCATCTTGTGTCATAGGACACTGAGTCTTAATAAGATTAATGCCATGTGACATTGGCAAGAATCCTCTCTTAGATTCTTGCATGTTAAACCTGTTCAATACCTTATCAATGTAAGTGCTCTGACTTAGGCCAATAAGTTTTTTAGATCTATCTCTATAGATCTTGATGCCTAATATATAAGTGGCTTCACCTAAGTCTTTCATTAAGAAAAAATTCCCTAGCCATGATTTAACATTTTATAAAATAGGGATATCATTTCCAATGAGTAGTATGTTATCAACATACAACATTAAAAACATAATTACGCTCCCATTAACCTTTTTATAGACACAAAGTTCATTTTGATTCTTAATGAAGCCAAACTCTTTGACTGCTTCATCAAAATGAAGATTCCAACTCCAAGATGCTTGCTTTAGTCCATAAATGGACCTTTGAAGTATGCATATCTTTCTAGAATTCTCAGGATTGACAAAACCCTCTGGTTGTGTCATATACACATCCTCAAGTAGGTTTCCATTAAGAAACACTATTTTGACATCTATTTTTCATATCTCATAATCATAGTATGCAGCTACAATAATGAGAATTTGAATAGATTTTAGTATAGCAATTGGTGAAAAGGTTTCATCGTAGTCTATACCATGTGCTTGTTTGAAACCCTTTGCAACCAGTCTTGCCTTAAAGGTATGCACATTGCCATCCATATATGTTTTCTTTTTAAAAACCCATTTTCATCCAATAATTTTTAAGCCATTAGTTGGGTCAATCAAGGTCCAAACTTGATTATCATACATGGATTGCATTTATGATTTCATGGCTTCTAGGCATTTCTTAGAGTCAGGACTATTTATGGCATCTTGATAGGATGTGGGCTCACTTTGATCCACAATCAACACATCATGATCATTAGTTATGAGAAATCCATATCTCATAAGGATTTGACATATCCTACCAAACCTCCTTGGGCCTTCTGGTACTTATGTAGGTTCAACAGTTACTTATTGATCCAAATGTGGTTCTATACTTGGTACAATGCTATTTTATGGGTCTTAAATTTCTTCAAATTGGAATGTGCTCCCACTAAATCCTTTGGAAATAAATTCTCTTTCAAAAAATACACCATTTCGAGCAACAAACACTTAGTTCTCAAAAGCATTGTAGAAATAATATCCTTTAGTTTCTTTAGGATATCCCACAAAAAAGGCATTTATCAAATTTGGATGCTAGTTTATATGAGATTTGATGCTTCACTTAAGCATCACATCCCTAAATCTTAAGAAAAGACAAACTTGGAGGTTTTCCAGTCCACATCTCATATGGTATCTTTTCAACTGCCTTTATTGGAACTCTATTCAAAATGAATGCAACAGTTTCTAAAGCATATCCCTAAAAAGAGATTGGAAGATTAGATTGACTCATCATTGATCGAAGCATATCTAATAAAGTAAGATTTCTCTGTTCCGACACACCATTCCATTGTAGTGTACCTGGAGGAGTCAATTATGAAATAATCCCATAATCTCTAAAATGATCTACAAATTCTTGGCTTAAATATTCACTACCTCGATCATATCTTAATGTTTTAATATTTTTACCAAGTTGGTTTTATACTTCATTCTTGAAAACTTTAAACTTTTCAAAAGATTCAAATTTATATTTCAGTAGATAGACATAGCCATATCTATTGAAATCATCTATGAAAGAGATTAAGTACTAGAAACCTCCTCTAGTAGTTGAGCTTAATGGTCCACATACATCTGAATGTATAAGGGCCAATAAATCATTAGCTCTCTCACCTTTTCTAGAAAAAGTTTTTTTAGCCATTTTTCCTAATAAATAAGATTCACATGTTTCAAATGATTCACAATCAAATGAATTCATAAGCCCATTTTGGTGAAGCTTTGAAATGCATTTCTCATTTATGTGGCCTAAACGACAATGCCAGAGATAGGTAGTGTTTAAATCATTATATTTAAACTTCTTTGTATTAATGTTATAGATTGACTTTCCATTAGTGTCTTCAACATTTAGAACATAAAGACCATTAGTGCGTGGAACAAATCCATAGAAAATGTTATAATGATAAATAATGCATTTATTATTCCTATTAATAAATTCAAAACCTTTCTTGTCCAAACAAGAAATAGAAATAATACTCCTACACATAGTAGGCACAGAATAACAATTCTCCAAATTTAAAACAAGTCCACTAGTGTAATAACCCTAGTTTTTAAATTATTTTAATAATTATCGGGATATGCAGTGTTAATAATTTTAAAACTATATTTGATTATTTTATTGTTTTGTGAACAATTATTATTATTTTTACGTTTAATTAAAATTTTCTATGTAAATGTATATATTGACGTGTATTATTTTGGACAATATTATTTTAATAATGTTTAATCTAGTGCATTAATATTTTAAGATTTTTAAATTAATAAACTATATTATTTTATTGTATGTTATGTGTTTATATATATATATATATATATATATATATATATATATGCACATAAATATTAGGGTTAGTATTATTTTATTGTGTGTGTATCTATGTGTGTGGTTTAGATATGTACACATTATTTTATTACTGTAATATCCCGTGTTTTTTTTTTAAATATTTTTACACTGTACCGGGATATACAGTGTCAATAATTTTTATGCATTATACTATATTTTTATGAGTTAATATGTATTTTAAACCTATTTTAATTACTGTGTCTTATATACAGTGTTTTACGTAAAATTTTCCCGGGACTTTCATTTTCGGGGAAATTTCCACGTAAACAATGTATTATTAATTATTTTAAATGTATTTACGGGTTTGCATGAACTCATACATATTTTTAAATTATTAAATAAAGCCTCTGTGTGTATATTTATTTAATTAGGGTTTATTATTACCCTAATATTTTATTATTTATTTATTATTATTTGATTATTTTATTTATTATTAAATTATTAAAATTTATTATTTTATTATTAATTATTTATTAATATTTAATTATTTTATTTTATTTTATTTTTTTTCTTTTTTTTTCTTTTCCTTTTTCTTTCTTTTTCTTTTTCTTTTTCTTTCCTTTTCTTTCTTTTTCTTTTTCTTCTTCTTCTTCTTTCTCTCCCGCGCCCGACGCCGACCACCATTTCCTCACCGCCGTTTCTCCCTCCTCCGGCCACCGTTTTCGACACCGCCGGTCTCTTTCTTCTCCTTGAGCTCCGGTGAGTGTTATTCTAGCTTTGGTTTGAGCTAAAATGGTCTAGAATTGCTTAGGTTTCGATTTGAAAATTTCAGCCTCTTTGGGTTTTCGATTTTTTTGAGCTTCGATTTGGATGATTCATGGAAAATTCCTTCACAAATGTTGTTCCTAGTAGCTTAATCTTCATGTATGAATTTTTACAGAATTTTTGGAGGTTGTTTGGATTTTTGGGTATTTTTGAATATTTTAATATTATTTTCTAATTTTCGGAAATTAATTATTTAAATTATGAAATTGGAGTTTATGGTTGAATTAGGTGTTGAAATGAATTATAGAAATTTATTTGGAATTTTTATGAATTTCTAAGTATTTATTTTTAATTATTGAAGTTTATGTGATTTTGTAAAATTAAGTTAATTGTGTTTTAAATTGAATTTAATTGGTTAATTGAGTTTAATTATTGATATTATTGATAAATATGTTGAGAAAATTAATTTTGGATAATTGTATGATTTTTGGTGAATTTTTGAAGTAATTTAGGTATATATATATATAGGGGTATTTTGGTAATTTTACCCTAAATTGGCTAAAAATGTAATTTAATTGGTTTTAATATTTATTTAAGGTATAAAAATGATTTCTACAAAATATTTAGTATTTTTAACTAATTAAAACTATTTTCCGGGAATTATTTTCAATTATATATATAATATACGGTTTTTCTAATAAAATGAGTTTTAATCGATTTTTACAGTGTTTCAAGATTTATTATGTAATTTCTACGTATGAAATGTATTTTTATGATTTAAGGATATTTTTGGTATATTTGAATATATATTCTGTGTTTGTGGACCCCGGTCGACAGATTGTAGTCTGGAGTCCGACCGAGGGGTTGTGATTGATTGTGGTGTTTATTTTTGAAGTGTATTTTCTTTGCAGGGTTGGCTCTACTCTTTTGAGTAGAGAGATGTCCGTTTTACAGGGGAGGTTCTGCCGAATTTCCGGTAGAATTCTCGTAAAACGTGATATCCAGTCGAACCCTAATTTCCGATTCTGTGTTGAATACTCTAGATTTAATTCTAGGATTTCTGTTAGGGTTATTCTGATGTCGATTAATTATTTCTTGTTTAGTTGCGCCGAGACCGAGGGTTAGTGGACCAAGCCCGTCGGACCCGTCTCGTGGAGCGCATTAGGTGAGTTACTATATTATATATATATATGCTTAGGATGCATGATTTAGAAAATGCATGTTTTATTTTGACTAAATATGCATAAATAATATGATTTATTTTCAAGTATATTTTTGGTATATTTTTGGTATATAATAAATTATATACATGTTTTGTAAATAAAATATATTTAAAATGTTTTTAAATATATTTTTAGTTTAATTCATGATTTGATTGAATTCATTTAACATATATATACTCAAAATATACCTGGTTTATGTTTGGTATATTTTCGGTATATATATGGTTTATATTGCTATTTCATTTATATCCATGCATCATTTATTTTTGTGAATGAATGTTTTATATTTAAGAATGAAGGATATCAATAGAACGTGCTACCTAGTGGGCAGCACTAGGACCGAGTACGTACCGGTACGCCTATAGCTTTAGGCTATATTACTAACTTATTTGTGGATATTGAATTGATTATGATTATTGATATGTGTGAGATGTGGTTTGGGTGTGATTGCTGGAGCTCGGTTGACCAAGTGTCTCGGGGCCAATCACACTGGCAGTCAGACTGCTGGAGCTCGGTTGACTTAGTGTCTCGGGGCCAGTCTACTGTCCATATGGATTAAGTGGATATATTTGGTATAAGTGAGCCTGTATGGCCAGAGTGTTGTTTAACACTATTTTCTGAGGTTGCGATATTCTAGGGTTCTATGTGATCCTTCATAAACTGGGATTTTTCAAATAAAATATATAAAATGATTTTTATTGCATCTGTGTGCAATTGCCTGTATATATACATATTATATATATACTGTTGACTGTATGCATTATCACTTAGTGTGTATGTATATATATTATAGTAATTCACTCAGTGAGGTCTGACTCCCCTCCGTTAACTATTTTTCAGGAGAGTCAACTTCCTCAGACCTCAGTAGCAGGTCAATACGCCGGATTTCTTCCGCCCCGGCTTCTTTATGTAAATTGTATATTTGAGTCTTATTTATTTTATCTAGACACTGCAGTAGTTGTGAATTAAAGTATTTGTTTTAAAGAGATGTATTATAGTAAAACTGGATTTGTATAAAGATTATACATTTATGAGATTATATATGTGATGTGATGAGTTTTGAATTGAATCCAGTTGATATGGATGATATTGTAATATTTATGATTTTATTTTCCGCTGCATATTATATTTTTATTGTTATTATTGCATATTTATTTTATTTTTAGGCTTGCTACGGGTTCCGGATTCGAAAGAATTCCCGTTCCCTAGCGCCGGTCATGGCCCCTGTTTTGGGTCGTGACAATTACATAAAGTTTATAAACTATATTATATTATAATATATACATATAACTAAAAACTTACCTATTTCTTCCTCCCCCTCCCGATCCTCACCATCACTGCCTGCCATCCCATTTTTTGACTGTCAGAGTGCCTCCTGCCTCTTTGCCATTGATCACCCATCCCTCTTCCAACTCCGTCGCCTTTCCTTCCTTCCTCAGCGCCAACATCAGCTTCAGTTGCCGTGACAAGTTAAAACTTGCTTCTCTTCTGTTCAAGGCGATTCCGGCCACTAAATCAAGCATTTCTGGTGCCGTTGAACTCCTAGAGCTTCGAGGAGGTTGAATCCAAGCTCCTTTTCAGCTTGAAAACGTGATTTGGTGAGGTGTTTTGCTCATTTTCAATTTTGGTCATTTTAGGGTTTTTTGATTTTTTTTTCAAGAATTCTTGCTTGATTCATGAAAAATCCCTTTACTAAAGTTTATCCCTCTAGCTCAAGTTACATTTCTGAATTTTTATGTGATTTTTGGGAATTATTTTAATTTTTGTGAATTTTTGAATATTTTATTATTTTCATAAATTAATTATATAAATTATGAAATTGTGATTTTTGGTGTTATTGATGGTTATTGTTAATTTTAGAATTTAGTTTATAATTTTTGTCAATTTTGTGTGATTTTTATAATTATTTTTAGTTTATGTCAATTTTGAAAATATAGGTTAAATATATATTTTGTTAGAAATAATTGGTTAATTATATGTTTTTGTTGATATTATTGAGAAATATGTTGAAAAAAATAATTTTTGTGTATTTATATAATTTTTATTGAATTTTTGAGTATTATTAGTATTTTATATATATTTTTTTATATTAGGGGTAATTTGATAATTTGGTGGTAATTTTAGTTAAATATTATGTTTAATTGGTTTTAATATTATTTGAGTTATAAAAATTATTTTTACAAATTATTTACTAATTTTAACTAATTAATACTAATTTTTGAAAATTATTTTCAAATAATATATAATATATTATTTTTGTAAATAAATGGATTTTTAGTAAATTTTAATATATGTTTGGACTAATTAAGTAATTTGGATTTATAAAATGAATTTTTAATAATATTATATTATTAATTAGGGTTTTTGAGTAATTATTAGGAATAATAATTATTTTTGGTGTTTTAATGCTAAATATGTTAAATTTTGATATTTGGAGGGCATTTATGGTATTTATTGATTTTTAATATATTTTATTTTAGTATTTGAATTTATGGTGAATTGTGGACCTTGGTTAGAGAATTTTAGTAGTTCGGGATCCCAACCGAGGGTTGTGAGAATTTTTATACTTGAAGTGTATTTTCCTTGCAGGACCGACTCTACTTTTTAGTAGAGAGATGCCGTTTTACAGAGGAGGTTCTGCTGAATTTTTGATAGAATTCTCGTAAAACGTGACATCGGGTCTAATTCTGATTATGTGTCTGTTCGTGTTTAGTAATTCTAGATCGAGTCTCTAGAATTCTAAGTTATATTTATTCTAATTTTGTGATCACCTTTATTGTTTAGTTGCATCAAAATCAAGGCCTAGCGAACTAGGCCCATCGGACTAGTCTCGAGGAGCGCATCCCTGTGAGTTATTATTATATATATATACATTGCTCTAGGTTGCATGTTTTAGAATTATATATTTTAAATGTAAAATTTTTCATAATTGCTTTATTAAATGTTTAAGTATATTTTAGGTATATTTTTAGTATATTATTGGTATATTTTAAAATAAATGCATGTTTTTTTTATTTATATTCAAATCATGTTTAAGTTTGTTATTGATTGATTTTAAGTATATTTCATGATTTAATTGAATTTATTTTACGTATATATACCTGAAATATACTTAGTTTATTTTAGGTATATATATGGTTGATTTGATCATTTTGAATGCCATTGTATATATTATTTATTCTCGAATGTATGTTTTATCTTAAAATGAAGGATATCGATTGAACGTGCTTCCTAGTGGGCAGCACTAGGACCGAGTACGTACTAATGTGATAGATTGGAGGTTGAATTACTAACTTATTTATGGATTATGACTTGATTGATTTGATTGATGTGAGATGTGATTGAAGGTGTGATTGTTGGAGCTCGATTGACCAAGTGTCTCGAGGCCAATCACATTGACAGTCAGACTGCTGGAGCTCAGTCGACTTAGTGTCTCGGGGCCAATCTACTATCTAGTTGGATTAAGTGAATTTACTTGGATATCAAGTGAGCCAGTATGGCTAGAGTTCTTTCCATTGATATTTCAGGTTGCGATAACTTAGGGTTCTATTTGATCCTTCATAAATCGATGTTTTTCAGTATTATATATAAAGTGATTTTCAGCATCTGTGTGTACATGCCTATATATATATTTATTATATATACTTATGAGTGTTTGCATTTGTCATTTAGTAATGCGTGTATATATATTATAATAATTCACTTAGTGAGGTCTGACTCCCCTCAGTTGATGTTTTTACAGGAGAGTCCTTTTCTTCAGACCTCAGCAGTAGGCCTATCCATTGGATTTCTTTCGCCCCGGCTTTATTATGTAAATTACTTAATTATTTATTATGTACTCTAGAAACTGCAGTAGTTGTATTTGTAATAGTAGTGAGTTCTATTTATCTTGTTGTATGAGATTTTAATTCAGATGTTTAATCTGAATATTGTATTAAATCATTTTTTGATATAAAGGAGATTATTTTATTATGTTAACTTGAAATTTCAATTTTGGTATATTTATTTTATTATATTTATTGTATGTTTTTATTATTTTAAGGCTTGCTATGGGTTCTGGATTTGAAATAATTCCCGTTCCTCAACGTTGGTTATGGCCTCCAGTTTGGGTCATGACAACTAGGCAAAGTTAACTTATAATTCCCTACAGCTAAAGGAGCAACTCTTGCTCCATTGCCAACTCGTAGGTCCACTTCACCTCTAGCCAATGATCTACTCATTTTTAGACCTTGCACATTAGTATAAATGTAAGATCCTGATCCAATATCTAATACCTAAGAATCAAAAGTAGACAAATTAATTTCTATAACATGAATACCTTAAGAGGTAGTCGCTGTCACGACCCAAAACAAGGGCCATGATCGGCGTTAGGGAACGAGAATTCTTTCGAATCTGGAACTCATAGCAAGCCTAAAAATAAAATAAACATGCAATAATAATAATAATATCACAGTTAAATAAAATACTATATAGCGGAATAAAAGCATAAATATCAAAATAATATCCACCAACTTTATTTAAATCAAATCCTCATCATCACATATATATAAACTCCTTTAATACAAATCCAGTTCAACTATAATACAACATCTCTTTAATAATTTAGTGACTACTGCAGTGTCTAGATAAAATAAAACTCAAGACTCAGATAAGCAGTTTACATAAAGAAGCCGGGGCGGAAGAAATCCGGCGTACAGGCCTACTACTGAGGTCTGAAGACGATGACTCTCCTGAAAAATAGTCAACGGAGGGGAGTCAGACCTCACTGAGTGAATCACTATAATATATATACATGCATACTAAATGACAATGCATACAGTCAATAGTATATAACTAATATGTATATATACAGGCAAATACACACAGATGCAGTAAAATCATTTTATATATATTTATTGAAAATCAGTGTTTATGAAGGATCAAATAGAACCCTATAATATCGCAACCTTGAAAATAGTGTTAGACAACACTCTAGCCATACAGGCTTACTTATTCCAATTATATTCACTTATTCCATTTGGACAGTAGACTGGCCTCGAGACACTAAGTCAACAGAGCTCCAACAGTCTGACTGTCAGTGTGATTGGCCCCGAGACACTTGGTCAAACCGAGCTCCAGCAATCACACTCCCAAATCACATCACACATCAGATAAATCAATTCCAATCAATATTCTCAAACTGGTTAGTAATATAGCCTAAATGCTATAAGCGTACCGGTACGTACTCGGTCCTAGTGCTGCCCACTAGGTAGCACGTTCTATTGATATCCTTCATTTAATAAATAAAACATACATTCATAAAATAAATGATGCATGAATTTGAAATAAACAGCAACATAAACCATATATATACTAGAAATATACCAAAAGTAAACCAGGTATATTTCGAGTATATATACTTCAAATAAATCCAATATATTTGCAAACTAAACTAGAAACATATTTAAAAACATTTTAAGTATAAATGTTAAATAAAGCATGTAAATGATTTACAATATACCAAAAATAAACCAAAGATAAACCAAAAATAAACTTAAATAAACTTAAATAATAATCAAACCATTTATGCATATTTAATCAAAATAAAACATACATTTCTAAATCATGCACCCTAAGCATATATATATAAAATAATAACTCACACTTAGTGCGCTCCTCGAGATAGGTCCGACGGGCCTGGTCCACTAGGTCTCGGTCTCGGCGCAACTAAACAAACAATAAACAACGGACATCAGAATAAACCTAACAGAAAATCCTAGAAACTCAATCTAGAATATTAGACACATAATCAAAATTAGGGTTTGACCGGACATCACATTTTACGAGAATTCTACCAAAAATTCGGCAGAACCTCCCCTGTAAAACGGACATCTCTCTACTCAAAGAGTAGAGCCGGCCCTGCAAAGAAACACACTTCAAAAAACAGGCACAACAACTCATCCACAACCCCTCGGTCGGACTCCAAACTACAGTCTATCGACCGGGGTCTACAATCACAGAACAATATAAAAATACCAAAAATGCCCTTATATCACAAAAATACATTTAATACGTAGAAATTACTTAATTAACCTTAAAACACATTAAAAACCGATAAAAACTCATTTTATTAGTAAAATCGTATATTATATATATAATTGAAAATAATTCATGAAAAATAGTTTTAATTAATTAAAAATACTAAATAATTTGTAGAAATCATTTTTATAACCTTAAATAACTATTAAAACCAATTAAATTACATTTTTAGTCGATTTAGGGTAAAATTATCAAAATGCCCCTATATATATAAATATACTAAAATTACTTCAAAAATTCACCAAAAATAGTATAATTATCCAAAATTAATTTTCTCAACATATTTATCAATAATATCAATAATTAAACTCAATTAACCAATTAATTTCAATTAAAAACACAATTAACTTAATTTTCCAAAAATTACATAAACTTAAATAATTCAAAATAAATACATAGAAATTCATAAAAATTCCAAATAAATTTATATAATTCATTTAAACACCTATATTTATCATAAAACACAATTTCATAATTTATTTAATTAATTTCCGAAAATTAGAAAATAATATTAAAATATTCAAAAATACCCAAAAATCAAAATAATCTCCAAAAATTCTACAAAAATTCATACATGTAGATTAAGCTAAGAGAAATAACATTTATGAAGGAATTTTTCATGAATCAATCAAATGGAAGTTCAAAAAAATCAAGAACCCTAATAGGCCGAAATCAAAAAATTGAAACCTAAGCAAATCAAGACCATTTTAAGTGAAACAAAGCTTGGAATCACACTCACCGAAGCTCAAGGAGAAGAAAGAGATTGGCGGTGTCGAAAACGGTGGTCGAAAACGTCGTGAACGACGTTGCTCCAACTTTCGGCTTCTCCGGCCAAAAATGACTCCCAGACGCCGGAATCAGCTGCAACAGGCGGCGGAAGAGGCTGAGGAAGGAGGTGGCATGCCGGACGGCACACCAACGGCAAGGAATCGACGGTAGCAGCGGCAGATGGTGATGGGGAACGGTCAGGAATGTTGAAGAAGGGAGAATGGCAAAATTGTAAATAAGTTAAACTTTATAATTTGTTAATATTAAATGTATATATGTATATATATATACTTTATACTATATATTAAAATAATATTAAATTAAAAAAATTAAATATACACCACACACATACAATTTAATATTTTAAAACTTAATAATAAATAAAAATAATTAAATAACAATAAAATTAATAAATAAATAATATAATATTAGGGTAATTAATTAAACCCTAATTAATTAAATAAATACACATATATATTTTATTTATTATTTTAAAAATATATATGAATTCATGCAAGTCCGTAATTCTATTTAAAATAATTAATAGTAAGTTATTTACGTGAAAATTTCCCCGAAAATGCAAGTCCTGGGAAAATTTTACGTAAAGTACTTAAAATAATATAAAACAATTAAAAATCAATTTTAATTAAACAACAACTCATGAAATATCAATATTATACTTAAAAATTATTAACACTGCATATCCCGATACAGTATTAAAATATTTAAAAACACGGGATATTACAGTCGCACTACCTTTATTCTTATTCAGATCATTCAAATATAGCTTGCAATTTCTTTTCTAATGACCTGGCTCATTGCAGAAAAAGCATATTCCCTCCTTTGGTGGATTTGCTTAGGGTTTAGCTTTAAACTTGGGCTTGGGCTTTGGTTTTGGCTTCTAAAAGCCTTTAGGAGCCTTGCCCTTGCCCTTGCCCTTTTTAACCTTTTTTATACCCTTTCCCTTATTGACCATTAAAATATCCTTAATGGAATTCTTGATGTTCTTTTCATCAGTTTTAAGCATCATATACAACTCTAAAACAATTTTGTCCAAGATCCATATTTCACCCTACTTCAAGTAAGCTTTGGCTCATCACTTAAAGTGGGGCTATTTAGGTAGGTAACACTTTACCAATTACATCTTATGTAATTCTTGGATAAGTATAGGATATTGACATCATATTTACCGGCATATCCTATCAAATGCCCTAGGTCCAAAAATATTTTGATAACCTAGTTAAGTCTAACCAACTCAAACATATGGATATCACAATTATCCATCTTTTCTTATTTAAATGGCTTTATATATAATGCTTTGGCATAACCTATATATATTAATCCAAATCTTGATAAGTGTTGATTAATGGGAGGCATTTTAATGACTTAATATTAAATAAGGGTTTAGTTAATGTTTATCTTATTTAGTTATTATTATATTCATCACATAAATGGCATCACATGCATAACATAGTAACATAATAAGATAAACATGACATAGCATGACCCATAACTAAGTTGATCTTCATAAGCCAATATGAAGATCAAATGTCAAATCTAAGTGATAGTACAAATACAAATTGAGCCTTCAATATGGATATCCATCATCTGCCATGGACCTCCTCCTTGGGCTCCCACCTTAGATCTCCATCATAGGCCTCCAACTTGAATTTGCATATTAGGTCTTGATTTACATTACATGTTGTAATTAAAGCTATTCTATTACTATCTAATAAAATAAAATAAAATAATTACAATAAATAAAATGACTCACAGACTGTATTTTTAAAAATTACAACCCAATAAAATAAAATCTTATCACATTAGTTCAAGGGTCGTGCTATGCACCATGCATTTAACAATAAACACATATTCTAAAATAATTCAATTTACAAATTAATTAAATTATTATGTTCAAAAACAAAATGCATGACAAATCCATTCGGGGTCAAGGGGCAGCACCCCTAGCAAGGTCCAAGGGGCAACGCCCCGAGCAGCGATGTGGGGTCAAAGGTGTAATGCCCCTTTGTAAGGGTTCAGGGTAGCACCCCTGAAGGTAAACAATTTACCATAACTCTTTGAATGAGTTGTTGCTAAAACCCTAAAACAACAATAATTTTCATAATCAAATTACTATTTGATTGATATGTTAAAAAAAGATTATTTTTAAGTTTAACATTTAAACAGCTGCCACCATTAACCCTAATTTACTTATAAATCATATTATAGAATAATCAATCTAATCCAAACAGATTTATTCTATGTAATCTGTTTAACACTTAAACATGTTGCCCTTAATAGAAATATGTATAATCAAAATATTCATGTTTCATAATTAAATAGAAATCACTTATTTTGATATCTTAAAACAGTATACATAACACAGAAAATCATAATTCTATTCATTGTTTAATCACATTAAATAATTATAAACATTAATCAAATTAATGTTTAATACTGTTTTCATACAGATTATAATTAATCGTCACAAAATTAAAACTATTTGGATAAAATTTATGAAAATGCCTTTTAAAAATGAATCACTCAAACACAAATATATCACATATACACAGAATCAAATTAATCGAATTACAAGTGGCTTTGATACCACTATTGGGTTTTATGATTCCATACGCAATGGAAAAATAAAATTTGAATCACAAACCTAAACTCATATCCAAGTAATTTGATTAATTGATTAATCTAGGGTTTTCATTTTCTTACCACAAAAGCAAAAGAAGCAAGAAATTTGGAAGGAAGAGATGAGGTTCACTTTGGTGAAACCCTACCTTGAGTTTTTAATTCAACAGTTCGGATTTAAGACATCTCCAAAAGAATATGAGCTCCATAAGTGTCCACACGAACAGCCCTTGATTTTGAAAATGAATATTTGTGTGTTAGCACCTTTTCTTAATTTCTCACAAATCAAGAATTAAAAAGAACTATGTGTTTTTTTTTTCTAAAAGAGAGAGAAAAAAATTTGGTGGCAAAATGATAAGAGTTGATAAAACCTTAGAGAATATAATATATTTATAAACATTTAAATTAGGGTTTCACTTGCAAACAACCTTTTAGTAATTTCTCACTTATTCTTATTCTGATTTTATTTAAAATTAAATTAGAAATAATATTCTATTGATTTAAGATAACCTTTACCTTAAATAAATAAATATTTTATTTATTTATTTCCATAAAGCTTATTTGGGCTTGTTAAACCCATATTCATTTTAGGCTTGTTCAAAGTATGTGACCCTTTAAGTTCACATAACATTGGCAATGGGCCTTGAATATCTACTTAGGCCTACAAGTCATAAGTGGCCTCTAGCAAGACATTATGAATACCCAAGTCATGTGAAGTTAATAATCTGACATAAACCTAATATACAGTGAATATTCTAGTCCCTTTGTCACATGATATCTTGATTGAATATAAGTCATAAATTATGTCATCCTTATAGAATTCAATCATATAATTTCTTGATTCCAAGTAAACTAAGAATGAAAACTCTTTATCAATTAACTTTAGCATGGCCATGCATTTTCCTCAGTCTATCTTATCAAGAGGCTCATAGATATCTTACTCATATTAAATGAGGGACAAATTCCTTTTCAATCAATCATATTCCTCACATAACTCATTTTATACCCAATAACAACCTATTTTATCATCCAGTTAATGATAATGTAAAATTATGTCAAAATACAAAATAGTTATATAGAAATCCATGGTGATTTCAAGGTCAAAGGACTAAGCCAATATTACTATCATGAGAATTACTTATGACAATTATCTATATGGTATTATCATGATGGGTCAATCCAACACTTTATTCTCAAATAAGTACCTATAAGTTGACTTAATATCTCATATTCATGATTAGTAAAATGTAATCATCAACCAACACCATACTAGCCATAATAAATTGTTATAACTAGAGATAATTTGAATAAAACTCATATTTAATCTAAGGGTTTTACTATCAAGCCACATACTTGATGACCTTAGTAAGAATTGACTATTCAAGTAATTATTATAACATAAAATGATAATGAAAAATGCATCTTTATTAAATAAAATGATAAAGTCAAAACATGGTCATACATGATTGACCTAGTACATATCACTAACAAAAGCATGAATGGAATTATCCTACTCACAACCTAAAGATGGTTACAGTGATCTTTACTCTTAAGATTTGGAGACATTATTTGTATGGGGTGACTTGTGAGATTTTTATAGATTATAAGAGTTTGAAGTACATTTTCCAGTAGAGAGATATGAACTTGAGACAGAGGAGATGGTTAAAACTCTTGAAGTATTATAATTGTGATGTTCTTTATCATCCAGGCAAGGCTAATGTGGTAGCAAATGCTTTGATTAGGAAGTCCTTGGGTAGTCTTGCTCATATTAGCATGGAGAGGAGACCTTTTATCCAATAGTTGCATGAGTTAATGGATCAAGGTTTGATGATGAAGATTAGAAAATTAGGAGGACTGTTAGCTTAGTTCAAAGTCATATCAGTATTGAGAATAGGATTAAGGCAGCTTAAGGCTAAGATCCTAATCTAGCAGAGCTTGAGGAGAATGTTCATAAAGGGAAGTTCACTGATTTTACACTTGATGATAAAGGTGTTTTATGGATCAGTGGTAGATTATGCATGCCTAATGTGGATAATTTGAGAGAGGAGATCCTTGAAGAAGTACATTTTACAACTTATAGTGTACATCTAGGTGTTACTAAGATGTACCACAGCATCTAAGATTTATACTCGTGGGATGGATTAAAAAATGATATAGCTGATTATGTTTCTAAGTGTTTGACTTATCAGCAGGTGAAAACTAAGCATTAGAAGCCTTTGGGAAGCTTCAGCCTCTTCCTATTCCTAAGTGGAAATGGGAGAGAATTGTTATGGATTTTATGGTAGGGTTGCCTCGTTCGAAGGATGGATACGATTGCATCTGGGTGATTATGGATAGGTTAACCAAATTAGCTCATTTCTTGCCAGTTAAAGCCACGTATTCTATAGCTAAACTAGCTAAGCTGTATGTTAAGCATATTGTGTGCCTTTATGGAGTACCCATGTCCATTGTATCTGATAGAGGTTCAGTGTTTACCTCATGATTTTGGTAGAAGTTGTAGGAAGCAATGGGCACTAGACTTGATTTCAGTACTACTTTTCACCCCCAGATAGATGGTCAATCTAAGAGGGCGATCTAGACACTTGAGGACATATTGAGGATGTGTGTATTAGATCTTCGAGGTAGTTAGGATGATTATTTTCCACCAGTAGAGTTTGCATATAATAACAGCTACCACAACATTATTGAAATGGCACCATATGAACCTATGTATGGAAGAAAATGTAGATTTCCTTTATGTTGGGATGAGATTGGAGAGAGAGTGTTGATTAGACCTGAGATTATTCAAGATGTAACAGAGAAGGTTGCCATGATCAAAAGGAGGTTAAAGACCACAACTGGTAGATAAAAGAGCTATGCGGATTCGAAATGCAGAGATATGGAGTTTCAAGTTAGAGACTATGTGTTTCTGAAGGTGTCTTTAATGAAGGGTGTGATGAGGTTTGGCAAGAAAGGGAAATTAGCACCAAAATATATTAGACCATTTGAGATTCTATAGAAAGTGGGCATGGCTACATATTGGTTAGCTTTGCCTTTGAATCTTGTAAGCACCCAATTTCGGGATGCAATTGTGCACAATTGCATTGTAAACCCCTATAATGAAATTCATTCAAAAAATTGAACTTGGTTGTCGATTTTCTGGGCTTTAAGGACTAAATTGCAATGTTTTTAGGATTTGATTGCAAATAAGTCAATTTTTTAGGGATCTTTTGGTAATTAAAATTTTTAAAAAATTAGGATTGGCATTGGTGCAATGCTAATGTCGACGTGTCAAAGTCCTATTTTTTTTATTTTTTGTGTATTTTTATCGATTTTTTCAGTGTTTTGATTGGTTGAAAATTCAATTTTATCTTTATTATTATATGATAAGGTTTTTAAACGTGTAAGTTTTTAAAATAAAAAACAGACGCTATCATCAAATTAGATAAGATGAGTCTATTTCTCTGAAGGAGGAAGTCAGTACGCAAGCAAACTCTGCATTTAAAAGTAGAGTCTGCATGCGTGCGGAAAAAAAAAGAACTTTTATAGGAAGAACTTTTCTTTGGAGAAGATTTTTACTCACAGAGGGATTGAGAGACACAATGGACAAAGATGAAAGAAAAAATAGAGAGACGACGAGCGCAAAAAGAAAAAAAACCTATTTTTGGATACTGAAGTTTTCAAAAGCAATCAAATCCCAGTCCAAAATCAACAATACTTCAATTTCAACAGTGATAATCCAATCTGAGGGGCTTAAAAAGGGCATTTGCATAGCATCAATGATCTTTTTCTATTCTTTTTTCTATTTCATTTCTTTTCTATTATTTTCTTTTTATAATTTTTTTCTTTTATTTTTTGTTATTGTTTTAATTGTTTAATTTCACTACTAATCTAACTACTTTTATGTTTTTTTTATTTTTGATGTTTGCATGTGGATTGAGGAGGATACTGCTTATGTTTTGACAAACAAAAGGTCCATGGAATGCCATGGAAGAACCTGTGTTGTCTTCCAGTAGATATTAGGATTTTAATTTTAATTTTGTATTTTGATATCTTGTGTAGTTTTTTTTAATTCAAGGGTGTATAATTATTTTAATTTTTGTACGTAGTTTGTAATAACCCCATTAGTGGCAATAGTAAAAGATTTAATTTTCTGCATTTAAAATCAATTAGTAATTAGGTTCAATTGAGTAAAAATCAATTAAAATCAATGATGGTCATAGTTAAATTTAGGATTTGCATGTAATTAATTTAGGGCTTCTAGAAAATCACTATAATGTTTATTTGATCCATTTTTTGTGTTTTATATATTTTGGGCTTTTTTAATGTTTTCATCCTTTTGGGCCCTAAGCCCACATTTAGGTCTAACCCATTTAATAAATAGGCTTAAAAATGGTTTAGGGCTTTAAATGATTAAAATCAATTTAGGCCCATTAGGTTAATTATATTTTAGGCCCACTTAGCTAATTAAAACTTGTTTAGACTTAGCTCAATTAAATTCATTTCTTTTAAAAAATAAATAGACATAGGCCTACATTTCATTTAAAATAAAACCAAGTTAGACTTAGGCCCACTAATTTAATTTTCCTTTAAAATTGAATAGACTTAAGCCCATATCTTAGGCAAACTAAAATAAATAGATCTTGACTCACTAAATAATAAAAATGTAGGCCCACCTTTAAGTCCATTTCACTTGTAAATAAAATATCTAGATTTAGCTAACTTATAAAATAAAATTAATATAGTTTAGACATATGAACATTGCTTTTTTTATGCATTTTTACTTGTAATTTTTATTGACTTGTTGCCTTTTGGGTTAGATGGATGTTAATTAGGGTTTAATAAAATTGCATGTAATTAGAGGATGAAATAATCATTTATAAAATTATTCTAAATGAACACGAGACTAAGAGAAGTTAGTATTCCGTATCCAGAATCTCCTAGTTGTGGTGCTAGCTTTCTTTTAGAGAATCGAGTACCACCTTTTCGATTTGTCCAGTTATTACCTTGGGTGGCAACTCCTCATCTCCACGCCATGTCTTTGTGACAGTGGTTGGTGTGTTCTCTAAGGCCCTAAGCCTAAATAGTGTCACGGTTGCTAAAAATCTTGGATGCGCATTAAACCCCGCCCTCTACAGTGGCAACTCCACTGGTGATAAGAGATATTGATTCTACGTATGTTCTTTAAAATTGTTTTATTGATTATTATTTCATTCTTGCATTCATTCTATGTGTCCCTACAAAACCAATGGCATTGGTTTATGATTCCATGATTCCACTAGCTTCATGGAGTTGTAGATTGGCTAACCATCACTCTTAGCCTTAACTCGGTTCAAGAGAGATTACCGGGCTTATCTGACCGGAGTCTGTAACCCAAGTCCCTAAGGGGGGTAATCTTCTCTAGAGTTGGTAAAGGATGCTGGGCCTTCTGACCTTAGCTTGTAACTCAAAGTCCATAATAGAGAGCATCTTGCTAAGGGAACTTTAACTTTTCACTGGACCTTAACCATATATAATGGCCTAGTTACTTCCCCTAGGATCTTCATCCAAAGTGCTTGTTTGTTTGAATTGCCATAAGGTATTTCTATTTATAAAAGCCCAGGCATATACCTTTGAAGCTCATTCAAGCTAATAAGGATTAGGCTAGACCTTTATATTTAGAAATGCTACTTCTGTGCTTTTTCTTTTAAGAGAGATTTCACATGCGCATCGGCTCTCAATATCCCCTGTTGATATGAAGGCCAAGACCAAAAATCCTAGGAAAAGAAACTCGCCATTGAACACGTGTGTAGGAGGAAAAAGGTTGGAAGGCTTATTCTTGCATGTTGCTTGTTGATTGCTTCTTGATACTTGCTACTTACTAAGTGCTTGCCTGCTATTTGTTGCATAAACACATGCATCATGCATACATGCATACATACAGTCCATGCATCATACTAATACCTTGTTTTGTAGCCATCATAAATTCATCTAGGTCTTCTCGTGTTTGGGGATGAAGAGGTGGCAGATTGTCCAAAGTTGATTTAAGTCCAGAGTCAATAGCTCAAAGCATTTTTCACATACTAGAGAGACTAGAGGGGAGTCCAATCAATCCATTATTCTTAGAAGCTGAATCAGCTCAGATTGAACATACTGAAATGGAACAACAACTAGAGATATGGACCTTGGAGGACATTAAGGGAGCTTTGATGGATGACATGAGAGCTATGATGCAAGATGAACTGAGACAGGCTTTGGCCCAACTAATGTAACCTATTGTTGGACAACCACCTACTACTGTTATTGAACAACCACCTATTGTTACTATTGAATAGCCACCTGCAGTAGGAGCTCCACCTGTTGCTGTAGCTCCTTCACCTACTGCTAATAATGCTGGGGGGCCACTTGCTGCTAGAAATGTGCCTGCTACTAATGTGAGAATGGAAGACATTGAAAAATACATGGTAGAAAAGGCGAAGAGAGAATCACTTGAATTGGTTCAAGACCTTGAGTCCAAGCAGATGCAAGCATTGACTCAGAAAATTTCAAAGATGGAAGAGCTTATTAAAGGACAAGGAATAGGATATTCTTTTGACTTTGATGATATGTTGCAAATGGAGGGTGACAAGCTGCCTGAAAAATTCAAAATGCCTCAATTGTAGAAATTTGATAGGAGAGGAGACCCTAGAATTCATTTGAGCCAATACACAATAACCATGAGCACTACAAAAGCACCTCTAGCGGTAGTCACTAGGTTGTTTGTGCTATCCCTATAAGGAATGGTTGTGAACTGGTACCATGGGTTAGAAAAGTCTATTAGAGCTGACTAGAAGGAACTATGTACTGCATTCTTGAAACAATATGATTATAACACTCGATTGGAAGTGTCAATTAAGGATTTAGAGTTGACTAAACAGAAATCAAATGAGTCTTTTTTTGATTTCTTAACTCGTTTCATGAATAAAGCAGGGATGATGAAAAACAAGCTTGCTGAGAAGGATTAAGTTAGAATGATAGTTCATAATGTGTCACCTAATTTGGTCGAGAGGCTACAGATGATGAATCCTAAAACCTTTGTTGATTTGTATGATGATGGGTTATGAGCTGAGGAAATTGAGAGTGAGAAAAAAAAACTGCTAGAGGCACAGGAACTCGAAACTACCCAACTGGGGGCATACAACAAGGAAGACTAGCCGAGCTGTAGAGGTGCGTGCAATTAAGTAACCTAGAAGGTTCTCCAACTTCAACCAACCACTCTCCAAAGTCCTAGAGAGGCTAATCCAAAAAGGCCTGCTCTGACCCTTAACCTTTTCCAAACCCCCGAATCCAAATCTCCATGGCTATGATCTAAACAGTTACTGCAAGTTTCATCAAGTAGTTGGCCATTCTATAGATACCTGCATTCGCCTAAAACACAAAATCCAAAACCTGATAGACTCTGGAAAAATCACAGACCCTGAGAAATCCAATTCCAACCCAAACACTAGAAACAACCCTTTCCCAAACTACCTAAATGTTCCACCACCAACCACCATGATGATCAACTCAAGGGTTAGCAAAGAAGAAGTGCTAAGCTCCTTCGAGGACCTCAACCTTATACCTAATGGAGAACCTTTCGGATAGCCACAAAGAGGAGTAGAAGATTTACTGGGCCAGCCCTCAGGCAAGTTTGATTACAGAGTATTCTACTCGAAACCACCCTCTATTGATATCCCTATTGAATTAATTGAGCCCTCAGGTTAGGAAGATGAGTTTGATGATAAGCCAGTAAAAGAAGAGCTTGAAATTCCCAAGTAGTCGCCAAAAGGAGTTAAAGATCTATTGGGACAACCTTCAGGCAAGTTCGATTACAGAATATTCTATTCTAAACCCGCTTCTACTGACATACCCATGGAAGAGATCGTGCCGATAGGATAGGGTGATGAGTTTGAAGAAGATGAATTCTTAACCCCAGAACTATCCCAAAAAGGGGTTGAAGAGCTGCTAAGCCAACATATGGACAAATTGAGGGAGTTGAAAGGAAAAGAAACATGCATAGTGGAAGTTTAGAAAAATGGGAAAAGAGAATGGATTGTTGGGGCCATGGACATCTGGTATGATTCTGATGAAGAAAAACCCACTGGAGTCGATGTATGGAGTGATACTCAAAATGTGAATCATGTTACTAGAAGCGGGAGGAATTACTGGACACCATAAAAGTAAAATGAAAGGGTTATAGAAAGGGAAGAAACAGAAGATGCAAAAGTAGAGGAAGGACAAAAAGAAGACCTAATCCTAGAACAACTCAAGAAGGCTAAAGCGAGTATGAGCATCTGGGAATTACTGATGCATTCGGGTAGTCACAGAAGGGCTTTGGTTAAAGCTTTATTGAACGTGAGCATTGAAACGGCAACTACGCCTGAGGCTATGGTAGTAAAGGTGATAGAAAAGAAACATGGGTCGATAACATTCTCAGATGATGACTTTCCTTTGGAAGGAATAAATCATGATAAGACATTATTTATCCCAACTGAAGTAAAAGGGAAGAGAACCAACTTTGTAATGGTAGACGATGGTTCAACTGTAAATGTAAGCCCGCTAAAGATCCTGCCCAATCTGGGTCTGAAAGTAGATGACTTGACGGTTTCAAACCTCGTAATTAGAGCTTATAATGACAGTACCAGGAATGTGGAGGGAACATTGTAGACTTTGGTCAAAACAGGGCTCGTAGAGTCGACTATTGAATTTACTGTATTGGACATCCCTATTACCTATGCCCCACTGTTGGAAAGGCCGTGGTTTCATGCCCTGGGAGGAGTACCTTCAACAGTGCACCAAAAAATAAAATTCCCTCATAAAGGAGATGTCGTGACAATAGAAGCTAGAACCAATGCAGCTGTGGCAGTTATACTTGATAAACAGAAGCAAGTATGTGTTCCGCCTGGTTTCCAAGTTGCTGGAATATTTAATGAGATGGATCCCAGGGTTGTAAAAATGATGGAAAGCATGAATTCTTGACATAGACAAGGGCTCGGGAAGAATGAACAAGGAAGTCCTAGGCCATCGAACATTAAAGCCTAGGACCATAGGAAGGGTTTGGGATATACTGAGACAGGACCAACTAGTAGAATAGCAAAGAACAAAGAGAAAGAAAAAAGAAATAAGCCCTTGGGAAGGATTAAACCACTAAGTGAGAACTTCATCAAGCTAGGGGAAGGCAAATATTATCTGGACACCAAAGAATCTATTAACATGGCTAGAAAGGATGTCCCTAGTTTTGAGATCTTCAAGGAGCAGATTGTGGAAAGCCTAGCAGCCAGTAACAAAGAGGAAGTCATGAAGCAAGTAACTGAAAGGATAGGTGATGATGCTGTTGGGGAGCTGCTGAGGAGGAACTACCCAAGGAGTTAGCTACTGTCATTAGTGATAGTTTTATTGATATTTTTTATGAAGAAACTGATGTAATAATGTCCGGTCTTTATGCGGATGAAGATGTTGTTTTTCCTATGGTCAATGATATAAATGCTGGTTTTGCTTACTTATGTGATATGCATCCTGATAGATCTGTGCATTATAATTTTGATCAGTCATCCATGTTTGACATTAATTTAGTTCAATTTGATTCATTTAACATGGGCACAAATGATAATCCAAAGAACATTTCTATATCACATTATGTAACTCCTAAAGAGAGGAAAAATTTTGAGAGAATATTAACAAAAAGAAAGGTAGTATTTGCTTGGACTTATGAAGATATGCCAGGTTTGGATAGGGAAATAGCAGAGCATCACATTCCAACTCATCCAGAAACCAAGCCAGTTAAACAGAAATTGCACAAATTAAGACCAGAATGGACAAAAAAGATAAGGGAGGAAATTGCCAAGCAAATACAGGCTAACTTTCTAGAAGTAATAGACTACCCTTAATGGCTAGCAAACATAGTACTTGTTCCTAAGAAAGATGGTAAAGTATAGATGTGTGTAGATTTTAGGGATCTGAACAAAGTCTGTCCAAAAGATGACTTCCCATTACCTCACATTGATGTAATAGTGGATAGCGTTGTAGTAAGTGCAATGTATTCTTTTAAGGATTTTCTAGGTACAACTAGATCATGATAGTAGTCATGGATAAGACTAAGACAGCTTTCATCATAGAATGGGGGACCTATTGTTACAAGGTGATGCCTTTCGAACTGAAGAATGCAGGTGCAACTTATTAAAGAGCTGCTACTGCACTTTTCCATAATATGATGCATAAGGAGGTTAAAGTGTATGTGGATGACATGATCGTCAAATCAAAGATAAGAGGAGGACACTTGGAAGCCTTAGACAAGTTCTTAGCTCGAATTGAGAGGTACAACCTGTCAACCCGAAGAAGTTCATTTTTGAGGTTACTTCAGAGAAGCTGTTAAGACATATAGTGAGCAGCCGAGGAATTGAAGTGGATCCAAATAAAATGAAAGCCATCCAGGAAATGTCGGCACTAAAGACGAAGAAAGAAGTAAGAGGATTCCTTGGCAGATTGCAGTATATTAGTAGGTTTATCGCAAAACTCACTAATATTTATGACCCTATCTTTAAGCTCTTAAGGAAATATCAGCCAGTTAAATGGGAATGATGATTGTCAAAAAGCTTTTGATAAGATTAAGGAGTATCTTGTTAATCCACCTATTCTGAAACCCACCTAGACAGGGTAAGCCATTAGTTTTGTACTTAGCTTTTAGAAGAGGGATGCAACAGGGGCAATGTTAGCACAAGAAGGGTCAGATAGAATAGAGCACGCAGTGTACTACTTGAGCAAGAAGTTTCTACTGTATGAGGAAAAATATGATTTATTAGAAAAGACATGTCTGATCATGATTTGGGCTACAAGGAAATTGAGGCATTATTTTCAATCTTACATGGTTCAAACTATCTCAAGAACAGACCCTCTAAGGTATCTACTTCAAGCATCGGCTTTAACTGGAAAAAATGTCTCGATGGTTGGTACTCTTAACTAAATTTGATATAGAGTACATTACTACAAAGGTAATCAAGGGAAGAGCAGTAACAGATTTCTTAGCTCAGAATGCGATCAAAGGTGAAGAGCAGTGGAATTTGGAGTTTCCATATGAAAACTTAGCAGTTGTAGAGCATTGGGAGTGGAAACTTTACTTTGATGGAGTTGTAAACAACAAAGGAGCTGGATTAGGAGTGATTCTTGTTACACTAGAAGGAGAAACCATACCAATGGAAAAGAAACTGGATTTCAAGGTCACAAACAATATGATTGAGTATGAAGCATGTATCTATGAGATTGAGGGCAGTTGTGGTAGCTGGAGTGAAAGATTTGTTGGTTTATAGGGATTCAATGTTAGTCATCAATCAGGCTAATGAAAAATGGGAGGTAAAAGAGGAAACGCTAAAGCCTTATATCTGCTATTTGAAAAGCCTTAATGAAGAATTTCACTAAATATCTCTTTATCCATCTATCCAGAGATGATAATCAGATGACAGATGCATTGACAACACTGCTCTTCAATGTGGGATAGTGCAACTAGGTTAGCTATGAAACCTTTAATGATCATGAAGTCTAACGCACCGTGTTATGGGAATGAGCAGATTATGAATATTCAAATGGGGCCTAAAGAAAAGCCTTGGTTTTATGATGTCCAAAGATTCATTGAAAAAGGAATTTATCCAAATGAAGCGAGTCTCAAAAGAAAGATATGCTCTTCATGTTCTTGCATGTAACTATACAAGTCATGATGGGGTATTATACAAAAGAATGCTGAACGGGATTGCAGCTCAGGTGTCTCAAAAAGGATGAAGTTGAAGAGGTGATGCAAGAGATTCATGCGGGGGCTTGCAGTTCTCATATGAAAGGATAATTCTAGCTAAGAAAATACTCAGACAAGGGTATTACTAGATGACTATGGAAAAGGATTGTATCAAGACAGTAAGACAATGCCATCAATGTTAGATCCACGGGAATCTTAGTCATATGCCTCCAATAGTACTGAATAGTTTATCATCCCCTTGGCCCTTTGCAGCATGGGGAATTGATATCATAGGAGAAATAAGACCGACAGCATCAAATGGGCATAAATACATAGTGGTGGCAATCGATTACTTCTCGAGATAAGTAGAGGCAGAATCTTTTAACACTCTGAAAGCAAAACAGATGGCACGGTTCATCAAGAAGAGCCGTATATGCAGATATGGGGTATCGCATCATATTGTGACAATAACGGGGTTCAATTTCAAGTAGAAAACAGTAGAGTTGTTACAAAAGTATGGGATTGAGCACTATAAATCTTCACCTTATCGCCCTCGAAGCTAATGGAGTAGTGGAAGCGGCTAATAAAAATTTCAAGAAAATCCTTTCTAAGAGGGTTAAAACCTACAAGGATTGGTCTAAATATCTTCCTTTTGCCTTATGGGGATATAGGACTATAGCTACAACTGCCACAGGCCCAAACATTGTTTCTTATTGGTATATGGTTGTGAGGCAGTTTTGCCCATAGAAACTAAGATTAAGTCCTGAGAGTAGTCACGGAGGCTAAAATAACTGAGAATGAATGGGCGCATAAAAGATATGATCATCTAGTATCTCTAGATGAGAAAAGGATGGATGCTTTATTCCACACTCAGATATATCAGAGAAGGACAGAAAAGGGCATTCAATAAGAAGATTAAGCCTGGGAAGATCAAAGCTAGAGATATGGTGCTGAAACAGTCTAGAGCCATGGTGTCTCGATTCGAGAGGTAAATTTAGACCGAATTAGGAAGGACTTTACTTCATCAAATCGATCTTACCTAAAGGAGCTGCTAAGATATTAGATCTTGAAAGGAATGAGTTTATGAAACCTATTAATATGGATCACCTCCAGAAGTACAACTTGTAAAAAATATGAATAAAAGTATAATAAAGAAAATAAAGTCCACTGGCTAGAAAAATTGAAAAGGCTAGCAAGGCAAAAGCTTAGGACATTCCCCGCTATTCAGAAAACCCGTAAAAGGCTGACAGGCAAAAGTTAGGGAATTAAATAAAAAATAATGGTCCCGCTGATTAGAAAACCGTAAAGGGGCTAGTCAGGCAAAAATTAGGGAAATAAAATATGAGCAAAAAATATTCAGTTAGAAAATCCATGAGGACTAGCTGATAATAGGATTTATGTCATATGATGTACTCAAATGTACTCATTTTGGCCCTAATTATGAATGAAATTGAAATTGAAGTTTTGTTAAACTTTGTATATCCTTCTTTATTATAAAGCATAAGTATTTGAAGGGATAACAAAACATAAGAAAGCCTAAGACTAGCTCTATGAGACCATTATATCTAGTGATGTCTTTGTTTCTTCCTTTGCGACTCATCATACAAAGTTTGAGTTCTCTTGTACCTAGCAAATCCCGATGGTTTTTTTCTTTTGGATATCAACCCAAGTTTAATCATCATCAGTAGTAACATCAATATCCAGGTGTATGTTAGGTTCAAGGGCTCTATAAGGCCATAAGCTCCTAATCTTATCCAAAGAATCTTATCTCAAAAGAAAGCCTTCAATGTCAGTCAAAACAGTAATGATGAATTGAGGACGGACCATATGGACGAAAAAGGCATAAAGGGGTAAAAAAAGGTAAAGAAGTGCAGCCCTGGAATGGGAACATAGTGATCATACAGCTCAATAGTCATGAACTTCAATCTCCACCAAAGGGGCAGACCCATATGATCTCAACATTTGAAATCTTCTTCAACCAGTCAACCCATTGGTCCATAGAATGTTTGTCCTTCATTTTCAAAGGACAAGATTGTAGCTGATGAGGTTGATAAGTCAAAGGACTAAAGGGTACAGTAACCAAGCTCAGCTTTTCCTGTAATAAAAAAAAAGATATAAGAATAATAAAATAAAAGCTCGCTATGTTGAAAACCCGCAAGGGTGGCTTAGGCAAAAGTTAGGGCAAGCCTGCTAAGTTGACAAACCCGAAAGGGTGGCTTAGGCAAAAGTTAAGGAAAAATAAATAAAAGTTTTGGTTGCACATATGAAGAAGAAGTAAGCTACCTAAAAAATGGTTATAAGTCTTAAAACTGTCTAGCCTAATGATGGTCTCAGCAAGGATAACTGGCATAAGGTTAGCCCCAAGCTCTACCTGTTCCAAAATACTGACAATGCATGTATCAGCACGCACCATGGTGAGAAACTAGCAAAAATTGAGCATATAAATAGAAAGCAACTGTTCTAGTCCAAGAAGCAGTATTCTTGTCTCGAGGTCCTACAGACAGTGATCAAAGAAGAAAGATGGATGGTCCCAGGGTTATGCGTATACATGTAAATATCAGTTGGGGGCAAATCAAAGAACGTAACCAATCTGCCAGGAAATTGCATCTCCAAATTAGGAAGGGCTATCATAGCAGTCGTGTCTAATGTGCATCCCAAAATAGCAGTAAACTCTTCAATCATTAGACAAAGCTCTTGCCTATTAAACCTAAATACATGGTCCTTGACATCCCAGAAGGTAGCAGCAACATGTAGGAGCATTGTTATCAATAGTCAGTGCTAAAGAGATTTCAGGGATTTGATGTGGAAAGTTTGAAGCTTATTGCAGTCATCACCATTGAGACTTTTAAGAAATTTCTTCATTGTTTGGAGAGATGCTTGAATCATGATGAGGGTATAGAGAATTAAGAAGAATGCCCCTTGTATGGTCTTATATAGGGAAAGAAGATGAGTTTATGTAGGAAAAGGATTTTGCTAGCAAAGAAAGATGTGGATAAGGTGATAGAATCTAAGAAGGATTGGGATAAATAGATAATTGGGAAGATAATACATTCTTTTAATTATTTATCTATCCAATATTATCCATCTTAGAAAGGATTAAGATAAATGGATAATTAATTACAAAGGATAATGTTCATTAACTATCTTTTTTAATTAGTTATTTATAAAAAAATCTATTAAGATGCAAACACTATTTCAGTTTTATCTAACAGTGTTCGAGACAGTACAGGAATAAAAATAGTAGTACAATAAAGAGCAGTTAGATACAGACACACAGAAAGTCAAGAATATAAAAACTCTAAATCACTCATCTCGAGCTCTGGTATCAGGCCATGGGCTCCATCCTCTGGTAGGGTCATCATGATGATAAGTGTCCTGGAGGTCTGGCAGATGCAAGTCCTAATGTTGTACAGATCAAAGCCCAAGTCTGCAAGCTGCCGACAAAGCATCTTGTTCTCCCACTCTAAACTGCTGGAATACCTCTGCATACATAGAAAACATCATATCATATGCATTACATGCATACATTTTGCATTTTCTCAGTGTAGATGCTTACCTACCAACTATCTGTCACCTGTATCATGAATAATCTCTGAGATGAGGCAAGTCTATATAGATACTCTGCCTGTGTCTGGGGGAACCTGTTTTGTAAAATTTTTATTAATATCAATGTCAAGTGTACAAATCCATACAAGAAATAAGTCAAATAAACTCACATGAGAAGCATCTGGTGGACAAAAGCTAGAAAGCTGAGCATCACCAAACTGCATTTGCTGCTCAACTGGAGCCTGAATAGCGAGAGTCCAGTAGAACATAGACTTGTCTGGAAGAGAGACATCATCGGAGTGTAACATCGACAAAGGTCCCACACGACTAGTCCCAACATGCTAACTATGATGAACAAGACTAGGTCTAGGCTCAAAACTCTCAATATTAGGAGTAACCTCAATCTCTGGAGCAATCTCAATCTCCTCATCCATATCGACGGAAGAATGAACCTCCTCAAACTGTAAAGAGAAGGAGTGATTCATAGGTTCTAGAAGTAGAAGCTGAAATAATGAGAAATTACCTCATCATCATCAATAGGAACATGCTCCAAGAGGCTCTCATGAATAAACTACTGATAATGTCAAGAACGCTCAAGAAAATCTGAGGCAACATACCCCTATAGTGCATCCCTCAACTCTGAACCTGTAAGATGTGAGTTGTAAAGCATAGAGGAAGGGACATCAGATGGACTGCAACATTAAGAAGGGCCAGAAGACTAGTGATACACTCGGTCCCCTAAATACCACATCAAACAGCCATAACCGGGAGAGCAGAATCCTTATAGGCTCAAGGTGAACTACAGCTGCCATAAAATCATATCGCTGGATGTTCTCAGCACCCTCCAACCAATCAGAGTTTATCTACAATTTATATAAATTAAGTCTAACCTCTATTAAACTATAACATACTAATTATTTCTTTTTTTCTTTACCTAGTGCCACTCGACAGTGTTCAGCTGATCATGATACGTCTGCAAAGTATTCCTGTTGCTAGCAAGACGGGAAGAACCCCATCTCATCATCAGAGGAAAGGTCCTATCAGAACTAATAGCATCAAAGCCTTGAATAAGCTCGATCTCTATACTCCAAATCAGGAAGAAAGAAAACATATCAGGAAAAAGCAAAGAAAGGCAAGACTATAAAGATCAAAGGAAGGAGAACATACATGCAAGACGTGCCAAAAGCCACACATTGTGATAGCACCTCTATAGAAAATTTCAAGTCTATAATAAATATAAGTGAGTGCAGCAAATCCCCAATATAGTATAGCAACTCGATCCAAGTCGTGAAGAGGACCCAACAGAGCAATATTGACCTCATGATCGGTCTCACAAAAGAAGGTCATGACTAATAATATTAAAAGGAAACACCTCGCCTTATGGATAATCTGACGAGGAGTAAAAAATAGGAAGGCATCTAAATCCATCAACTAAGGATGAAATAAGAACATTCTTTCGATTCTTCCACGCTAGAGCAAACCCAATCAAATCTCACACGTACTGACTCTGTGCATGCTCTGGAAGACTGCAATAGCTGATGTCAAATGGAACTATGGATCCTCCAAAGGAAATCTCCGGTGATAGTAAAAAAAACTCATAGGCGAAACAGTCAACTCACCCACAAGAGTATAGAAAGTGTGGGGCAGTATCCATCCTTCGCTCGATCAAAGCAAACAAAGAGTAACGATCAGACTGACCTCGAATGGTTAAAAGCTGTAGCAATAAAATTTTAATATCCCGAGTTTTTAAATAATTTTAAACTACATCGGGATATGCAGTGTTAATAATTTTTATACATATTTATGATATTTTTATGAGTTTGTTATTTATTAAAGTTAATTTTAACTATTTTATATTATTTTAAGAGATTTATGTAAAATTTTCCCGGGAATTTTATTTTCAGGGAATTAAGACGTAAATAATTTAATATTAATTATTTTTAAATAGTTTTATGAATTTTCATGAACTCATATATAATTTTAAAGTGCTAAATAGAATGCATATATGTACATTATTTAATTTAAATTAGGGGTTTATTTTATAATTAAATTATATTATATAGTTTTTTTAATATTAATTAATTAATTATATATGTGTATATATTATTAAAAATATGTGTGTGGTGTATATTTAGTTTGTGAGAGATTATATATTATTATAATATATAGTATGTATATATATATATATATATATAATATATATATATATATATATATATACTATTATAATATATATACATAATTATTTAACAAAAAATAAAAGTTCTCCATATTTACAAGTTTGCCCTCGTCTTCTTCCTTCAAGCTCCCGATCGCCTCCCTCACCATCACCGCCGTTGCCAGCTCCACCCTTACCATTGGTGTGCCTCTTGGCTTGCCACCACCACCTCCAACCTTTTCCTAATGCCTGAAGCCTTCATTTCCGACGTGTTTGGCCGAATTTTTCAAAGAGAAGCCGAAATTCATCACACCGCCGATCAAACCCGATTCCAGTCCCCAAACTCGATGCCACTAGTCTCTATCTTCTCCTTGAGGGTCCGGTGAGTGTGATTCCAAACTTTGTTTCACTTAAAATGGTCTAGATTTCCCTAGGTTTTGATTTTCCATTTTCAGCCTAATAGGGTTTCAAATTTTTGTGAGCTTCAATTTGATTGATTCAAGAAAACTCCCTTCACAAACTTTGATCCTAGTAGGTTAATCTACACTCTGAAATTTTTTTGGAATTTTTGGGAATTATTTTGATTTTTGTGAATTTTTTATTACTTTATTAATACTTTCAAATTTTCGAATATTAATTTAATAAATTATGAAATTGTGTTTTATGGTATTTATAGGTGTTGAAATGCATTTTATAAATTTATTTGTAATTTTTTTGAATTTTATATATTTATTTTGAATTTATTTAGTGTATGTAATTTTTGAAAAATTAGGTTAATTATGTGTTTTATTGAAACTTAAGTGGTTAATTGAGTATATTTATTGATATTATTGAATTATATGTTGAGAAAATTAATTTTGAATAATTATATATTTTTGGTGAATTTTTATTAATTTTAGTGAATTTACGAAACTAGGGGTATTTTGGTAATTTGACACCAAATTGGCTAAAAATGTAATTAAATTGGGTTTTACTAGTTATTTAAGGTATAAAAATTATTTCTAAAAATTATTTAATATTTTTAACTAATTAAAACTATTTTTCATAAATTATTTTCAAATTATATATATAATATACGATTTTTCTAAATAAATGAGTTTTTATCGATTTCTAGTAAGTATTAGGGTTAATTATGTAATTTGGATTTATAAAATGTATTTTGGTCAATATTTATGAATTTATTGAGAATTATCAATTTTTAATAATATTTTATTAAAATTAGGGTTTTGTGTATTTATCGGTTAAATAAATATTTTTAGCGTTTGAATATTTAAATTGTTATATTTTGAGTATTAAAGGGGCATTTTTGGTATTTCTGTAATTATTCTGGTGGATTATGAACCTCGATCGGTGAATTGTAGTTTGGAATCTGACCGAGGGGTAGTGAATTGTGTTATATAGAAAGTGTGTTTCTTTGCAGGACCAGCTCTACTCTTTGAGTAGAGAGATGTCCATTTTACAGGGGAGGTTCTGCTGAATTTTTGGTAGAATTCTCGTCAAACGTGATGTCCAGTCGAATTCCCATTCTAATTCTGTGTCTAGTATTCTAGATCGAGTTTCTAGAAATTTTGATAGATGTCATTCTAATGTCGTGTTATCGTTTGTTTGTTTAGTTGCGCCAAGACTGAGGCCTAGTGGACCAGGCCTGTCGGACCCCATCTTGTGGAGTGCAATAACAGTGAGTTGTTATTTTATATAGTATATGTTTTAGGGTGCATGTTTTAGGAATGCATGGTTTAGTAAAGTATTACTTAGGTTTATTTTCGATATATTTTGGTATATTTTAAACTATATGCATGTTTTACTAATGATTTATACTTAAAATATTTTTAGGTATATTCATAGTTTATTTCTTGTTTATTTTATGATTAAATTGAATTTATTTGATGTATATATACTCGAAATATACCTAGTTTATTTTGGGTATATTTCTAGTATATATATGGTTTATGTTGTTACTTTATTTAATATCATGCATCGTTTGTTTTATGAATGTATGTTTTATATATAAAATGAAGGATATCAATAGAATGTGCTACCTAGTGGGCAGCACTAGGACCAAGTACGTACCGATACGCTGATAGTATTTAGGCTTCATTACTAACCATTTATGGATATTGATTGGATTGATTTGATTTGATGTGTGATATGATTTGGAGAGTGTGATTGTTGGAGCTCGATTGACCAGGTGTCTCAGGACCAATCACATTGACAGTCAGACTGCTGGAGCTTAGTTGACTTAGTGTCTCGGGGCCAGTCTACTGTCTAAATGGAATAAGTGAATTTATTTGGAATAAATGAGCCTGTATGGCTAGAGTGTTGTCTAACACTATTTGAGGTTGCGATTTTCTAGGGTTCTATTTGATCCTTCATAAATAGTGATTTCAGTAAATATATAAAATGATTATGCAGCATCTGTGTGTATTTTCCTGTATATATATTTATTATATATACTATTGACTGTGTGCATTGTCATTTAGTATGCATGTATAGATATTATAACAATTCACTCAGTGAGGTCTCACTCCCCTTCGTTGACTATTTTTCAGGAGAGTCATCATCTTCAGACCTCAGTAGCAGACCCATACGCCGGATTTCTTCCACCCCAGCTTCACTATGTAAACTGCTTATCTGAGTTTTACTTTATAATCTAGACACTACAGTAGTTGTAATCAGATGTGGGTTTTATGTATTATTTGTGTGAGTTATGTATTTTAAAGATTTGAACTGGAATTTGTATTAAAGGATTATTTATATATGAGATGTGGATGTTTATTTAATTCTATTGGTGGATATTTACTTTATCTTATTTATGATTTCATTTCCGTTGCAAAATATTTTAACTATGTTATTATTATTATTATTGCATGTTTTTATTTTATTTTAAGGCTTGCTACGAGTTCCAGATTCGAAAGAATTCTCATTCCCTAGTGCCGGTCATGGCCCCTGTTTTGGGTCGTGACAAAAATGCTTGAATTTGGAGGACCAAATCAGACGTGTCACCTACTCCGGTAGTCCATGAAATAATTCCTGAGCTAGATTGAAACTGTCACGACCTAAAACAGGGGCCATGACTGGCGCTAGGGAACGGGAATTCTTTCGAATCCGGAACCCGTAGCAAGCCTAAAAATAAAATAAACATGCAATGGTAATAACTATATATATAATGCAGCGGAAATAAAAATCATAAATATCACAATATTATTTTCCCCAACTGGATTTAAATCAAATCTCATCTCATATATATAAATCTTTTAATACAAATCTAGTTTCAAATATAATACAACATCTCACATAAATAATATACATAAAATCCCATGATTTAATTTACAACTACTACAGTGTCTAGATTATAAAAATAAGACTCAAGTAAGCAGTTTACACAAGGAAGCCAGGGCGGAAGAAATTCGGCGTATCGACCTGCTACTGAGGTCTGAAGATATTGACTCTCCTGAAAAATTGTTAACGGAGGGGAGTCAAACCTCACTAAGTGAATTATTATAATATATATACATACACACTAAATGATAATGCATACAGTCAACAGTATATATCTAATATATATATACAGGCAATTACACACAGATGCAATAAAATCATTTTATATATTTTTTATTGAAAATCATCTTTTATGAAGGATCACATAGAACCCTAGAATATCGCAACCTCAAAGCAGTGTTAGACAACACTCTAGCCACACAGGCTCACTTATTCCAAATATATCCACTTAGTCCATTTAGATAGTAGACTGGCCCCGAGACACTAAGTCAACCGAGCTCCAGTAGTATGACTGCCAGTGTGATTGGCCCCGAGACACTTGGTCAACCGAGCTCCAGCAATCACACCTCCAAACCGTATCTCACACATCAAATAATCACATTTAATCAATATCCACAAATGGTTAGTAATATAGCCTAAATACTATAGGCGTACCGGTACGTACTCGGTCCTAGTGCTGCCCACTAGGTAGCACGTTCTATTGATATCCTTCATCATTAATAATATAAAACATTCATTCACAAAAATAAATAATGCATGAAGTTCAATAAAATATCAACATAAACCATATATATACTAGAAATATACCAAAAATAAACCAGGTATATTTCGAGTATATATACGTCGAATAATTCCAATACAATTACAAAATAAACTAAAATATACCAAAATATACATAAAAGCATTTTTAAGAATAATTTAGTTATACAACATGCATATAGTCGAAAATATACCGAAAATAAACCTAAGTAATACTTAAATCATTTATGCATATTTTATTAAAATAAAGCATACTTTTCTAAAACATGCATCCTAAAGCATATATATATATAGTATAGTAACTCACCCTAGTGCGCTCCACGAGACGGGTCCGACGGGCCTGGTCCACTAGCCCTAGGTCTCGGTGCAACTAAATAAGCAATAAATAATAGGCATCAAAATAAACCTAACAGAAATCATAGAATTCGATCTAGAGTATTAAATACGGAAACAGAATTAGGGTTCGACTGGACATCACGTTTTATGAGAATTCTACCGAAAATCCGGCAAAACCTCCCTTGTAAAACGGACATCTCTCTACTCAAAAGAGTAGAGCCGACCCTGCAAGGAAATACACTTCGAAAAACTACACAGAGCACAATCAAAATCCCACAGTCGGACTCCAAACTACAGTCCACCGACCGGGGTCCACAATCATAGAATAATTTAGGAAATACCAAAAATACCCTTATAACATAGAAATACATTTTATGGGTAGAAATTACATAATTAACCTTTAAACACAATAAAAATCGATAAAAACTCATTTTATTAGTAAAACCGTATATTATATATATAATTGAAAATAATTCACGAAAAATAGTTTTAATTAGTTAAAAATACTAAATAATTTGTAGAAATCATTTTTATACCTTAAATAACTATTAAAACCAATTAAATTACATTTTTAGCCAATTTTGTGTAAAATTACCAAAATACCCCTATATATATAAATATACTATAAATACTTCAAAAATTCACCAAAAATTACACAATTATCCAAAATTAATTTTCTCAACATATTTATCAATAATATTAATAATTAAACTCAATTAACCAATTAAATTCAATTAAGAACACAATTAACCCTAATTTCCCAAATTTACATAAACTTCAATAATTCAAAATAAATACTTAGAAATTCATAAAAATTCCAAATAAATTCCTATAATTCATTTCAACACCTAATTTAACCATAAAACACAATTTCATAATTTAAATAATTAATTTCCGAAAATTAGAAAATAATATTAAAATATTCAAAAATACCCAAAAATTCCACAAAAATTCACACATGTACATTAAGCTACTAGGATCAACATTTGTGAAGGGAGTTTCCATGAATCAATCAATTCAAAGCTCAAAAAAATCAAAAACCCTAATGTGACCGAAATTGAAAATTCAAAACCTAAGCAATTCTAGACCATTTAAGCTCAAACCAAAGCTAGAATCACACTCACCAAAGCTCAAGGAGAAGAAAGAGACCGGCGGTGTCAAAAACGGTGGCCGGAATCATCGTGAACGACGTTAGCTCGACTTTCGGCTTCTCCAGCCAAAAATGGCTTCCAGGCGTCGGAATCCGCTGCTACAGGCGGCGAGGAAGGCTGGAGAAGGTGGTGGCACACCGGACGACACATCAACGGTGAGGAATTGGCAGTTGCAGGCGTCGGACGGCTGTGAGGATGAAGATCGGGGAAGGAGATGCTTTGGGGGCAAAATGGTAATTTTCCAAAAGTTTTGATTTTTGATGTATTATATGTATATATATATACTTTATACTATATAATAGAATAATATTAAATTACACACATTAAATATACACCACACACATAAAATTTAATATTTTAATAATTTATACTAAATAAAAATAATTAAATAACAATAAAACTAATAAATAATTAATAAAATATTAGGGTAATACTAAACCCTAATTAAATAAATAATTATATGTATACACGGTGTTTAATATTTTAAAATATGTATGAGTTCATGCAAGTCCGAAAATATATTTGAAATAATTAATAATAAATTATTTACGTGAAAATTTCCCCGAAAATGCAAGTTCCGGGAAAATTTTACGTAAACATTCAAAAATTATACACAATAATTAAAATGGGTTTTAAATACATAACAACTCATAAAAATATCATATAATATACAGAAATTATTAACACTGCATATCCCGGTACAGTGTAAAAAATATTTTAAAAACACGGGATATTACAGAAACAGCTCGTGAACTTCATCGACCGCTAGTTCAATTTTAAACTAATAATTAGTTAATTAAAACATTAATTAATTAATCAAAGAATTTAAATTGAAGGATTTGATTAGTTAATTAATTAATTGACAAGTTAAAAGAAAAAAAAGCTGATCAGCAATCTGCTATGCCGATCGGTATTAGCCGGGCCATTCGAAAATCTGGAATTCCAACGGGAATTCCAGACATCCGATCCATCATACAAACAACCCAGGAGCTATATTTCATATTTTCAAAGTTTAATTTCAATTTATCATGCATTTCCATGTTAATTTCTAGCTAATATACATGTCAATCTCTACTCCAAAACTAACTCTGATTGCTAATTTTACGGGTGATATTTTGCAAAAATAAATAAAAGTAAGAAAAGTTACCTCATTACCCACATCTCTGCACCTGTAGGTACAAAGATGAGTCAAAGGAAAGATAGATGAGTCTTCTTGAAGTCCAAGATCATTCTAAGGATAACAGGGAGGCAGAATCCTCTAACATTCTGAAGTCTCAACTCCTTCATGTTTTTCGTATGATGAGGAAGCCATAGGATCATATGGATTGCAAATCGGATGACAAATGGTGAAGAAATCAAGAAAAGAAAAATGTGAATCAATTGGAAAGAAAAAACGAAAAGAATAGGAAGAGAAGAGAAGTGATCAACAAAAGGAATAGGAAGGGTATATAAAATGGAAAATATCTATTTTGATCCTTCCAAATTATTTACTTTTTATTCATCTTTTCTTTCTTGCAATTTGGTCCATAATTGCATTCTGATTAGGAACATGTTCCTAAATAAATCATGACATTCATCAAATTAATAATTCATTGAATTTATTAAAACAACATAATCAATCTATGATCCTGAGTTTTCTGTCAAGTATAGAATACAGAACAAGATTACAGAATTCATTTTTTTTTTTTTGCATTTTACGTGCATCATTTCAATCAAAGGATTCATATGTTGCACAATAGATATGATATGAATTTCAAATGATTATGTTATGTGCTACACAGTAGTCATAACCTTAATTATGTTATGTACTGCATAGCAGTTATGATATAAACTTTCAAATTCATCAATACTAGACATTCCACAGGAACTATAATAGATTTTCAATTCAACACCACTAGACGTCCCATAGGGAATATAGTGTACATCGTTAGACGTCCCACAAGGAATATAATGAAATTCATCATTGCTAGACGTTCCACAGGAACTATAGCAAGTTTTTAATTTATCATCACTAGACGTCCCACAGGGAATATAACGAAATTCATCATTGTTAGACGTTCCATAGGAACTATAGTAAGTTTTCAATTTATCATCACTAGACATCCCATAGGGAATATAGTGTGCATCGTTAGACGTCCCATAAGGAATATAACGAAATTCATCATTGCTAGACGTTCCACAAGAACTATAGCAGGTTTTCAATTTATCATCACTAAACATCCCATAGGGAATATAGTGAAACTCATCAGCATAAAGTCCACTAGACGTTCAGCAAGAAATATAGTGAGACTTGCCAAACATTACACCTTGCTCAACAATTTGGGCATCAATCTATCACTTAGGATACAATCAAGTTTCCTAATTTCTTTCTTTCAAAATTGTATGCTTCTATTGCTTTGCAACAATTTGTCAAGCAAACAGTGATAAAGGGGGACAATTGTAAGCACCCAATTTCAGGATGCAATAGTGCACAATTGCGACGTAAACCCCTATAATGAAATTCATTCCAAAAATTAAACTTGGTTGTCGATTTTCTGGGCTTTAGGGACTAAATTGCAACATTTTTAGGATTTTATTGCAAATAAGTCAATTTTTTAGGGATCTTTCGATAATTAAAAGTTAAAAAAAATTAGGATCGGCATTGCACAATGTCGACGCATAAAAGTCCTATTTTTTTCGCATATTTTTATCAATTTTTTCAATGTTTTGATTAGTTGAAAATTCAATTTTATCTTTATTATTATCTGATAAGGTTTTTAAACGCGTAAGTTTTTAAAATCAAAAACAGATGCTATCATCATATCAGATGAGATGAGTCTGTTCCTCTGAAGGAGGAAGTCAGTATGCAAGAAAACTCTGCATTTAAAAGCAGAGTCTGCATGCGTGCGAAAAAAAAGAAGGAACTTTTCTAGGAAGAACTTTTCTTTGGGGAAGATTTTTACTCACAGAGGGACCGAGAGACACACTGAAAAAGACGAAAGAAAAAACAGAGAGACGATGAGCGCAAAAAGAAAAAAAAAACCTAATTTTGGATACTGAAGTTTTCGAAAACAATCAAATCCCAATCCAGAATCAACAATACTTTAATTTCAACGGTGATAATCCAATATGAGGGGCTCAAAAAGGGAATTTTCATAGCATCAGTGTTCTTTTTCTATTCTTTTTTATTTCATTTCTTTTCTATTATTTTCTTTTTTTGATTTTTTTCTTTTATTTTTGTTATTGTTTTAATTGTTTAATTTCACTACTAATCTAACTACTTTTATGTTTTTTTTTTAATTTTTGATGTCTGCATGTGGATTGAGGAGGATACTGTTATGTTTTGACAAACAAAAGGTCCATGGAATGCCAAGGAAGAACCTGTGTTGTCTTCCAATAGATATTAGGATTTTAATTTTTATTTTGTATTTTGGTATCTTGTGTAGTTTTTTAATTTAGGGGTGTATAATTATTTTAATTTTTGTACGTAGTTTGTAATAGCCCCATTAATGGCAATAGTAAAAGATTTAATTTTCTACATTTAAAATCAATTAGTAATTAGGTTCAATTGGGTAAAAAATCAATTAAAATCGATGATAGCCATAGCTAAATTTAGAGTTTGCATGTAATTAATTTAGGGTTTCTAGAAAATCACTATAATGTTTGTTTGATCCATTTTTTGTGTTTTATTTATTTTGGGCTTGTTTTTTTATGTTTTTATCCTTTTGGGCCCCAAGCCGATGTTTAGGTCTAACCCACTTAATAAATAGGCTTAAAATGGTTTAGGGCTTTAAATGATTAAAATCAACTTAGGCGCATTAGATTAATTAGATTTTAGGCTCACTTAACTAATTAAAACTTGTTTAGATTTAGCTCAGTTAAATTCATTTCTTTTAAAAATTAAATAGACCTAGGCCCACATTTCATTTAAAATAAAATCAAGTTAGACTTAAGCCCACTAATTTTATTTTCATTTAAAATTGAATAGACTTAAGCCCAAATCTTAGACAGACTAAAATAAATAAATTGTAATATCCCGTGTTTTTTTAAAATATTTTTTGCACTGTACTGGGATATGCAGTGTCAATAATTTTGACTATATATGTGATATTTTTTATGAGTTAATATGTATTTTAAACCTATTTTAATTACTGTGTTTTATATACAGTATTTTACGTAAAATTTTCCCGGGACTTTCATTTTCGGGGAAATTTCCACGTAAACAATGTATTATTAATTATTTTAAATGTATTTACGAGTTTGCATGAACTCATACATATTTTTAAATTATTAAATAAAGCATGTGTGTGTATATTTATTTAATTAGGGTTTATTATTACCCTAATATTTTATTATTTATTTATTATTATTTGATTATTTTATTTATTATTAAATTATTAAAATTTATTATTTTATTATTAATTATTTATTGATATTTAATTATTTTAATTTACTTTATTTTTTTTCTTTTTTCTTTTTTTTTTCTTTTCCTTTTTCTTTCTTTTTCTTTTCCTTTCTCTTTCCTTTTTCTTTCTTTTTCTTTTTCTTCTTCTTCTTCTTCTTCTTCTTCCCGCGGGCGTCCGACCACCACTTTTCCTCACCGCCGTTTCTCCCTCCTCCGGCCACCGTTTTCGACACCGTCGGTCTCTATCTTCTCCTTGAGCTCCGATGAGTGTTATTCTAGCTTTGGTTTGAGCTAAAATGGTCTAGAATTGCTTAGGTTTTGATTTGAATATTTCGGCCACTTTGGGTTTTCGATTTTTTTGAGCTTCGATTTGGATGATTCATGGAAAATTCCTTCACAAATGTTGTTCCTGGTAGCTTAATCTTCATGTATGAATTTTTGTAGAATTTTTGGAGGTTTTTTGGATTTTTGGGTATTTTTGAATATTTTAATATTATTTTCTAATTTTCGGAAATTAATTATTTAAATTATGAAATTGGAGTTTATGGTTGAATTAGGTGTTGAAATGAATTATAGAAATTTATTTGGAATTTTTATGAATTTCTAAGTATTTATTTTTAATTATTGAAGTTTATGTGATTTTGTAAAATTAAGTTAATTGTGTTTTAAATTGAATTTAATTGGTTAATTGAGTTTAATTATTGATATTATTGATAAATATGTTGAGAAAATTAATTTTGGATAATTGTATGATTTTTGGTGAATTTTTGAAGTAATTTAGGTATATATATATATATAGGGGTATTTTGGTAATTTTACCCTAAATTGTCTAAAAATGTAATTTAATTGGTTTTAATATTTATTTAAGGTATAAAAATGATTTCTACAAAATATCTAGTATTTTTAACTAATTAAAACTATTTTCCGGGAATTATTTTCAATTATATATATAATATACGGTTTTTCTAATAAAATGAGTTTTAATCGATTTTTACAGTGTTTCAAGGTTAATTATGTAATTTCTACCTATAAAATGTATTTTTATGATTTAAGGATATTTTTGGTATATTTGAATATATATTCTGTGTTTGTGGACCCCGGTCGACAGATTGTAGTCTGGAGTCCGACCGAGGGGTTGTGATTGATTGTGGTGTTTATTTTTGAAGTGTGTTTCTATGCAGGGTTGGCTCTACTCTTTTGAGTAGAGAGATGTCCGTTTTACAGGGGAGGTTCTGCCGAATTTCCGGTAGAATTCTCGTAAAACGTGATATCCAGTCGAACCCTAATTTCCGATTCTGTGTTGAATACTCTAGATTGAATTCTAGGATTTCTGTTAGGGTTATTCTGATGTCGATTAATTATTTCTTGTTTAGTTGCGCCGAGACCGAGGGTTAGTGGACCAGGCCCGTCGGACCCGTCTCGTGGAGCGCATTAGGTGAGTTACTATATTATATATATATGCTTAGGATGCATGATTTAGAAAATGCATGTTTTATTTTGACTAAATATGCATAAATAACATGATTTATATTCAAGTATGTTTTTGGTATATTTTTGGTATATAATAAATTATATACATGTTTTATTAATAAAATATATTTAAAATGTTTTTAAATATATTTTTAGTTTAATTCATGATTTGATTGGATTTATTTGACATATATATACTCAAAATATACCTGGTTTATGTTTGGTATATTTTCGGTATATATATGGTTTATATTGCTATTTCATTTATATCCATGCATCATTTATTTATTGTGAATGAATGTTTTATATTTAATGATGAAGGATATCGATAGAACGTGCTACCTAGTGGGCAGCACTAGGACCGAGTACGTACCGGTACGCCTATAGCTTTAGGCTATATTACTAACTTATTTGTGGATATTGATTGATTATGATTATTGATATGTGTGAGATGTGGTTTGGGTGTGATTGCTGGAGCTCGGTTGACCAAGTGTCTCGGGGCCAATCACACTGGCAGTCAGACTGCTGGAGCTCGGTTGACTTAGTGTCTCGGGGCCAGTCTACTGTCCATATGGATTAAGTGGATATATTTGGAATCAGTGAGCCTGTATGGCTAGAGTGTTGTTTAACACTATTTTTCTGAGGTTGCGATATTCTAGGGTTCTATGTGATCCTTCATAAAAGAGGTTTTTCAGATAAAATATATAAAATGATTTTTATTGCATCTGTGTGCAATTGCCTGTATATATACATATTATATATATACTGTTGACTGTATGCATTATCACTTAGAGTGTATGTATATATATTATAGTAATTCACTCAGTGAGGTCTGACTCCCCTCCGTTGACTATTTTTCAGGAGAGTCAACTTCCTCAGACCTCAGTAGCAGGTCGATACGCCGGATTTCTTCCGCCCCGGCTTCTTTATGTAAATTGTCTACTTGAGTCTTATTTATTTTATCTAGACACTGCAGTAGTTGTAAATTAAAGTATGGGATTTTATGTATTTGTTTTAAAGAGATGTATTACAGTAAAACTGGATTTGTATAAAGATTATACATTTATGAGATTATATATGCGATGTGATGAGTTTTGAATTAATCCAGTTGATATGGATGATATTGTTATATTTATGATTTTTATTTTCCGCTGCATATTATATTTTTATGGTTATTATTGCATATTTATTTTATTTTTAGGCTTGCTACGGGTTCCGGATTCGAAAGAATTCCCGTTCCCTAGCGCCGGTCATGGCCCCTGTTTTGGGTCGTGACAAAGTTGGTATCAGAGCGAAGTTCGTATCTGAGTAGAGTTCTGTGTCAGGGCTTAGTTTTGTGAGTTGTGGCCCTAGTTTTAAAGTTGTGTTTTCTGTTGGACTACTGCAGTGTATTAGGTTCGAGTATGTCTTGATGAGTATTCCTTGCTGTAGTTTTTAGCGTTATTCCTCCGTTGTCTGTTTTGTCTGAATCTTTCCGTTTGTCTTTTCAGAATGAGGAGGCGAGCGCGTGTCGCTCCACCGGTCGTTGAGGCCGAGGATGATGAGTCTTTTCAGGATGAGGTTTTACCTCCTGAGACGCCAGTTAGACGTAGAGGTCGTGGCAGGGGTAGACCTCGAGGAGCGGCAGGTCGCCGTAGGCAGAGAGAGTTACAGGACGAGGAGCCTGTTGAGCCTGAGTTTGATGTTCCTGTTCCTCCAGTTGTTCAGCCTGCCTATCAACAGGGTATGTCTGACCCTGAGGCAGCTTTGCTCTATGCCAGAGTTGGCAGGATTGCTTTTGATGGGACTTCCGATCCTTTAGATTTTCTGCATGCGATTGAGACTAGGACTCGGACTGCTCATACCGAGTACCAGCGGATCATGATCGTTGAGTTGTCTGTCGAGGGACCAGCTCTAGATTGGTTCATTCAGATGATCCAGCCTTATATGATGACGATGACGTGGGCTCAGTTTCGAGAGCGATTCATGAGGAGATTTTGTCCAGAGCCTCTTCGTTTGAGCTATCGTCTTCGATTGACTAGTATTTCTCGTGGAGATCGATCTGTAGAGGAGTATACCCGAGAGTTCCTTCGTCTGGGTAGATATGCTGAGGATCTGATGCGAGATCAGTATTTCGCTGTTACTACCTATGTTACTAGTTTGGGTTCAGCTTTTGCTGGTATGCCTACAGCAGGTCTTACTCTGGAGTCCGTGATTAAGCTAGCTAAGGAGATTGAGCTGAGGTTAGTTAGGCAGGGAGCGATGCCTGATTATTACCAGTTGGGAGTTCAGTCGAGTGGATTGCAGGCTACTCCGTATTCGAGTTTTCATGTTGGTTCGAGTAGTCAGCAACGAGGTTCGACTCAGCAGAGTCAGAGACAGCAGCAGCGAGTGCATCGGAGCAGTAGACATGGTCGTGGAGGTCAGCGTAGATCGTTTAGATTTGGGTCAGGTGCTTCGAGCAGCAGCAGTGGTCGTAGTTCTGGATCAGTGGCCAGTGTTTGTCAGACTTGTGGTAGAGTCCATCAGGGATCGTGTTATCTGACACCACTGACATGTTTCAGATGCGGACAGACAGGACATTTTGCCAGATCGTGTCCTTACCCCGGATATCAGCAGCAGCAAATTCCGCGATTCCCACAGCAGTCGATTGCTAGTGCAGCACCCGTGCCATTTCAGTTACCACCAGCTCAGCATCAGAGTTCTACTCAGTTTGTTCCACAGCAGAGTCGTGGTAGAGGTACTAGAGGAGGTACCCGAGGTGTTGGCCAGGCTTCTACCAGTCAGCAGGGAGGTCGAGGCCAGGCCAGAGTTTTTCATCTGACTCAGCAGGATGCTCAGGCATCTAATGCAGTCGTGGCAGGTATTATTTCTGTTTGTTACCTGGATGCTTTGGTTTTGTTTGATCTGGGTGCCACGCATTCCTTTGTTTCTCCTGTTTTTGCTTCTAAATCTTGTTGGCAAGCTTCGAGGATGGCTTTTCCCTTGTCTGTTGCCACTCCTCTGAGTGATTCTTTGGACGTCGATATTGTTCTTTCTGGTTGTCCAGTTCTCGTGGGAGATAGAGAATTACCCGCTGATTTGATTTTGTTGGATGTGATGGAGTTTGATGTTATTTTGGGAATGGATTGGTTATCTCAGCACTTCGCCGTGGTTGATTGCAGGAATAAGGAGGTGACTTTCAGAATTCCTGGTGAAGTAGAATTTAAGTTTGTTGGTGATAGGAGTTCAGCACCTCAGAATCTTATTTCTGCTATATCAGCTAGGAAGTTGTTGAGGAAAGGTTGTCAGGGGTTTTTGGCATTGGTTAGGGATACGTCAGTGGAGAAGTTGTCACTCACAGATGTTCCGGTTGCTTGTGAGTTTCCTGATGTTTTTCCCGAGGAGTTGCCAGGTTTACCACCTCATAGAGAGATTGAGTTCTGTATAGATGTGGTTCCAGGTATTACTCCTATATCTATGCCACCCTATCGTATGGCTCCTGCAGAGTTGAGAGAGTTGAAGGAGCAGTTGCAAGAGTTGTTGGATAAAGGCTTCGTTAGACCTAGTGTTTCCCCTTGGGGTGCACCAGTCTTGTTTGTGAAGAAGAAGGATGGTACCCTGAGACTGTGCATTGACTACAGAGAGTTGAATAAGGTGACGGTGAAGAACAAGTATCCTCTCCCGAGGATAGATGATTTATTTGATCAGCTCCAGGGTGCACAATTCTTTTCTAAGGTTGACTTGAGGTCAGGTTATCATCAGCTGCGGATCAGTGAAGCTGATATTCCTAAGACAGCATTCCGCACTCGATATGGTCATTATGAGTTTCTGGTGATGTCTTTTGGTTTGACTAATGCACCAGCAGCTTTTATGGACCTGATGAACAGAGTATTCCGACCGTATGTGGATCAGTTTGTGGTAGTCTTCATTGATGATATACTAGTATATTCGAGGAGTATGGAAGAGCATGTATATCACTTGAGGATTGTACTACAGACACTGAGAGATCATCAGCTTTATGCTAAATTCTCGAAGTGTGATTTCTGGATGGAGAGTGTTTCTTTTCTTGGACACGTAGTGTCTAAAGAAGGTATTCAGGTTGATCCACAGAAGATTGAAGCAGTATCTGAGTGGCCTAGACCTACTTCAGTTACTGAGATTCGGAGTTTTTCTGGGTTTAGCCGGGTATTATAGGCGGTTTATGCAGGATTTTTCCAGGATAGCAGCCCCTATGACTCGCTTGACTCAGAAGAATGTTAGATTCGAGTGGTCAGAAGCTTGTGAGAATAGTTTTTAGTTGTTGAAGGAGAAGTTGACCACAGCGCCAGTATTAGCTTTGCCTAATAGTGTGGATAAGTTCACAGTTTACTGTGATGCCTCTAGAATTGGTCTTGGTTGTGTGTTAATGCAGAATGGAAGGGTGATAGCCTATGCTTCGAGGCAGTTGAAGAAGCATGAGCAGAACTATCCCACACATGATCTTGAGATGGCTGCAGTGATCTTTGCTTTGAAGATTTGGAGACATTATTTGTACGGGGTGACTTGTGAGATATTTACTGATCACAAGAGCCTTAAGTACATTTTCCAGCAACGAGATTTGAATTTGAGGCAGAGAAGATGGTTGGAACTGTTGAAGGATTATGATTGCGAGATTCTTTACCATCCGGGTAAAGCTAATGTGGTAGCAGATGCCTTGAGTAGGAAGTCTTCAGGTAGTCTTGCTCACATCGGTGTTGAGAGGAGACCATTGATCCAGGAATTGCATCTGATGGTGGATCAAGGTCTGATGATGAAGATCAGTAGATCAAGTGGACTGTTAGCTCAGTTTAAAGTACGATCTGTACTGAGGGATAGGATTAAAGCAGCTCAGAGCCGAGATCCTATTCTGGAAGAGCTTGCAGAGAATGTCAGAGCAGGGAAGTTCACTGATTTCACACTCGATGATGATGGTGTGTTGTGGATCAGTGGTAGATTGTGTGTTCCTGATGTGGATGATTTGAGAGAAGAGATTTTAGAGGAAGCACATTCTACAGCCTACAGTGTTCATCCAGGTGTTACTAAGATGTACCACAGTATCAGAGATCTATACTGGTGGGATGGATTAAAGAAGGATGTTGCTGATTATGTTGCTAAGTGCTTAACGTGTCAGCAAGTGAAAGCCGAACATCAGAAGCCTTCTGGGAAGCTTCAGCCTCTTCCTATTCCCGAGTGGAAATGGGAAAGGATAGCTATGGATTTTGTGGTCGGTTTACCTCGTTCGAAGGATGGATACGATTCCATCTGGGTGATTGTAGACAGATTGACGAAGTCTGCACATTTCTTGCCTGTGAAAGCCACATATTCAGTTGCTAGATTGGCGAAGTTGTACGTGAAGCATATTGTATGCCTTCATGGAGTACCTGTGTCCATTGTGTCAGATAGAGGTTCTGTAATATCCCGTGTTTTTTAAAAATATTTTTACACTGTACCGGGATATACAGTGTCAATAATTTTTAAGCATTATGCGATATTTTTATGAGTTGATATGTACTTTAAACCTATTTTAATTACTGTCTATTATTTTCAGTATTTTACGTAAAATTTTTCCGGGGACTTTCATTTTCGGGGAAATTTCCACGTAAACAATGTATTATTAATTATTTTAAATGTATTTACGGGTTTGCATGAACTCATACATATTTTTAAATTATTAAATAAAGCCTGTGTGTATATTTATTTAATTAGGGTTTATTATTACCCTAATATTTTATTATTTATTTATTATTATTTGATTATTTTATTTATTATTAAATTATTAAAATTTATTATTTTATTATTAATTATTTATTAATATTTAATTATTTTAATTTTTTTTTTCCTTTTTTTCTTTTCCTTTTTCTTTCTTTTTCTTTTTCTTTTTCTTTCCTTTTCGTTCTTTTTCTTTTTCTTCTTCTTCTTCTTTCTCTCCCGCGCCCGACGCCGACCACCATTTCCTCACCGCCGTTTCTCCCTCCTCCGGCCACCGTTTTCGACACCGCCGGTCTCTATCTTCTCCTTGAGCTCCGGTGAGTGTTATTCTAGCTTTGGTTTGAGCTATAATGGTCTAGAATTGCTTAGGTTTTGAGTTGAAGTTTTCGACCACTTTAGGTTTTTGATTTTTTTGAGCTTCGATTTGGATGATTCATGGAAACTTCCTTCACAAATGTTGTTCCTGGTAGCTTAATCTTCATGTATGAATTTTTACAGAATTTTTGGAGATTTTTTGGATTTTTGGGTATTTTTGAATATTTTAATATTATTTTCTAATTTTCGGGAATTAATTATTTAAATTATGAAATTGGAGTTTATGGTTGAATTGGGTGTTGAAATGAATTATAGAAATTTATTTGGAATTTTTATGAATTTCTAAGTATTTATTTTTAATTATTGAAGTTTATGTGATTTTGTAAAATTAAGTTAATTGTGTTTTAAATTGAATTTAATTGGTTAATTGAGTTTAATTATTGATATTATTGATAAATATGTTGAGAAAATTAATTTTGGATAATTGTATGATTTTTGGTGAATTTTTGAAGTAATTTAGGTATATATATATATATAGGGGTATTTTGGTAATTTTACCCTAAATTGTCTAAAAATGTAATTTAATTTGTTTTAATATTTATTTAAGGTATAAAAATGATTTCTACAAAATATCTAGTATTTTTAACTAATTAAAACTATTTTCCGGGAATTATTTTCAATTATATATATAATATACGGTTTTTCTAATAAAATGAGTTTTAATCGGTTTTTACAGTGTTTCAAGATTTATTATGTAATTTCTACGTATGAAATGTATTTTTATGATTTAAGGATATTTTTGGTATATTTGAATATATATTCTGTGTTTGTGGACCCCGGTCGACAGATTGTAGTCTGGAGTCCGACCGAGGGGTTGTGATTGATTGTGGTGTTTATTTTTGAAGTGTATTTTCTTTGCAGGGTCGGCTCTACTCTTTTGAGTAGAGAGATGTACGTTTTACAGGGGAGGTTCTGCCGGATTTTCGATAGAATTCTCGTAAAACGTGATATCCAGTCGAACCCTAATTTCCGATTCTGTGTTGAATACTCTAGATTTAATTCTAGGATTTCTGTTAGGGTTATTCTGATGTCGATTAATTATTTCTTGTTTAGTTGCGCCGAGACCGAGGGTTAGTGGACCAGGCCCGTCGGACCTGTCTCGTGGAGCGCATTAGGTGAGTTACTATATTATATATATATGCTTAGGATGCATGATTTAGAAAATGCATGTTTTATTTTGACTAAATATGCATAAATAACATGATTTATATTCAAGTATATTTTTGGTATATTTTTGGTATATAATAAATTATATACATGTTTTATTAATAAAATATATTTAAAATGTTTTTAAATATATTTTTAGTTTAATTCATGATTTGATTGGATTTATTTGACATATATATACTCAAAATATACCTGGTTTATGTTTGGTATATTTTCGGTATATATATGGTTTATATTGCTATTTCATTTATATCCATGCATCATTTATTTATTGTGAATGAATGTTTTATATTTAAGAATGAAGGATATCAATAGAACGTGCTACCTAGTGGGCAGCACTAGGACCGAGTACGTACCGGTACGCCTATAGTTTTAGGCTATATTACTAACTATTTGTGGATATTGATTTGATTATGATTATTGATATGTGAGATGTGGTTTGGGGTGTGATTGCTGGAGCTCGGTTGACCAAGTGTCTCGGGGCCAATCACACTGGCAGCCAGACTGCTGGAGCTCGGTTGACTTAGTGTCTCGGGGCCAGTCTACTGTCCATATGGATTAAGTGGATATATTTGGAATCAGTGAGCCTGTATGGCTAGAGTGTTGTTTAACACTATTTTCTGAGGTTGCGATATTCTAGGGTTCTATGTGATCCTTCATAAAAGTTGATTTTCAGACAAAATATATATAAAAATGATTTTTCTGCATCTGTATGAACTTGCCTGTATATATACATATTACTCATATACTGTTGACTGTATGCATTATCACTTAGAGTGTATGTATATATACTATAGTAATTCACTCAATGAGGTCTGACTCCCCTCCGTTGACTATTTTTCAGGAGAGTCAACTTCCTCAGACCTCAGTAGCAGGTCGATACGCCGGATTTCTTCCGCCCCGGCTTCTTTATGTAAATTGTCTACTTGAGTCTTATTTATTTTATCTAGACACTGCAGTAGTTGTAAATTAAAGTATTGGATTTTAAGTATTTGTTTTAAAGAGATGTATTATAGTAAAACTGGATTTGTATAAAGATTATACATTTATGAGATTATATATGTGATGTGATGAGTTTTGAATTGAATCCAGTTGACATGGATGATATTGTAATATTTATGATTTTATTTTCCGCTGCATATTATATTTTTTATGGTTATTATTGCATATTTATTTTATTTTTAGGCTTGCTACGGGTTCCGGATTCGAAAGAATTCCCGTTCCCTAGCGCCGGTCATGGCCCCTGTTTTGGGTCGTGACAGGTTCGGTGTTTACTTCTCGTTTTTGGCAGAAGTTGCAAGAAGCGATGGGCACTAGGTTGGATTTCAGTACTGCTTTTCATCCTCAGACAGATGGTCAGTCTGAGAGGACGATCCAGACACTGGAAGATATGTTGAGGATGTGTGTCTTGGATTTGAGAGGTAGCTGGGATGATCATTTGTCGCTTGTTGAGTTTGCATATAATAACAGCTACCATAGCAGTATTGGCATGGCACCATATGAGGCGTTGTATGGAAGGAAGTGTAGATCCCCGTTGAGTTGGGATGAGATCGGTGAGAGAGTTTTGACTGGACCAGAGATGGTTCAGGATGCTGCAGAGAAAGTCACCGTGATCAAGCGTAGATTAGAGACCGCAGTTAGTAGACAGAAGAGTTATGCGGATCCTAGGCGCAGAGATGTGGAGTTTCAGGTTGGAGATTTCGTTTTTCTGAAAGTATCTCCGATGAAGGGTGTGATGAGATTTGGCAGGAAGGGTAAGTTAGCACCGAGATATATTGGACCGTTTGAGATTCTGGAGAGAATTGGCACTGTTGCATATCGGTTGGATTTGCCTCCGAGTATGTCACAGGTGCATCCAGTATTTCATATCTCGATGTTGAGGAAGTATATCTCAGATCCTTCACATGTGTTGCAACCTGACAGTGTGGAAGTGAGCGAAGATTTGACGTTTGTGGAAGAACCTGTGGCGATCGTAGATTTTCAAGTTCGACAGTTGCGATCGAAGCAGATTCCGATGGTCAAGGTTTTGTGGCGTAGCGACAGAGTTGAAGAGCATACGTGGGAGACTGAAGCTGAGATGCGAGCTTCTTACCCGTATCTCTTTCCTTCCTGATTCTGTAATCTTGTTTTTAGAATTTGGGGACGAATTCTTGTAAGGGGGGAAGACTGTAATATCCCGTGTTTTTTTAAAATATTTTTACATTGTACCGAGATATGCAGTGTCAATAATTTTGACTATATATGTGATATTTTTTATGAGTTAATATGTATTTTAAACCTATTTTAATTACTGTGTTTTATATACAGTATTTTACGTAAAATTTTCCCGGGACTTTCATTTTCGGGGAAATTTCCACGTAAACAATGTATTATTAATTATTTTAAATGTATTTACGGGTTTGCATGAACTCATACATATTTTTAAATTATTAAATAAAGCATGTGTGTGTATATTTATTTAATTAGGGTTTATTATTACCCTAATATTTTATTATTTATTTATTATTATTTGATTATTTTATTTATTATTAAATTATTAAAATTTATTATTTTATTATTAATTATTTATTAATATTTAATTATTTTAATTTACTTTATTTTTTTTCTTTTTTCTTTTTTTTTTCTTTTCCTTTTTCTTTCTTTTTCTTTTCCTTTCTCTTTCCTTTTTCTTTCTTTTTCTTTTTCTTCTTCTTCTTCTTCTTCTTCTTCCCGCGGGCGTCCGACCACCACTTTTCCTCACCGCCGTTTCTCCCTCCTCCGGCCATCGTTTTCGACACCGCCGGTCTCTATCTTCTCCTTGAGCTCCGGTGAGTGTTATTCTAGCTTTGGTTTGAGCTAAAATGGTCTAGAATTGCTTAGGTTTTGATTTGAATATTTCGGCCACTTTGGGTTTTCGATTTTTTTGAGCTTCGATTTGGATGATTCATGGAAAATTCCTTCACAAATGTTGTTCCTGGTAGCTTAATCTTCATGTATGAATTTTTGTAGAAGTTTTGGAGGTTGTTTGGATTTTTGGGTATTTTTGAATATTTTAATATTATTTTCTAATTTTCGGAAATTAATTATTTAAATTATGAAATTGGAGTTTATGGTTGAATTAGGTGTTGAAATGAATTATAGAAATTTATTTGGAATTTTTATGAATTTCTAAGTATTTATTTTTAATTATTGAAGTTTATGTGATTTTGTAAAATTAAGTTAATTGTGTTTTAAATTGAATTTAATTGGTTAATTGAGTTTAATTATTGATATTATTGATAAATATGTTGAGAAAATTAATTTTGGATAATTGTATGATTTTTGGTGAATTTTTGAAGTAATTTAGGTATATATATATATATAGGGGTATTTTGGTAATTTTACCCTAAATTGTCTAAAAATGTAATTTAATTGGTTTTAATATTTATTTAAGGTATAAAAATGATTTCTACAAAATATCTAGTATTTTTAACTAATTAAAACTATTTTTCGGGAATTATTTTCAATTATATATATAATATACGGTTTTTCTAATAAAATGAGTTTTAATCGATTTTTACAGTGTTTCAAGGTTAATTATGTAATTTCTACCTATAAAATGTATTTTTATGATTTAAGGATATTTTTGGTATATTTGAATATATATTCTGTGTTTGTGGACCCCGGTCGACAGATTGTAGTCTGGAGTCAGACCGAGGGGTTGTGATTGATTGTGGTGTTTATTTTTGAAGTGTGTTTCTGTGCAGGGTTGGCTCTACTCTTTTGAGTAGAGAGATGTCCGTTTTACAGGGGAGGTTCTGCCGAATTTCCGGTAGAATTCTCGTAAAACGTGATATCCAGTCGAACCCTAATTTCCGATTCTGTGTTGAATACTCTAGATTGAATTCTAGGATTTCTGTTAGGGTTATTCTGATGTCGATTAATTATTTCTTGTTTAGTTGCGCCGAGACCGAGGGTTAGTGGACCAGGCCCGTCGGACCCGTCTCGTGGAGCGCATTAGGTGAGTTACTATATTATATATATATGCTTAGGATGCATGATTTAGAAAATGCATGTTTTATTTTGACTAAATATGCATAAATAACATGATTTATATTCAAGTATGTTTTTGGTATATTTTTGGTATATAATAAATTATATACATGTTTTATTAATAAAATATATTTAAAATGTTTTTAAATATATTTTTAGTTTAATTCATGATTTGATTGGATTTATTTGACATATATATACTCAAAATATACCTGGTTTATGTTTGGTATATTTTCGGTATATATATGGTTTATATTGCTATTTCATTTATATCCATGCATCATTTATTTATTGTGAATGAATGTTTTATATTTAATGATGAAGGATATCGATAGAACGTGCTACCTAGTGGGCAGCACTAGGACCGAGTACGTACCGGTACGCCTATAGCTTTAGGCTATATTACTAACTTATTTGTGGATATTGATTGATTATGATTATTGATATGTGTGAGATGTGGTTTGGGTGTGATTGCTGGAGCTCGGTTGACCAAGTGTCTCGGGGCCAATCACACTGGCAGTCAGACTGCTGGAGCTCGGTTGACTTAGTGTCTCGGGGCCAGTCTACTGTCCATATGGATTAAGTGGATATATTTGGAATCAGTGAGCCTGTATGGCTAGAGTGTTGTTTAACACTATTTTTCTGAGGTTGCGATATTCTAGGGTTCTATGTGATCCTTCATAAAAGAGGTTTTTCAGATAAAATATATAAAATGATTTTTATTGCATCTGTGTGCAATTGCCTGTATATATACATATTATATATATACTGTTGACTGTATGCATTATCACTTAGAGTGTATGTATATATATTATAGTAATTCACTCAGTGAGGTCTGACTCCCCTCCGTTGACTATTTTTCAGGAGAGTCAACTTCCTCAGACCTCAGTAGCAGGTCGATACGCCGGATTTCTTCCGCCCCGGCTTCTTTATGTAAATTGTCTACTTGAGTCTTATTTATTTTATCTAGACACTGCAGTAGTTGTAAATTAAAGTATGGGATTTTATGTATTTGTTTTAAAGAGATGTATTACAGTAAAACTGGATTTGTATAAAGATTATACATTTATGAGATTATATATGCGATGTGATGAGTTTTGAATTAATCCAGTTGATATGGATGATATTGTTATATTTATGATTTTTATTTTCCGCTGCATATTATATTTTTATGGTTATTATTGCATATTTATTTTATTTTTAGGCTTGCTACGGGTTCCGGATTCGAAAGAATTCCCGTTCCCTAGCGCCGGTCATGGCCCCTGTTTTGGGTCGTGACATAAATCTAGACTCACTAATTAATAAAAATGTAGGCCCACCTTTAAGTCCATTTTACCTGTAAATAAAATATGTAGATTTAGCTAACTTATAAAATAAAATTAACATAGTTTAGACATAGGGAAATTGCCTTTTTGATGCGTTCTTAGTTGTAATTTTATTGACTTGTTGCCTTTTAGGTTAGATGGATGTTAATTAGGATTTAATAAAATTACATGTAATTAGAGAATGAAATAATCATTTATAAAATTATTCTAAATGAATACGAGACTAAGAGAAGCTAGTATTCCGTATTCAGAATCTCTTAGTTGTGGTGCTAGTTTTTTTTTAGAGAATCGAGTACCACCTTTTTGATTTGTCCTAGTTATTACCCTAGGTGGCTACTCCTCATCTCCACACCATGTCTTCATGACAGTGGTTAGTGTGTTCTCTAAGGCCCTGAGCCTAAACACTGTCGCAGTTGCTAAAATCTTGGACACGCGCTAAACCCTGCCGTCTACACAGTGTTAATAATTTTAAATTTTATTCATATATTATTATTGTTAATTGATAATAATGTTTATGTATTTTATTCTGAGGAATTATTTATGTAAAAATAATTTAATTTACGTGAGATTATTATTATTATTATTATTATTATTATTATTATTATTATTATTATTATTATTATTATTATTATTATGTGAAGGGCATTTTAGTAATTTTATAAATAAATATATATATATACACACACACACACACAAAAGTCAATTTTTTTTCCGATCACCGTCGAACTGCCCCACCCTCTGCCACTGACCACTGTCAACCCAGGAAGTTCCCAACTGCTATCCACCACCAGTAGTACCGCCTGCAATGCCGAAATACACAGAAGACTGAAAGTGAAACTTCTCGTCGCTGGTGAAGATTCAAATTCAATTCTTCTTCTTCTTCTACCACCGTCGAACTGCCCCACCCTCTACCACCGGCCATCATCAACCAAGAAGTTCCCAGCTGATGTCTGCCACCACCAACATCGCCTGTAACTCTGAAATACGTAGAAGACCGAAAGTGAAACTTCTCGTCGTCGGTGAAGATTCAAAATTAATTTTTTTTCAGGTCACTCTCTCTCTCTTCTTCTTCTTCTTCTTCTTCTTCTTCTTCTTCTACCACCATCGAACTTCCCCACCTTCTCCCACTGGCCACCGTCAACCTAGGAAGTTCCTAGTTACTATCCACCACCACCAGCACCGCCTATAACGTCGAAATATGCAGAAGACCGAAAGTGAAACTTCTCATCACTGGCGAAGATTCCGGCCACTCTAGCTCACCGAACCGATCTTTTTTGAACGTCCTTGACCTTATGAGTCCATTTCTGAGCTCTGTTTGAGCTCAAAACCACTAGATTTTTAGATATCCCCAATTTTTAGTTTATGTATTTTAGGGTTCTTGAATTTTTTGAACTTGATTTAGTTTTATTCTTGAAAACTTACTTTATAAATGTTGTTTTTTGTAGCTCAAGCTTCTCAAATATATTTTTTGTGAATTTTTTTGAATTTTGGTTAATTTTTTATTATTTTAATATTTTATATTGAATTTTGATAATTATGTTAATTAATTATTTTTAATGCTAATTTAGTTGAATTAGTGTTTATTATGTGAGTTAATAATTTTATAATATTTAAAATAATTTTTTATGAATTTACATAATGTTTGAGAATATTAATTATATTATGTATATTTTGATTTATTGAGATAATTGTGTAATTTTATGAAAATTATAATTAAATAATATGTTTTAAATGGTTTTAGAATTATTCAAGGTATTAAATGATTTTTATAAATTATTTACTATTTTTAAGTAATTAATACTAATTTTCAAAAATTATTTACTATTTTGGTGAGTAAATGGGTTTTTAATTATTTTTATTATATATTTAAGCTATTTGAATATATGAAAATGAATTTTTACTATTTTATGTGTAATTATTGAAAAATTGGATTTTTATTAATACTATATTATTATTTGAGATTTTTAGTTAATTATTGTGAAAATAATGGTATTTGGTGTTTTATTGTTTAAATATGTTATATTTTGATATTTTGAGGATATTTATGGAATTTATTGATTTTTAATATAGTCATTATTTTAAATGTATTTTTGGTAAAATTGTGAACCTTGGTTGAGAAATTGTGCAATTCGGGGTCTCAACCATAGGTGTTGAGTTTTCTGTGTTGTGAGTGTATTTTTCTTGTAGGATCAGCTCTACTTTTTAGTAGAGAGATGCCTGTTTTATAGAGGAGGTTCTGCCAAATTTTCAGTAGAATTCTCGTAAAACGCGACATCGGGTCGATCTTGAGTTTACATGTTTTGTCTAAGTTTCGTATTCCTAGATCAAGTCCCTTTTAGAAGTATAAGTTAGATTTATTCTTATTTGTATTATTATTTATTTGTTAGTTGCACCGAGACCGAGGCCTATTGGACCAGGCCTGTCGAGCTAGTCTCGAGGAGCGCATCATTATGAGTTATTATCTTATATATACATCGCATATAGGATGCATGATTTTGAATAATTATGTTTTTAATATGTATTTATCCATGAATTGTTTTGTTAAATGTTTTAGTATATTTTAGGTATATTTCTTGTATATATATGGTTTATTTCATTGTTATGAATGTTATTTATGTTTAAATATGCATTATTTATTTTTTATATGCATATTGAATTTTATTTGAAGGATATCAATAGAACGTACTATCTAGTGGGCAGCACTACGACCGTGTATGCACCAGTGCAATAGATTTAGGGTTGAGTTGTGAATCACTTGAGGTGACTTTGATTTGATTAATTGATTTTGAGATCGATCTGATTAAATAGTGTGGTTGCTAGAGCTCGATTGACCTAGTGTCTCGGGGCCAATCACACTGACAGTAAGACTATTGGAGCTCGGTTGACTTAATGTCTCGGGGCCAATCTACTGTCTAATATAGAATAAGAGAATTAGTTTGGAATTAAGTGAGCATGTATAACTAGAGAGGTATTATTGATTAAACTTGCAATTTAATAGGGTTCTATTTGATCATTCACTAAAATAAATATTTTTCTAGCATTTATTATATATAAAGTGATTTCAGCATCTGTGTGAAATGTTTGTATATATTTATTATATATACTGATGATTGATTGCATTATGACATTAGGAGGTGCATGTATATATAATACAATAATTCACTCAATGAGGTCTAACTTCCCTTAGTGAATTATTTTACAGGAGATTCTTCTTCCTTAGACCTCAGTAGTAGGGTCATCCGCCGGATTTCTTCAGCCTCGGCTAGTCTATGTAAATTATTTACCTGATTTTTATTGTACGCTAAAAAACTAAAGTAGTAGTTGTTGTTTGTATCTGTAGAATAGTTTTAATGTCAGAGACCCTTCTTTGAATATTGTATGCAAATATAATTATTATATGATATTACACTGAGTATTTATTTTATATTGATTTAAGATTTTAATTCTGGTGCAAATTTTATTTATTTATTGCATTTATTTATTTATTTATTTTCTAAGGCTTGCTACGGGTTTCAGATTCGAAAGAATTCTCATTCTCTAGCACCGATCATGACTCCCGGTCTAAGTTGTGACAATGTACCCAAATATTGTATGAACAGATATTTTTATTATGTTATAAAATAAAGATTTGCTTCTATATTAAATAAATTTTTTAATTCTAGCATATTTTTATATTATTATTGCATGTGTTTTTATTTTTAAGGCTTGTTACGGGTTCCGGATTTAAAAGAATTCTCATTCCCTAGCGCCGATCATGACTCCCCGGTTTGGGTTATAACAGCAATGGAGCAAAGAAAGAGTTTTGTGTGAGTTAATAACTCAATACTTAAAAAAATGGAGGCTCTTGCTGCTCAAGACAAGTTTGAAGCTCCTAACTTAACCCTCAGAGATGAGTTATTATTTCTAAACCTTCTCTTGAATACAAGAGACCTCCTTTCTTCTCTTTTTAAAAATGAACCTTCGTGTTAAACACTCTTTTTGCTTCTCTTTTCTCTTAAGTTTTTCAGCTTCAAAACTAGCAAAAACCTCCTCTCTAAGAAATGTTCTCCCCTTTTAACATCCCTTTTCCATACCCTTTTTAAACTCCCTATGCCTTTGACAAGACATCTGTAAGCACCCAATTTTAGGATGCAATTGTGCACAATTGCGATGTAAGCCCCTATAATGAAATTCATTTAAAAAATTGAACTTGGTTGTCAATTTTCTAGACTTTGGGGACTAAATTGCAACATTTTGTAAGATTTGATTGCAAATAAGTCAATTTTTTAGTGGTCTTTTGGTAATTAAAATTTAAAAATCGAAATTATGGATTTCCAATCGGAAATCCATAATGCCGATTGGAATTATGGATTTCTGATTGGAAATCCAATTTTTCGATCAACATTGCACAATTTCGACTTGTGAAATTCCATTTTTTTTCAAATTTTTGCGTATTTTTTATCAATTTTTCAGTGTTTCGATTGGTTAAAAATTGAATTTTTATAATTATTTTTTATCTGAAAAAGATTTTGATGCATTCAAAACATGCAACTTTCAAAAATCAAATCCTTATCAGTCTATTTTGATAAAAGATGAGTCTTTTCCTCCTTTGGAAGAGGCCAGTACGCACAGACTCTACATTTAAAAGCAGAGTCTACATCCGTGTTAGGGGAGGCCCTTTTTTTGAAAAAAAATTCAAAGATTCACAAAAATAATAGTGTAAAAAACCTAATTGCACAAAAAAAGAAAAAAACCCTAAAGATTAAAAAGCTACTGAGAACACCTTTTTCAGTTTATAATCAAACAACAAGTCAAAAAATAACGGTGCAAATCCTAGTCTGAGAGACTATCTTAAAGCATATGCACAGCAATTCCTTTTTTTTCTTCTCTTCTACTTTTGTGATTTTTTATTTTATTTTGTTATTGTTTTCTTGTTCAATTTCATTACTAATCTAATTTTTTTTTTTGATGCTCAATTGTGGATTGAGAAGGATACTGCTTGTGTTTAAATAAATAGAAGATCTATGGAATGCCATGGAATAATCTTTACTGATTTCCAATTGATATTAGGGTTTTAATTTTCATTTTACTATTATGTGTTCTATATAGTTATTCATGGGTGTACAATTATAATCACCCAAAATTAACTCTCACTCAACCCTATTCTTTCGCATCGATACGTACACGACCCTAGTATTGCCCACTACGAAGCACGTTCTATTGATATCCTTCACTTAAAATAAATCATTTATTCTGAAAATAATTAATGTGGAACGATATTCATAATAATAAAATCAACCATATATATATACCAAAAAATATACCTAAAATATAGCCAGTATATTTTGGGTATATATATGTCAAATAAAATATGAAATAAACTAAAGATAAATCATTAATATGGTTAAAAACAATTTAAATGAGTAACAATAATATAACATGCATTTTCTTAAAAATATACTTAAATATACAAAAGATATATCCTAAGTACATAAATTACTTAATAAAATAATTATGTATAATCATTTATTTAAATATGTGTTTAGGTTAAACATATATTTAGAAATATAATAAAAATAAACCTAATTATCTAGCATGCATACAACAAAAATAAACCCTAAATATACCACTAATGTGTTAGGTTTAATTTAATAATAAAACATGTATTTATTTGGAAATATATCAAAAATATACAAAAAAAAAACTTGAAAATAATTTAAGTGTAGGTTTATAATATAGCATGCAATTATTTAAGATTAAACCTAAATTATACTAATCATTTAATAAAGTAATTATGGTTCGATGTACATTTAAATCATGTATAGATATTAAATTATAACAAACATAAACCTAAATATCTAACATAAATATATCAAAAATAAACTCTAAATATGTCAGTGATATATTAAATATACATAGAAAATATACAAACATATATATATCAAGATATACTAAAAATAAACCAAAAATATACCAAATCATATTATAATTAAATTACTGTTTAAACATATAATGAAAATGAAAAATCCTAAGTCATGCATCCTATATGCAATGCATATATATATAGTATAATAACTCACATGTTAGCGCTCCATGAGACAAACTCGGCGGGCCTGATCCGTTAGGCCTCGATCTCGGCACAACTAAATAAACAAATGACAACATGAATCAGAATAAATTTAACGAAAATTCTAAAGACTCGACATAGAATTATAATAGGGATTTGACCGGACATCACATTTTACGAGAATTCTACCGAAAATCTGGCAGAACCTCCCCTGTAAAATGAACATCTCTCTACTCAAAGAGTAGAGCCAGTCCTGTAAAGAAAACACACTTTAAGAATAAACACAGAATTCACAATCACAATCCCTCGGTCGGACTCCAACTACAATTCACCGACCGAGGTCCACAATTCACAGAATAATTAAAAAATACCAAAAATGCCCTTATATAATAAAAATACATTTTATAATTCCAAATTACATAATTAATCCTAAAACTTATTAAAAACCGATAAAAACTCATATATTTAGAAAAAATTGTATAATATATATATAATTTGAAAATAATTTATGAAAAATATTTTTAATTAGTTAAAAATACTAAATAATTTTTAGAAATCATTTTTATACCCTAAATAACTATTAAAACCAATTTAATTACATTTTTAGCCAATTTAGTGTAAAATTACCAAAATACCCCTATATATATAAATTTACTAAAATAAATCAAAAAATTCACCAAAAATAATATAATTACTCAAAATTAATTTTATCAACATATATTTCAATAATATCAATAAATATACTCAATTAACCAACTTATTTCAATTAAACACATAATTAACCCTATTTTTCAAAATTACATAAACTTAATAAATTCCAAATAAATATATAAAAGTCCAAAAAAATTACAAATAAATTTCTATAATTCATTTCAACACCTATAATCACCATAAAACACAATTTCATAATTTAATTAATTAATTTTTGAAAATTAGAAAATATTAATAAAATAATCAAAAATTCACAAAAATCAAAATAAATTCCGAAAATTCTAAAAAAATTACAGCATGTAGATTAAGCTTACAGGAACAAAGTTTGTGAAGAAATTTTTAATGAATTAATCAAATTGAAGCTAAAAAAAATTCAAAACCCTAAATGGCTGAAATGAAGAAATTGAAACCTAAGCAATTCTAAACGAAATCAAGTGAAACAAAGCTTGGAATCACACTCACCGGAGCTCAAGGAGAAGATAGAGACCAGTGGCGTCAAATTTGGTGGCCGAAAATGGCTTGATCGGAGTTGACTTCAATTTTCAGTCTCCTTGAAAAATCCGACCAAAACACACCGAAAAAGGAAGCTTCAGGTGGTGGAAATGGATGGAGGTGGGGGAGGAAGGCTGAGGGGCACAGTGACAGTAAGAAAACCAGTTGGAAATGGAAGAAATTGCGTTGGGAGAAGAAGATGCAGAAAATGACAAAACTGTAAATATTGCAACTTTTAGTTTTTTTTTTATAAATAATGTGTGTATGTATATAGATATATGTCCACCTTATATAATAATATTATATATATTCCCACACACAAATATTTTAATATATTTAACAATTTATACACTTAAAATTAATTAATTAATATTAAAACTAAATAATAAAAATTAAGGTAATTAATTAAATCCTAATTAATTTAAATAAATACACATATATACAATTTATTTTAGCACTTTAAAATTATATATGAGTTCATGCAAATTTGTAAAACTAGTCAAAATAAATATTATTAAATTATTTACGTATCAATTTCCCCGAAAATATAATTTCCGGAAAAATTTTACGTAAAGTACTTAAAATAATTAAAATTAGCTTTAAATAAACAACAAACTCATAAAATATCATAAATATATACAAAAATTATTAACACTACATATCCCGATGCAGTATAAAAATATTTAAAAAACTCGGGATATTACAATTAAAAACTTGTTTAAACTTAGCTCGGCTCACTTAAATTCATTTCTTTTAAAATAAATAGACCTAGGCCCACATTCATTTAAACTAAAACCAATTTAGACTTAGACCCACTAATTTAATTTTCCTTTAAAATTGAATAGACTTAAGCCCATATCTTAAACAAACTAAAAAAAAATAGATCTAGACTCACTAATTAATAAAAATGTAGGTCCACCTTTAAGTCCGTTTCACTTGTAAATAGAATATCTAGATTTAGCTAACTTATAAAATAAAATTAACATAGTTTAGACATAGGGACATTGCCTTTTTTATGCATTTTTACTTGTAATTTTATTGACTTGTTGCCTTTTGGGTTAGATGGATGTTAATTAGGTTTTAATAAAATTGCATGTAATCAGAGGATGAAATAATCATTTATAAAATTATTCTAAATGAACACGAGACTAAGAGAAGTTAGTATTCTGTATCCAGAATCTCCTGATTGTGGTGCTAGCTTTCTTTTAGAAAATCGAGTACCACTTTTTTGATTTGTCCCAGTTATTACCCTAGGTGGCGACTCCTAATCTCCATGTCATGTCTTTTTGACAGTGGTTAGTGTGTTCTCTAAGGTCCTGAGCCTAAACAGTGTCGCGATTGCTAAAATCTTGGACACGCGCTAAACCCCGCCATCTACAACATCCTCTTTTTTTTCCTCCATCATCACACTTACTTTTCTACCTCCAAAGTTTCATTTTCACACAACATACTTAAGTCAGTAGGAGGTAGGACCCACTCACTTTCCCACCATTGTTATCTCTGCATTGAATGCTTATACAAGTGGCTGGCAAAGAGGTAGCACCTCTTTGGTTAGGCATTGCCTCTTTAACCCTGGTCTAGAGTTGGGCCTTTAGGCCGAAGATGAGCCAGAGCTCCATTAAAACTATACTTTATAGCTATACAGATTATATCATGGACTAGCCAAAGTTGTACTTATAGCATCACACAACCAATTTTTGGCCAGACAGCTTGTCCCCTTTTTATAATCTATACAACTATAAATTATAATTTTAATGGAGTTGGTTACTAGATCATCTTCTTAATTAAGTTTCTGATGTACCAGATCCTTCATAGAGGCAAGTACAGTGCATACTCCTTAATTTAGATAGGTGGAATGATTATAATTCATAATCTAACTACTAGAGAAGAAGAAAGACTTTTAGAAGGTCATTGTTTATTTAGCTTCTGAAAATTTTTTACAAGAGAGGTTCTGCCATTCAACCGAGACAGAAAGCTCCTTATATAGAGAATGAGCTGAGATACAAGGAGGCCCTCACATAAGCAAACAAACAACTATAGATAAATAAACAAATGTGGATAGACATCCACTAATAAAAGTAACAACTTTAAATTACAACCATTTGTTACAAATTCGCTTGTGACTTGGAGATAGATTCTTATCTTCAGCACTGTCTTCACTATGATAAGAGAGGTTGTCTTCATCAGGATCCTGTGAGTGTCCTGCTAGTGGCATACATGGGTCCTCTGAATTATTTGATTTAAAAGAGTTTAACCATATCTATTCTGCAGATGAGCTGGCCTGATAAGGAACGGATGAGCTGGCTTGATAAGGATCAGATGAGCTAGTTTGATAAGGATCATCAATTTGCATATGAGATGGGATGAATGTAGTCCTTTATGTCTTTTCCCAGTATTCCTTGTCTGCTAACAGTTGTTTCCTATAATCAGAAGGAAATATTTCCAATGGGGCATCATCAGATATCTCTGGCCATATCTCTTTTGGAATAATACCATTTTTCTCGAACATGTGTCTTTGAAACTCTCTCCATGGTGAAAGATCTGTGGTATCTATGGTAATATAGTGCATCATTGAGTGTTTATAAGTCCCATAGATATTAAAGCATGGTACATCAGTAAAAACACCTTTAGCTTTGAAGAAAGTTCTTTTGAGGGTGATGATAGTATGACATTCGAGAGGAGGTGCCACCTATTGAGTATAAGCTTCATTTATCAAATAGGATTTCCATCTTGACAAATTCTGGAACCATTTGAGAAATGTTGACAAATGTGGATTCAAATCTTCATTCTTCCCAAACAGACTGATATACCTTGCAAGCTTTAATGGTTGAAGATCAAATGAGATCCAGTATAGATGACAAAGATACCAAAATAGGATTAACAATTCAGGAGTCCAATAAAATTGGTTTTCAGGACTTTGGTTTAGGAAGCTGAAAATATAGGTGAAAGGATAAATAGGATGAAAGCCTAATTTGTGAAAGAAATCTGACCCATATTTTCTAATTAGTCCGGATTGAAGTTTAAAAATTTAAGTTCTTGCTTTTTGATTAAGGGTGGTCATGGAAATGTGTGATGGTAAGGATGGAGGAATACCTTTTTCAAGAAAGCTAGCATTAATAGTTTGGTACATGTATAGCATGGGAAGAACTTTTAGCTAAAAGGGTTTTTCACAAGAGACAGGTGGTCTGCTTAAAAGATCTGGTAATAGGTTATCCTCTCCTTTAATGTGTTCTACTTCAAAGTCATACTTACTGAACCATTCTTTCATTCTAAAAAGTTGAGGATGGGGCAAAGTCTTTCCTTTGAATTCAAGCATTTTTGGAAATGATGAGCAGTCCATCACAACTTTGAAATGATGACCAATTAGATGGAATTCAAAATTTTTTATGCCATATTTAACCGCTAAGACCTCTTTGAAGGTTGAGTGATAATGTCATTCTCCATCTGTGAACTTTCCACTAGCATGAGCACAAATTCGTCTTTTTTTTATTATCATCTTCTTCTAAAAGAATAGCTCCCCAAAATTGATCACTTGCATCTATTTGAAGGATTCTTTTTCTTGTGGAGGGAATCTGAAGATCAGGAAGATTTTTTATGCAAATTCTGAGTTGTTCAAGAGCTTCTGTTTGTTCTGAGGACCATGGTGGAGGATTCTTTCTTAGAAGAGCTCTGAGAGGGGCTGTCTTTTTTGTCAAGTGAGGAATAAAATCTATGAGATAATTGATAATGCCAAGAACTTATATGATTTACTTGACAAAAATATTTTCTTTTGGAAATTTATCTAGTTCTGTTGCAACATGAGGACCTGGAAGATACTTCCCTTCTTTAAATCTCATTCCAAGAAAATCTATTTATGTTTGGCCAATGAACATTTTGGTGGGTGAAAGCATAACACCATAATGTCGTACAAGATTAGAAAACTGTTGGAGCAATTTCTCATGGGCTTTTATATCTGCAGAAAATAAAAGAATATCATCAATATAAACAAGAGCACTGGAGAGGATGGGCTCAAAGATTTTGATCATGGCCCGTTAGAATAATGATGGGGCTACTTTGAGTCCAAAAGGCATTACATTCCATTGATAGTGTCCGTTTGGAATACAAAAGCCCGTTTTTATCTATCTTCCTCTTTGATTCCAAGCTATCAAAATCTAGCCTTCAAATCAAATTTTGAAAAGATTTTAGCTCCCACCAAAAATGCAAATAATGAGGAAATTTTTGGCAGAGGGAATTTGTCATCTCTGAGGAAGAAATTCAAAGGCTGATAGTCAATCACCAATCTTTTCTTTCTACGAACTTGCTCTGATCTTTTGTTTACATAAAAAGCTTAGCATGCCCATTCTGATTTTGTGGGGGCAACTAGACCTTGGTCTTCCAATTGGTTGCTGTAATATCCCGTCTTTTTAAAAATATTTTTACACTGTACCGGGATATGCAGTGTTAATAATTTCTGTATATTATATGATATTTTTATGAGTTGATATGTATTTAAAACCTATTTTAATTACTGTGTATTATTTTCAGTGTTTTACGTAAAATTTTCCCGAGACTTGCATTTTCGGGGAAATTTTCACGTAAACAATGTATTATTAATTATTTTAAATGTATTTACGGACTTGCATGAACTCATACATATTTTTAAATTATTAAATAAAGCCTGTGTGTGTATAATTATTTAATTAGGGTTTATTATTACCCTAATATTTTATTAAGTATTTAATTGTTTTATTGTTATTTAATTAATTTTATTTAGTGTAAATTATTAAAATATTAATATTTTTATGTGTGTGGTGTATATTTGATGTGTGTAATTTAATATTATTTTAATATATAGTATAAAGTATATATATATACATATATTTGTCAAAAATCAAAAAGAATTGGAAAATTACCATTTTGCCCCCGACTTCTTCTTCTTCCTCCCGATTCTCCCTTCTCCATTTCCGGTCGCTGCCGTGCCATTCCTTCACCGTGGGTGTGCCGTCCGGTGTGCCACCGTCTTCCCCGACCAATTTCGCCGCCTGAGGAGGCCGTTTCCGGCGTCTGGAGATCGATTTTGGCCGGAGAAGCCGAAAATCGATCCACCGTCGGTCACGTCGATTCCGGCCACCGTTTTTGACATCGCCGGTCTCTTTCTTCTCCTTCAGCTCCGGTGAGTGTGATTCTAGCTTTGGTTTGAGCTAAAATGGTCTAGAATTGCTTAGGTTTCGATTTTGTCAATTTCGGCCTATTAGGGTTTTTGATTTTTTTGAGCTTCGAATTGATTGATTCATGAAAAATTCCTTCACAAATGTTGTTCCTAGTAGTTCAATCTACATGTATGAATTTTTGTAGAATTTTTGGAGATTTTTTGGATTTTTGGGTATTTTTGAATATTTTAATATTATTTTCTAATTTTCGGAAATTAATTATTTAAATTATGAAATTTAAGTTTATTGTCAAATTAGGTGTTGAAATGAATTATAGGAATTTATTTTGAATTTTTATGAATTTCTAAGTATTTATTTTGAATTATTGAAGTTTATGGAATTTTGGAAAAATTAGGTTAAATGTGTTTTTATTTGAATTTAATTGGTTAATTGAGTTTAAATATTGATATTATGGATAAATATGTTGATAAAATTAATTTTGGATAATTGTATGATTTTTGGTGAATTTTTGAAGTAATTTAAGTATATTTATATATATAGGGGTATTTTGGTAATTTTACCCTAAATTGTCTAAAAATGTAATTTACTTGGTTTTAATATTTATTTAAGGTATAAAAATTATTTCTACAAAATATTTAGTATTTTTAACTAATTAAAACTATTTTTCGTGAATTATTTTCAATTATATATAATATACGGTTTTTCTAATAAAATGAGTTTTAATCGGTTTTTATAGTGTTTCAAGGTTAATTATATAATTTCTACCTATGAGATGTATTATTATGTTGTGAGGATATTTTTGGTATATCTGGAATATGTTCTGTGTTTGTGGACCCCGGTCGGTGGACTGTAGTCTGGAGTCCGACCGAGGGGTTGTGGATTTTGTTGAGCTTGTATTTCGAAGTGTGTTTCTTTGCAGGGTCGGCTCTACTCTTTTGAGTAGAGAGATGTCCGTTTTACAGGGGAGGTTCTGTCGGATTTTCGGTAGAATTCTCGTAAAACGTGATATCCAGTCGAACCCTAATTTTCGATTCTGTGTTTAATACTCTAGATTGAATTCTAGGATTTCTATTAGGGTTATTCTGATGTCAGTTAATTATTTCTTGTTTAGTTGCGCCGAGACCGAGGGCTAGTGGACTAGGCCCGTCGGACCTGTCTCGTGGAGCGCACTAGGTGAGTTACTATACTATATATATATGCTTAAGATGCATGATTTAGAAATGCATGTTTTATGTTGATTAAATATGCATAAATAATTTGATTATTTCTTAAGTTTACATTAAGTATATTTTTGGTTTATTTTTGGTATATACTAAATTATATGTATATTTTGTGAATAAAATATATTTAAAATGTTTTTAAATATATTTTCAGCTTAATTTATAATTTGATTGAATGTATTTGATATATATATATACTCGAAATATACCTGGTTTACTTTTGGTATATTTCTGGTATATATATGGATTATATTGTTATTTCATTTATATTCATGCATCATTTATTTTTGTGAATGAATGTTTTATATTTATTGATGAAGGATATCAATAGAACGTGCTACCTAGTGGGCAGCACTAGGACCGAGTACGTACCGGTACGCCTATAGCTTTAGGCTATATTACTAACTATTTGTGGATATTGAGTTGATATGATTATTGATATGTGAGATGTGATTTGGAGGTGTGATTGCTGGAGCTCGGTGGACCAAGTGTCTTGGGGCCAATCACACTGGCAGTCAGACTGCTGGAGCTCGGTTGACTTAGTGTCTCGGGGCCAGTCTACTGTCTAAATGGATTAAGTGGATATATTTGGAATAAGTGAGCCTGGATGGCTTGAGTGTTGTTTAACACTATTTTCTGAGGTTACGATATTCTAGGGTTCTATGTGATCCTTCATAAATTGGGATTTTTCAGTAAAATATATAAAATGATTTTTCTGCATCTGTATGAATTTGCCTGTATATATACATATTATATATATACTGTTGACTGTATGCATTATCACTTAGTGTGTATGTATATATATTATAGTAATTCACTCAGTGAGGTCTGACTCCCCTCCGTTGACTATTTTTCAGGAGAGTCAACTTCCTCAGACCTCAGTAGCAGGTCGATACGCCGGATTTCTTCCGCCCCGGCTTCTTTGTGTAAATTATCTACTTGAGTCTTACTTATTTTATCTAGACACTGCAGTAGTTGTGAATTAAAGTATTGGATTTCATGTACTTTATTTTAAAGAGATGTATTATATTAAAACTGGATTTGTATTAAAGAGAATTTATATATATGAGATGAGATTTCGAATTAAATCCAGTTGATATGAAAATCATATTATGATATTATGATTTTTTTTTATTTCCACTGCATTTATTATATGATTACTGTTATTATGGCATGCTTTATTTTATTTTTAGGCTTGCTACGGGTTCCGGATTCGAAAGAATTCCCGTTCCCTAGCGCCGGTCATGGCCCCTGTTTTGGGTCGTGACAAAGTTGGTATCAGAGCGGAGTTCTGTGTCAAGGCTTAGTTATGTGAGTTGTGGCCCTAGTTTTAAAGTTGTGTTTTCTGTTGGACTACTGCAGTGTATTAGGTTCGAGTATGTCTTGATAAGTATTCCTTGCTGTAGTTTTCAGTGTTATTCCTCTGTTGTCTGTTTTGTCTGAATCTTTTCGTTTGTCTTTTCAGAATGAGGAGGCGAGCGCGTGTCGCTCCACCAGTCATTGAGGCCGAGGATGATGAGTCTTTTCAGGACGAGGTTTTACCTCCTGAGCAGCCAATTAGACGTAGAGGTCGTGGCAGAGGTAGACCTCGAGGAGCGGCAGGTCGTCGCAGGCAGAGAGAGTTACAGGACGAGGAGCCTGTTGAGCCTGAGTTTGATGTTCCTGTTCCTCCAGTTGTTCAGCTTGTTCAGCCTGCCTATCAGCAGGGTATGTCTGACCCTGAGGCAGCTTTATTCTATGCCCGAGTTGGCAGGATTGCTTTTGATGGTACTTCTGATCCTTTAGATTTTCTGCATGCGATTGAGACTAGGACTCGGACTACTCATACCGAGTACCAGAGGATCATGATCGTCGAGTTGTCTGTTGAGGGACCAGCCTTAGATTGGTTCATTCAGATGATCCAGCCCTATATGATGACGATGACCTGGGCTCAGTTTCGAGAGCGGTTTATGAGGAGATTTTATCCAGAGCCTCTTCGTTTGAGTTATCGTCTCCGTTTGACTAGTATTTCTCGTGGAGATCGATCTGTAGAGGAGTATACCCAAGAGTTTCTTCGTCTGGGTAGATATGCTGAGGATCTGATGCGAGATCAGTATTTCACGGTTACTACGTATGTTACTGGTTTGGGTTCAGCTTTTGCTGGTATGCCTACAGCAGGTCTTACTCTCGAGTCTGTGATCGAGCTAGCTAAGGAGATCGAGCTGAGATTAGTTAGGCAGGGAGCGATGCCTGATTATTACCAGTTGGGAGTTCAGTCGAGTGGATTGCAGGCTACTCCATATTCGAGTTTTCATGTTGGTTCGAGTAGTCAGTAGCGAGGTTCGACTCAGCAGAGTCAGAGACAGCAGCAGCGAGTGCATCGAAGCAGTAGACATGGTCGTGGAGGTCAGCGTAGATCATTCAGATTTGGGTCAGGTGCTTCGAGCAATAGCAGTGGTCGTAGTTCTGGATCAACGGCCATTGTTTGTCATACTTGTGGTAGAGTCCATCAGGGACCGTGTTATCTGACACCGCTGACATGTTTCAGATACGGGCAGACAGGACATTTTGCTAGATCATGTCCTTATTCTGGGTATCAGCAGCAGCAGATTCCGCGATTCCCATAGTAGTCGATTGCTAGTGCAGCACCCATGCCATTTCAGTTACCACCAGCCCAGCATCAGAGTTCCACTCAGTTTGTTCCACAGCAGAGTCGTGGTAGAGGTACTAGAGGAGGTGCCAGAGGTGTTGGCCAGGCTTCTACCAGTCAGCAGGGAGGTCGAGGTCAGGCCAGAGTTTTTCATCTGACTCAGCAGGATGCTCAGGCATCTAATGCAGTCGTGGCAGGTATTGTTTCTGTTTGTTACCTGGATGCTTGGGTTTTATTTGATCCGAGTGCCACGCATTCGTTTGTTTCTCCTGTTTTTGCTTCTAAATCTTGTTGGCAAGCTTCGAGGATGGCTTTTCCCTTGTCTGTTGCCACTCCTCTGAGCGATTCTTTGGACGCCGATATTGTTCTTTCTGGTTGTCCAGTTCTTGTGGGAGATAGAGAATTACCCGCTGATTTGATTTTGTTGGATGTGATGGAATTCGATGTTATTTTGGGAATGGATTGGTTATCTCAGCACTTTGTCGTGGTAGATTGCAGGAATAAGGAGGTGACTTTTAGAATTCCTGGTGAAGAAGAGTTTAAGTTTGTTGGTGATAGGAGTTCAGCACCACAAAATCTTATTTCTGCTATTTCAGCTAGGAAGTTGTTGAGGAAAGGTTGTCAGGGGTTTTTGGCATTGGTTAGGGATACGTCAGTGGAGAAGTTGTTACTCACAGATGTTCCTGTTGCTTGTGAGTTTCCTGATGTTTTTCCCGAGGAGTTGCCAGGTTTACCACCTCATAGAGAGATTGAGTTCTGTATAGATGTGGTACTAGGTACTACTCCTATATCTATGCCACCCTATCGTATGGCTCCTGCAGAGTTGAGAGAGTTGAAGGAGCAGTTGCAAGAGTTGTTGGATAAAGGTTTCATTAGACCTAGTGTTTCTCCTTGGGGTGCACCAGTCCTGTTTGTGAAGAAGAAGGATGGTACCCTGAGACTGTGCATTGACTACAGAGAGCTTAATAAGGTGACAGTGAAGAACAAGTATCCTCTCCCGAGGATAGATGATTTGTTTGATCAGCTACAGGGTGCACAGTTCTTTTCTAAGGTCGACTTGAGGTCAGGTTATCATCAGTTGCGGATTAGTGAGGTCGATGTTCCTAAGACAGCGTTCCGCACTCGATATGGCCATTATGAGTTTCTGGTGATGTCTTTTGGTTTGACTAATGCACCAGCAGCTTTTATGGACCTGATGAACAGACTATTCAGACCGTATATGGATCAGTTTGTGGTAGTCTTCATTGATGATATACTGGTATATTCGAGGAGTATGGAAGAGCACGTATATCATTTGAGGATTGTACTACAGACACTGAGAGATCATCAGCTTTATGCTAAATTCTCGAAGTGTGATTTTTGGATGGAGAGTGTTTCTTTTCTTGGACACGTAGTGTCTAAAGAAGGTATTCAGGTTGATCCACAGAAGGTTGAGGCAGTATCTGAGTGGCCTAGACCTACTTCTATTACGGAGATTCGAAGTTTTCTGGGTTTAGCCGGGTATTATAGGCGGTTTGTGCAGGATTTTTCCAGGATTGCAGCCCCTATGACTCGCTTGACTCAGAAGAATGTTAGATTCGAGTGGTCAGAAGCTTGTGAGAATAGTTTCCAATTATTGAAGGAGAAGTTAACCACAGCACCAGTATTAGCTTTGCCTAATAGTGTGGACAAGTTCACAATTTACTGTGATCTTCTAGAATTGGTCTTGGTTGTGTGTTGATGCAGAATGGAAGGGTGATAGCCTATGCTTCGAGGCAGTTGAAGAAGCATGAGCAGAACTATCCTACACATGATCTTGAGATGGCTGCAGTGATCTTTGCTTTGAAGATTTGGAGACATTATTTGTACGGGGTGACTTGTGAGATATTTATTGATCACAAGAGCCTTAAGTACATTTTCCAGCAGCGAGATTTGAATTTGAGGCAGAGAAGATGGTTGGAATTGTTGAAGGATTATGATTGCGAGATTCTTTACCATCCGGGTAAAGCTAATGTGGTAGTAGATGCCTTGAGTAGGAAGTCCTCAGGTAGTCTTGCTCACATCGGTGTTGAGAGGAGACCATTGATCCAAGAGTTGCATCTGATGGTGGATCAAGGTCTGATGATGAAGATCAGTAGATTAGGTGGACTGTTAGCTCAATTTAAAGTACGATCTGTACTGAGGGATAGGATTAAAGCATCTCAGAGTCGAGATCCTATTCTGGAAGAGCTTGCAGAGAATGTCAGAGCAGGGAAGTTCACTGATTTCACACTCGATGATAATGGTGTGTTGTGGATCAGTGGTAGATTGTGTGTTCCAGATGTAGATGACTTGAGAGAGGAGATTTTAGAGGAAGCACATTCTACAGCCTACAGCGTTCATCCGGGTGTTACTAAGATGTACCACAGTATCAGAGATCTATACTGGTGGGATGGATTGAAGAAGGATGTTGCTGATTATGTTGCTAAGTGCTTGACGTGTCAACAAGTGAAAGTCGAACATCAGAAGCCTTCTGGGAAGCTTCAGCCTCTTCCTATTCCCGAGTGGAAGTGGGAAAGGATAGCTATGGATTTTGTGGTCGGTTTACCTCGTTCGAAGGATGGATACGATTCCATCTGGGTGATCGTAGACAGATTGAAGAAGTCTGCACATTTCTTGCCTGTGAAAGCCACATATTCAGTTACTAGATTGGCGAAGTTGTATGTGAAGCATATTATGTGCCTTCATGGAGTACCTGTGTCCATTGTGTCAGATAGAGGTTCGGTGTTTACTTCTCGTTTTTGGCAGAAGTTGCAGGAAGCGATGGGCACTAGGTTGGATTTTAGTACTGCTTTTCATCCTCAGATAGATGGTCAGTCTGAGAGGACGATCCAGACACTAGAAGATATGTTGAGGATGTGTGTCCTAGATTTGGGAGGTAGCTGGGATGATCATTTGCCACTTGTTGAGTTTGCATATAATAACAGCTACCATAGCAGTATTGGTATGGCACCGTATGAGGCGTTATATGGAAGGAAGTGTAGATCCCCGTTGAGTTGGGATGAGATTGGTGAGAGAGCTTTGACTGGACCAGAGATGGTTCAGGATGCTGCAGAGAAAGTCGCCGTGATCAAGCGCAGATTAGAGACCGCAGTTAGCAGACAGAAGAGTTATGCGGATCCTAAGCGCAGAGATGTGGAGTTTCAGGTTGGAGATTTCGTTTTTCTGAAAGTATCTCCGATGAAGGGGGTGATGAGATTTGGCAGGAAGGGTAAGTTAGCACCGAGATACATTGGACCGTTTGAGATTCTGGAGAGAATTGGCACTGTTGCATATCGGTTGGATTTTCCTCCGAGTATGTCACAAGTGCATCCAGTATTTCATATCTCGATGTTGAGGAAGTATATCTCAGACCCTTCACACGTGTTACAACCTGATAGTGTGGAAGTGAATGAAGATTTGACGTTTGTGGAAGAACCTGTGGCGATCGTTGATTTTCAAGTTCGACAGTTGCGATCGAAGCAGATTCCGATGGTCAGGTTTTGTGGCGTAGCGACAGAGTCGAGGAGCATATGTGGGAGACTGAAGCTGAGATGCGAGCTTCTTACCCGTATCTCTTTCCTTCTTGATCTTGTTTTCTGGAATTCGGGGACGAATTCTTGTAAGGGGGGGAGACTGTAATATCCCGTGTTTTTAAAAATATTTTTACATTGTACCGGGATATGCAGTGTTAATAATTTCTGTATATTATATGATATTTTTATGAGTTGATATGTATTTAAAACCTATTTTAATTACTGTGTATTATTTTCAGTGTTTTACGTAAAATTTTCCCGAGACTTGCATTTTCGGGGAAATTTTCACGTAAACAATGTATTATTAATTATTTTAAATGTATTTACGGACTTGCATGAACTCATACATATTTTTAAATTATTAAATAAAGCCTGTGTGTGTATAATTATTTAATTAGGGTTTATTATTACCTTAATATTTTATTAAGTATTTAATTGTTTTATTGTTATTTAATTAATTTTATTTAGTGTAAATTATTAAAATATTAATATTTTTATGTGTGTGGTGTATATTTGATGTGTGTAATTTAATATTATTTTAATATATAGTATAAAGTATATATATATACATATATTTGTCAAAAATCAAAAAGAATTGGAAAATTACCATTTTGCCCCCGACTTCTTCTTCTTCCTCCCGATTCTCCCTTCTCCATTTCCGGTCGCTTTCGTGCCGTTCCTTCACCGTGGGTGTGCCGTCCGGTGTGCCACCGTCTTCCCCGACCAATTTCGCCGCCTGAGGAGGCCGTTTCCGGCGTCTGGAGATCGATTTTGGCCGGAGAAGCCGAAAATCGATCCACCGTCGATCACGCCGATTCCGGCCACCGTTTTCGACACCGGTGGTCTCTTTCTTCTCCTTGAGCTCCGGTGAGTGTGATTCTAGCTTTGGTTTGAGCTAAAATGGTCTAGAATTGCTTAGGTTTCGATTTTGTCAATTTCGGCCTATTAGGGTTTTTGATTTTTTTGAGCTTCGAATTGATTGATTCATGAAAAATTCCTTCACAAATGTTGTTCCTAGTAGTTCAATCTACATGTATGAATTTTTGTAGAATTTTTGGAGATTTTTTGGATTTTTGGGTATTTTTGAATATTTTAATATTATTTTCTAATTTTCGGAAATTAATTATTTAAATTATGAAATTTGAGTTTATGGTTAAATTAGGTGTTGAAATGAATTATAGGAATTTATTTGGAATTTTTATGAATTTCTAAGTATTTATTTTGAATTATTGAAGTTTATGGAATTTTGGAAAAATTAGGTTAAATGTGTTTTTATTTGAATTTAATTGGTTAATTGAGTTTAAATATTGATATTATGGATAAATATGTTGAGAAAATTAATTTTGGATAATTGTATGATTTTTGGTTAATTTTTGAAGTAATTTAAGTATATTTATATATATAGGGGTATTTTGGTAATTTTACCTTAAATTGTCTAAAAATGTAATTTAATTGGTTTTAATATTTATTTAAGGTATAAAAATTATTTCTACAAAATATTTAGTATTTTTAACTAATTAAAACTATTTTTCGTGAATTATTTTCAATTATATATAATATACGGTTTTTCTAATAAAATGAGTTTTAATCGGTTTTTATAGTGTTTCAAGGTTAATTATATAATTTCTACCTATGAGATGTATTATTATGTTGTGAGGATATTTTTGGTATATCTGGAATATGTTCTGTGTTTGTGGACCCCGGTCGGTGGACTGTAGTCTGGAGTCCGACCGAGGGGTTGTGGATTTTGTTGAGCTTGTATTTCGAAGTGTGTTTCTTTGCAGGGTCGGCTCTACTCTTTTGAGTAGAGAGATGTCCGTTTTACAGGGGAGGTTCTGCCGGATTTTCGGTAGAATTCTCGTAAAACGTGATATCCAGTCGAACCCTAATTTTCGATTCTGTGTTTAATACTCTAGATTGAATTCTAGGATTTCTATTAGGGTTATTCTGATGTCAGTTAATTATTTCTTGTTTAGTTGCGCCGAGACCGAGGGCTAGTGGACCAGGCCCGTCGAACCTGTCTCGTGGAGCGCACTAGGTGAGTTACTATACTATATATATATGCTTAGGATGCATGATTTAGAAATGCATGTTTTATGTTGATTAAATATGCATAAATAATTTGATTATTTCTTAAGTTTACATTAAGTATATTTTTGGTTTATTTTTGGTATATACTAAATTATATGTATATTTTGTGAATAAAATATATTTAAAATGTTTTTAAATATATTTTCAGCTTAATTTATAATTTGATTGAATGTATTTGATATATATATACTCGAAATATACCTGGTTTACTTTTGGTATATTTCTGGTATATATATGGATTATATTGTTATTTCATTTATATTCATGCATCATTTATTTTTGTGAATGAATGTTTTATATTTATTGATGAAGGATATCAATAGAACGTGCTACCTAGTGGGCAGCACTAGGACCGAGTACGTACCGGTACGCCTATAGCTTTAGGCTATATTACTAACTATTTGTGGATATTGAGTTGATATGATTATTGATATGTGAGATGTGATTTGGAGGTGTGATTGCTGGAGCTCGGTTGACCAAGTGTCTCGGGGCCAATCACACTGGCAGTCAGACTGCTGGAGCTCGGTTGACTTAGTGTCTCGGGGCCAGTCTACTGTCTAAATGGATTAAGTGGATATATTTGGAATAAGTGAGCCTGTATGGCTTGAGTGTTGTTTAACACTATTTTCTGAGGTTACGATATTCTAGGGTTCTATGTGATCCTTCATAAATTGGGATTTTTCAGTAAAATATATAAAAATGATTTTCTGCATCTGTATGAATTTGCCTGTATATATACATATTATATATATACTGTTGACTGTATGCATTATCACTTAGTGTGTATGTATATATATTATAGTAATTCACTCAGTGAGGTCTGACTCCCCTCCGTTGACTATTTTTCAGGAGAGTCAACTTCCTCAGACCTCAGTAGCAGGTCGATACGCCGGATTTCTTCCGCCCCGGCTTCTTTGTGTAAATTATCTACTTGAGTCTTATTTATTTTATCTAGACACTGCAGTAGTTGTGAATTAAAGTATTGGATTTCATGTACTTTATTTTAAAGAGATGTATTATATTAAAACTGGATTTGTATTAAAGAGAATTTATATATATGAGATGAGATTTCGAATTAAATCCAGTTGATATGAAAATCATATTATGATATTATGATTTTTTTTTATTTTCGCTGCATTTATTATATGATTACTGTTATTATGGCAGGCTTTATTTTATTTTTAGGCTTGCTACGGGTTCCGGATTCGAAAGAATTCCCGTTTCCTAGCGCCGGTCATGGCCCCTGTTTTGGGTCGTGACAGTTGCATTCTTCAATTGCCAATTTAAGATTAGAGGGAGTCATTCCTGGATGAGTTGCCTTTGTTGGATTGACATCTTCATTTTGCTTAAAAGGTAAGGAGATGAAGAACTCCTCATTTTTCCATAATGGTGATGAGCATTTTTAAAGAAACTCTATATAAGACTAAGCACTGCATTCTTTTAATAAAAACTCATGAATAGTCTGAAGGTTTGGTTGAGAAACGATTTGGCCAACAAAAAGGATAGATGAAATATTGGTGAATGCTTGAAAGTATTTTTTGAACTTGAGTCCATTGGGAAGAATTCTCAAGTCTTTCATCTTCCAATAGATATCAAAGCCAATGACAATATCTTTTCCTGGTAAAGAAGATCCAAGAACATGTTTCCAGGTGTAACAATTTGGAAAGAATTGGATCTTTATTGGGTGTCTAGTTTTAAGACCAGTTTTAAATAATTCTCCATTAGCTGTAGAGAAATACTCAAAATGATGTTTCCAACATTCTTTAGGCAAGGCTTTTGGGTTAAGAATGGTAGTTTTGGCTCTAGTGTCGATCAAGGCTACAAGTTTTATGGGTTTGGAATAACTGGTTGGGTAAATTTGAATAAGGAACAAAGGTATTGGATGTTTTTCATGAGTTAAGGCTATCATGTCTTTATTATCATCACCAATTAAGAACTGGTCATTCTAGGACTCTATTTCAAAGTTGGAAATTTCTGAGTCTGTCTCTTAGCCTACAGCAAAAACACATTCTGGTGAAGCTTCTTCTTCTTCTGAAAAGAGAGACTCAAGATCAGTATCATTCAGGTCTACTTTAGTTATCTGCTGAATTTGTTGAATCATTTGCTCAATCTTCTTTGTTTTTAAAGGGCAATTTTTTTGCAAAATGACCCTTTTCCCACAAATGTAGCATCTGTCAGTTTTCTTCTTGCCACAGAACTTTTTCTTCTTATAATACTTCCACTTCTTAAACTTGGATCTTTTCCCTTTCTTCTTTAATTTGAAGAAGTGTTTTTTCTTCTTTAATGGACAAACACAAACATCAGCATCTTTGCATTTGATCTGCAAATCAGGCCTGTCACATGAAAGTTTTCCCAAAGGATTATTCCTACTGCCCAGATACAGTTTAATCATCTTCCTTTGATCACATAACTGGGTATGAGCCAGAATCATGATCTGATACAAATGTCCCATTGGCACATCTCCAACTTTGTAATTTGATTGTTGAAGGATTGAAAACATTCGAGAGGCTAGGATCTCAAGAATAGAAGCCAAAAAGGCTTGTTTTAAATCAGGATTAGCAGTGCCTCCTAACAAATAAAATCTAGTAGACATATTTTGGAAATGTCTTTCTAGATCTTTTCTCTGTAGTGAACAACATTTCATCTGGTAATACTCCTTTTGTGCAACTTCAAGATCATCACCCATTTTCCTAAGAACTCATAATGCAAGAGTCTTAGAAAATCTTCTGGTGAAGTGGAATCCATCAACTCGGTTCTTATAATATCCCGAGTTTTTAAATATTTTAATACTACATCGGGATATGCAGTGTTAATAATTTTGTATATAATTATGATATTTTTACGAGTTGATATGTATTTAAAACATATTTTAATTATTGTATGTTATTTATAGTATTTTATATAAAATTTTCCCGGGACTTGTATTTTCGGGGAAATTTTCACGTAAATAATTTACTATTAATTATTTCAATTAGATTTATAGACTTGCATGAACTCATATATATTTTAAAATACTAAATAATGTATATTTGTGTAATTATTTATTTAATTAGGGTTTAATTAATTATCCTAATATTTTATTAATTATTAATTAGTTTTAATATTATTTAATTATTTTTAAGTGTATTAAATTTTAAAATATTAAATTATATGTGTGTGGTGTATATTTAATGTGTGTGATTTTATATTATTTTAATAAATAGTGTAAAGTATATATATATACATATTATATGTCAAAAATCAAAATTTTTGGCAAATTACCATTTCTGCCCCTCCCTCTTCCTTCCTCTTCCCGATCGTCCCCTTCTTCCTCCGATCGCTGCTACTTCCGTTCTCAGGCCATCGGTGTGCCGCCAGCATCTACGCCCTTCCCAGCCAGCAACTCTGCCACCTTTCCTTCTCTTCTCCGGCGCCATTTGCCTCTGTCATCCCTCGCGATTCTGGCCACCAAATTCCTTCATTCTGGTGTTGTTGGACTCCCCTAAAGCCATAGAAGATGATTCCAAGCTTTGTTTAAGCTTAAAACTTGATTTGATATGGTTTTTCTCAATTGTTCAATTCGGCCATTTTAAGGTTCTTGATTTTTTTGAACTTCGAATTGATTGATTCATGAAAACTTCCTTCACAAATTTTGATCCTAGTAGCTTAATCTTCATGTGTGAATTTTTGTAGAATTTTTAGAGATTATTTTGATTTTTGGGTATTTTTGAATATTTTATTATTATTTTCTAATTTTTGGCAATTAATTAATTAAATTATGAAATTATGTTTTATGATAAATATAGGTGTTTAAATGAATTATTGAAATTTATTTGGAATTTTTATGAATTTCTATGTATTTATTTTGAATTTATTTAGGTTTATGTAATTTTGGAAAATTAGGTTAATTGTGTTTTTAATTGAAATTAATTATTTAATTGAATTTAATTATTGATATAATTGATAAATATGTGGAGAAAATTAATTTTGGATAATTATACTATTTTTGGTGAAATTTTGAATGAATTTTAGTATATTTATACATATAGGGGTATTTTGGTAATTTTACCCTACATTGGCTAAAAATGTAATTAAATTGATTTTAATAATTATTCAAGGTATAAAAATGATTTCTACAAATTATTTAGTATTTTTAATTAATTAAAACTATTTTTCGTGAATTATTTTCAATTATATATATAATATATGATTTTTCTAAATAAAAGGAGTTTTATCGGTTTTTAATGTGTTTTAGGGTTAATTAAGTAATTTCTACTTATTAAATGTATTTCTGTGAGATAAGGGCATTTTTGGTATTTCCATAATTTTTTCTGTGATTGTGGACCCCGATCGATAAACTGTAGTTTGGAGTCCGACCGAGGGGTTGTGGATGTGTTTCTGTGTTTATTTTTCGAAGTGTGTTTCTTTGCAGGGCCGGCTCTACTCTTTGAGTAGAGAGATGTCCGTTTTACAAGGGAGGTTCTGTCGAATTTTTGGTAGAATTCTCGTAAAACGTAATGTCCGGTCGAACCCTAATTCTGATTTTGTGTCTAATATTCTAGATCGAGTTTATAGGATTTTTTGTTAGGTTTATTCTGATGTCTATTATTTATTGTTTGTTTAGTTACGCCGAGACCGAGGCTTAGTGGACCAGGCCCGTCGGACCCATCTCGAGGAGCGCACTAAGTGTGAGTTACTATTTTATATATATATGTTTAGGGTGCATGATTTAAAAATATATGTTTTATTTTGATTAATTATGCATAAATAATTCAATTATTACTTAAGTTTATTTTTAGTTTATTTTGGTTTATCTTTAGTATATTTTTGGTATATTTTAAATTATATGCATGTTTTGCTAATAAATTAGGTTTAAAACGTTTTTTAATATATTTCTAGCTTATTTTGTAATTATGTTAGATTTATTTGACTTATATATACTCGAAATATACCTGGTTTATTTTTGGTATATTTCTAGTATATATATGGTTTATGTTGCTATTGTATTTAAATTCATGCATCATTTATTTTTATGAATGTATGCTTTATATTTAAAATGAAAGATATCAATAGAACGTGCTACCTAGTGGGCAGCACTAGAACCGAGTACGTACCGGTACGCTTATAGCATTTAGGCTATATTACTAACCAGTTTGAGGATATTGATTGGAATTGATTTATCTGATGTGTGATGTGATTTGGGAGTGTGATTGCTGGAGCTCAGTTGACCAAGTGTCTCGGGGCCAATCACACTGACAGTCAGACTGCTGGAGCTCGGTTGACTTAGTGTCTCAAGGCCAGTCTACTGTCTAAATGGAACAAATGAAAATATATTGGAATAAGTGAGCCTGTATGGCTAGAGTGTTGTCTAACACTATTTTTGAGGTTGCGATATTCTAAGGTTCTATTCGATCCTTCATAAACGATGATTTTCAATAAAATATGTAAAATGATTTTACTGCATCTGTGTGTATTTGCCTGTATATATACATATTAGTTATATATTATTGACTGTATGCATTGTCATTTAGTATGCATGTATTTATATTATAGTAATTCACTCAATGAGGTCTGACTCTCCTCTGTTGACTATTTTTCAGGAGAGTCATCTTCCTTAGACCTCAGTAGCAGGCCTGTACGCCGGATTTCTTCCGCCTCGGCTTCTTTATGTAAACTACTAATCTGAGACTCGAGTTTTATTTTTATAATCTAGACACTGTAGTAGTTGTAGATAAATTATGGGTTTTTTGTATTATATTTGTGTGAGTTATTTATTTTAAGAATTTAAACTGAAACTTGTATTAAAGGATTTATCTATATATGAGATATGGATTTCTATTTTGATAATTATGATTTTATTTCTGCTGCATTAAGAGCTGTTGTTATTATTATTGCATGTTTATTTTATTTTCAGGCTTGCTACGGGTTCCGGATTCGAAAGAATTCCCATTCCCTAGCGCCGGTCATGGCCCCTGTTTTGGGTCATGACAAAGTTGGTATCAAAGCAGAGTTCTGTGTCAGGGCTTAGTTGTGTGAGTTATGGCCCTAGTTTTCAAAGTTTTGTTTTCTTTTGGTAACTACTGCAGTGAATTAGGCTCGAGTATGTCTTGATAAGTATTCCTTGCTTTAGTTTTCTGCGTTAACCTTTCATTATCTGTTTTTTCTGAATCGTTCTGTTCTCTTTTCAGAATGAGGAGGCGAGCGCTTGTCGCTCCACCGATCATTGAGGCTGAGGATGACGAGTCTTTTTAGGATGAGGTTTTACCTCCTGATTAGCCAGTTAGACGTAGAGGTCGTGGTAGAGGTAGACCTCGAGGAGCGGCAGGTCGCCATAGGCCGAGAGAGTTACAGGACGAGGAGCCTGTTGAGCCTGAGTTTGAGGATATTCCTGTACCTCCAGTTGTTCAGCCTGCCTATCAGCAGGGTATGTCTGACCCTGAGGCAGCTCTGTTCTATGCCCGAGTTGGCAAGATTGCGTTCGATGGGACTTCTGATACGTTAGACTTTCTGCACGTGATTGAGACTCGGACTCGGACTGCTCACACCGAGTACCAGCGGATCATGATCATTCAGCTATCTGTCGAGGGACCAGCCCTAGACTGGTTTATCCAGATGATCCAGCCTTATACGATGACGATGACCTGGGCTCAGTTTCGAGAGCGGTTTATAAGGAGATTCTATCCAGAGCCTCTCCGTATGAGCTATCGTCTCCGACTTACTAGCATTTCTCGCGGTGATCGATCAGTAGAGGAGTATATGTCACGACCCAAAACAGGGGCCATGACCGGCGCTAGGGAATGGGAATTCTTTCGAATCCGGAACCCGTAGCAAGCCTAAAAATAAAATAAAATAAACATGCAATGGTAATAACCATATATATAATGTAGCGAAAATGAAAATCATAAATATCACAATATTATTTTCATCAACTGGATTTAAATTAAATCTCATCTCATATATATAAAATGTTTTAATACAAATCTAGTTCTCAAATATAATACAATATCTCACATAAATATAATACATAAAATCCCATAAATCAATTTACAACTACTGCAGTGTCTAGATTATAAAAATAAGACTCAAGTAAGCAGTTTACACAAAGAAGCCGGGGCGGAAGAAATCCGGTGTATGGACTTGCTACTAAGGTCTGAAGATGTTGACTCTCCTAAAAAATTGTCAACGGAGGGGAGTCAGACCTCACTGAGTGAATTACTATAATATATATACATGCATACTAAATGACAATGCATACAATCAACAATATATATATCTAATATGTATATATACAGACAAATACACACAAATGCTGTAAAATCATTTTATATATTTTTATTGAAAATCATGGTTTATGAAGGATCAAATAAAACCCTATGATATCGAAGCCTCAAACAGTGTTAGACAACACTCTAGCCATACGGGCTCACTTAATCCAAATATATCCACTTAATCCATTTAGACAGTAGACTGGCCCCGAGACACTAAGTCAACCGAGCTCCAGCAGTCTGACTGCCAGTGTGATTGGCCCCGAGACACTTGGTCAACCGAGCTCTAGCAATCACACCTCCAAACCATATCTCACACATATCAATAATCACATCCAATCAATATCTACAAATGGTTAGTAATATAGCCTAAATGCTATAGGCGTACCGGTACGTACTCGGTCCTAGTGCTGCCCACTAGGTAGCACGTTCTATTGATATCCTTCATCATTAATAATATAAAACATTCATTCACAAAAATAAATGATGCATGAAGTTCAATAAAATATCAACATAAACCATATATATACTAGAAATATACCAAAAGTAAACCAGGTATATTTCGAGTATATATACGTCGAATAATTCCAATACAATTACAAAATAAACTAAAATATACCAAAATATACATAAAAGCATTTTTAAGAATAATTTAGTTATACAACATGCATATAGTTGAAAATATACCAAAATATACTGAAAATAAACCTAAGTAATACTTAAATCATTTATGCATATTTTATTAAAATAAAGCATACTTTTCTAAAACATGCATCCTAAAGCATATATATATAGTATAGTAACTCACAAATTAGTGCGCTCCACGAGATGGGTCCGACAGGCCTGGTCCACTAGCCCTCAGTCTCGGCGCAACTAAACAAGCAATAAATAACCGACATCAGAATAAACCTAACATAAATCCTAGAATTTGATCTAGAGTATTAAATGCAGAAACAGAATTAGGGTTCGATTGGACATCACATTTTACGAGAATTCTACCGAAAATCCGACAGAACCTCCCCTGTAAAACGGACATCTCTCTATTCAAAAGAGTAGAGCCGACCCTGCAAAGAAACACACTTCGAAAAACAAACACCACATCTCATTCACAACCCCTCGGTCGGACTCCAGACTACAATCTACCGATCGGGGTCCACAAACACAGAACAATTCAAGAAATACCAAAAATACCCTTAAAACCTAAAAATACATTTTATAGGTAGAAATTACATAATTAACCTTTAAACACTGTAAAAACCGATAAAAATTCATTTTATTAGGAAAACCGTATATTATATATATAATTGAAAATAATTCACGAAAAATAGTTTTAATTAGTTAAAAATACTAAATAATTTGTAGAAATCATTTTTATACCTTAAATAACTATTAAAACCAATTAAATTACATTTTTAGCCAATTTAGGGTAAAATTACCAAAATACTCTTATATATATAAATATACTATAATTACTTCAAAAATTCACCAAAAATTATACAATTATCCAAAATTAATTTTCTCAACATATTTATCAATAATATTAATAATTAAACTCAATTAACCAATTAAATTCAATTAAAAACACAATTAACCCTAATTTCCCAAATTACATAAACTTCAATAATTCAAAATAAATACTTAGAAATTCATAAAAATTCCAAATAAATTCCTATAATTCATTTAAACACCTAATTTAACCATAAAACACAATTTCATAATTTAAATAATTAATTTCCGAAAATTAGAAAATAATATTAAAATATTCAAAAATACCCAAAAATCCAAAAAATCTCCAAAAATTCCACAAAAATTCATACATGTATATTAAGCTACTAGGATCAACATTTGTGAAGGGATTTTTCATGAATCAATCAATTCAAAGCTCAAAAAATAATATGGCCGAAATTGAAAATTCAAAACCTAAGCAATTCTAGACCATTTAAGCTCAAACCAAAGCTAGAATCACACTCACCGGAGCTCAAGGAGAAGAAAGAGACTGGCAGTGTCAAAAATGGTGGCCGGAATCGTCGTGATCGATGGTGAAGAGAAGTTCGGCTTCTCAGGCCAAAACCGACTTCCAGACGTCGGAAACGGCTACCACAGGCGGCGGAAGAGGCTGGGGAAGGTGATGGCACACCAGACGGCACTCCCACGGCAAGGGAATGGCACGGCAGCGACCAGAACGACGAGGGAAGCAAATCGGGGAAGAAGGAGGCACTCGGGGGCAAAATGGTAATTTTCCAAAAAACTTGATTTTTGATATATAATGTGTATATATATATACTTTATACTATATAATAAAATAATATTAAATTACACACATTAAATATACACCACACACATAAAATTTAATATTTTAAAATATAATAATAAATAAAAATAATTAAATAACAATAAATTAATAAACAAATAATAAAATATTAGGGTAATATTAATTAAACCCTAATTAAATAAATATCGCACACATACACGGTGTTTAGTAATTTAAAAATACGTATGAGTTCATGCAAGTCCGAAAATATATTTAAAATAATTAATAATAAATTATTTACGTGAAAATTTCCCCGAAAATACAAGTCCCGGAAAAATTTTACGTAAAGCACTGTAAATAATACACAATAATTAAAATAGGTTTTAAATACATAACAACTCATAAAAATATCATATAATATACAGAAATTATTAACACTGCATATCCCGGTACAGTGTAAAAATATTTAAAAAATACGGGATATTACAGTATACCCGAGAGTTTCTTCGGTTGGGTAGATATGCAGAGGACCTGATGCGAGACCAGTATTTCGCTGTCACTACCTATGTCACCGGATTGGGTTCAACATTTGCTGGTATGCCTACAGCAGGCCTTACTCTCGAGTTTATGATTGAGTTGGCCAAGGAGATTGAGCTGAGGCTAGTTAGGCAGGGAGCGATGCCTGATTTTTACCAGCTAGGAGTTCAGTCGAGTGGATTGCAGGCTACTCCGTATTTGAGTTTTCATGTTGGTTCGAGTAGTCAGTAGCGAGGTCAGACTCAGCAGAGTCAGAGGCAGCAGCAGCGAGTGCATCAGAGCAGTAGACATGGCCATGGAGGTCAGCGTAGACCATTCAGATTTGGGCCAGGTGCTTCAAGCAGCAGCAGTGCTCATAGTTCTGGATCAGCTGCCAGTGTTTGCTAGACTTGTGGTAGAGTCCATCAGGGACCATGTTATCTAACACCGCTGACATGCTTCAGATGTGGGCAGACAGGACATTTTGCCAGATCGTGTCCTTACTCTGGATATCAGCAGTCGCAGATTCCACAATTTCCACAGCAGTCGATTGCTAGTGCTGCACCCATGCCATTTCAGTTACCACCAGCTCAACATCAGAGTTCCACTCAGCTTATCCCACAGCAGAGTCGTGGTAGAGGTACTAGAGGAGGTGCCAGAGATGCTGGCCAGGCTTCTAGTAGTCAGCAGGGAGGTCGAGGATAGGCCAGAGTCTTCCACCTTACTCAGCAGGATGCTCAGGCATCCAATGCAGTCGTGGCAGGTATTGTTTCTGTCTATTACCTGGATGCTTGGGTTTTGTTTGATCCGGGTGCCACACATTCATTTGTTTCTCCTATTTTTGCTTCTAAATCTTGTTGGCAAGCTTCGAGGATGGCTTTTCCTTTGTCCGTTGCCACTCCTCTAAGCGATTCTTTGGACATCGATATTGTTCTTTCTGGTTGTCCAGTTCTCATGGGAGATAGAGAATTACCCGCTGATTTGATTCTGTTGGATGTGATGGAGTTTGATGTTATTCTGGGAACGGATTGGTTATCTCAGCACTATACCGTAGTAGATTGCAGGAATAAAGAGGTGACTTTCAGAATTCCTGATGAAGAAGATTTTAAGTTTGTGGGTGATAGGAATTCAGCACCTCAGAATCTTATTTCTACTATTACGGCTAGGAAGTTGTTGAGGAAAGGTTGTCAGGGATATTTGGCATTAGTCAGGGATACTTCAATGGAGAAGTTTTCACTCACAGATGTTCCTGTTGCTTGTGAGTTTCCTGATGTTTTTCCCGAGGAGTTTCCAGGTTTACCACCTCACAGAGAGATTGAATTCTGTATAGATGTGGTTCCAGGTACTACTCCTATATCTATGCCACCCTATAGAATGGCTCCTGCAGAGTTGAAAGAGTTGAAGGAGCAGTTGCAAGAGTTTTTGGATAAGGGTTTTATCAGACCTAGTGTTTCTCCTTGGGGTGCACTAGTCCTGTTTGTGAAGAAGAAGGATGGTACCCTGAGACTGTGCATTGACTATAGAGAGCTAAATAAGGTGACAATGAAGAACAAGTATCCTCTCCCGAGGATAGATGACTTGTTTGATTAGCTACAGGGTGCATAGTTCTTTTCTAAGATTGATATGAGGTCGGGTTATCATCAACTGCGGATTAGTGAAGCCGATGTTCCTAAGACGGCATTTCGCACGCGATATGGCCATTATGAGTTTCTGGTGATGTCTTTTGGTTTGACTAATGCACCAGCAGCTTTTATGGACCTGATGAACAGGGTATTCATACCATATGTGGATCAATTTGTGGTAGTCTTCATCGATGATATACTGGTTTATTCAAGGAGTATGGAGGAGCATGTATATCACTTGAGGATTGTACTACAGACACTGAGAGATCATCAGCTTTATACTAAATTCTTGAAGTGTGACTTTTGGATGGAGAGTGTTTCTTTTCTTGGACACGTGGTGTCTAAAGAAGGTATCTAGGTTAATCCACAGAAGGTTAAAGCAGTGTCTGAGTGGCCTAGACCGACTTCTGTTATTGAGACTCGAAGTTTTCTGGGTTTAGCCGGGTATTATAGGCGGCTTGTGCAATATTTTTTTAGAATTGTAGCCCCTATGACTCGCTTGACTTAGAAGAATGTTAGATTCGAGTGGTCAGAAGCTTATGAGAATAGCTTTCAGTTGTTGAAGGAGAAATTGACCACAGCACTAGTGTTAGCTTTACCTAATAATGTGGACAAGTTCACAGTTTATTGTGATGCCTCTAGAGTTGCCCTTGGTTGTGTGTTGATGTAGAATGGAAGGGTGATAGCCTATGCTTCGAGGCAGTTGAAGAAGCATGAGCAGAACTATCTTACACATGACCTTAAAATGGCTGCAATGATCTTTGTTCTGAAGATTTAAAGACATTATTTGTACGGGGTGACTTGTGAGATATTTACTGATCACAAGAGCCTTAAGTACATTTTCCAACAGCGAGATCTGAATCTGAGGCAGAGGAGATGGTTGGAATTGTTGAAGGATTATGACTGTGAAATTTTATATCATTCGGGTAAAGCTAATGTGGTAGCAAATGCTTTGAGTAGAAAGTCCTCAGGCAGTCTTGCTCACATCAGTGTTGAGAGGAGACCATTGATCCAGGATTGCATCTAATGGTGGATCAAGGTCTGATGATGAAGATTAGTAGGTCAGGTGGACTGCTAGCTCAGTTTAAGGTACGATCTGTACTGAGGGATAGGATTAAAGCAGCTCAGAGCCAAGATCCTATTCTAGAAGAGCTTGCAGAGAATGTCAAAGCAGGGAAGTTCACTGATTTCACACTCGATGATGATGGTGTATTGTGGATCAGTGGTAGATTGTGTGTTCCTGATGTGGATGATTTGAGAGAAGAGATCCTAGAGGAAGCACATTCTACAGCCTATAGCGTACATCCAGGTGTCACTAAGATATACCACAGTATCAGAGACTTATACTGGTGGGATGGATTAAAGAAGGATGTCACTAATTATGTTGCTAAGTGCCTGACATGTCAACAGGTTAAAGCTGAACATCAGAAGCCTTCTGGGAAGCTTCAACCTCTTCCTATTCCCGAGTGGAAGTGGGAAAAGATAGCTATGGATTTTGTGGTTGGTTTGCCTCGTTCTAAGGATGGATACGATTCCATCTGGGTGATTGTAGACAAGTTGATTAAGTCTGCACATTTCCTACCTGTGAAAGCCACTTATTCTGTAGCTAGATTAGCGAAGTTATATGTGAAGCATATCGTATGCCTTCATGGAGTACCTGTGTCCATTGTGTCAGACAGAGGTTTAGTGTTTACTTCTCATTTTTGGCAGAAGTTATAGGAAGCGATGGGCACTAGGTTGGACTTCAGTACTGCTTTTCATCCTCAGACGGATGGTCAGTCTGAGAGGACGATCCAGACACTAGAAGATATGTTGAGAATGTATGTCTTAGATTTGGATGGGATGATCATTTGCCACTCGTAGAGTTTGCATATAATAACAGCTACCATAGCAGTGTTGGCATGGCACCATATGAGGCTTTGTATGGAAGGAAGTGTAGATCCCCGTTGAGTTGGGATGAGGTTGGTGAAAGAGCTTTGACTGGACCTGAGATGGTTCAGGATGCTGCAGAGAAAGTCGTCGTGATTAAGCGAAGATTAGAGACCGCAGTTAGCAGGCAGAAGAGCTATACGGATCCTAGGCGTAGAGATGTGGAGTTTCAGGTTAGAGATTTTATTTTTCTAAAGGTATCTCCGATGAAGGGTGTGATGAGATTTGGCAGGAAGGGTAAGTTGGCACTGAGATATATCAGACCGTTTGAGATTCTAGAGAGAGTTGGCACTGTTGCGTATCGGTTGGATTTGCCTCCGAGTATGTCACAAGTGCATCCGGTGTTTCATATCTCGATGTTGAGGAAGTATGTCTTAGACCCTTCACATGTGTTGCAGCCTGACAGTGTAGAAGTAAGTGAAGATTTGACGTTTGTGGAAGAACCTGTGGCGATCGTAGACTATCAAGTTCGACAGTTGTGGTCAAAGCAGATTCCGATGGTCAAGGTTCTATGGCGTAGCAACAGAGTCGAGGAGCATACGTGGGAGACTGAAGCTGAGATGCGAGCTTCTTACCCATATCTCTTCCCTTCTTGATCTTGTGATCATTTTCTTTCTGGAATTCGGGGACGAATTCTTGTAAAGGGGGAAGACTGTAATATCCCGAGTTTTTAAATATTTTAATACTGCATCGGGATATGCAGTTAATAATTTTGTATATAATTATGATATTTTTATGAGTTTATATGTATTTAAAACATATTTTAATTATTGTATATTATTTATAGTATTTTACGTAAAATTTTCCCGGGACTTGCATTTTCGAGGAAATTTTCACGTAAATAATTTACTATTAATTATTTCAATTAGATTTATGGACTTGCATGAACTCATATATATTTTAAAATACTAAATAATGTATATTTGTGTAATTATTTATTTAATTAGGGTTTAATTAATTACCCTAATATTTTATTAATTATTAATTAGTTTTAATATTATTTAATTATTTTTAAGTGTATTAAATTTTAAAATATTAAATTATATGTGTGTGGTGTATATTTAATGTGTGTGATTTTATATTATTTTAATATATAGTGTAAAGTATATATATATACATATTATATGTCAAAAATCAAAATTTTTGGCAAATTACCATTTCTGCCCCTCCTTCTTCCTTCCTCTTCCCGATCGTCCCCTTCTTCCTCCGGTCGTTGCTACTTCCATTCTCAGGCCGTCGGTGTGCCACCAGCAGCTCCACCCTTCCCAGCCAGCAGCTCCACCACCTTTCCTTCTCTTCTCCGGCGCCATTTGCCTCTGTCATCGCTGGAAAACCGAAAGTTCCATTTTCTTCCTCCCTCGCGATTCCGGCCACCAAATTCCTTCATTCTGGTGTTTTTGGACTCCCCTGAAGCCATAGAAGATGATTCCAAGCTTTTTTTAAGCTTAAAACTTGATTTGGTATGGTTTTTCTCAATTGTTCAATTCAGCCATTTTAGGGTTCTTGATTTTTTTGAACTTTGAACTGATTAATTCATGAAAAATTCCTTCACAAATGTTGATCCTAGTAGGTTAATATTCATGTGTGAATTTTTGTAGAATTTTTGGAGATTATTTTGATTTTTGGGTATTTTTGAATATTTTATTATTATTTTCTAATTTTTGGAAATTAATTAATTAAATTATGAAATTATGTTTTATGATAAATATAGGTGTTTAAATGAATTATAGAAATTTATTTGGAATTTTTATGAATTTCTATGTATTTATTTTGAATTTATTTAGGTTTATGTAATTTTGGAAAATTAGGTTAATTGTGTTTTTAATTGAAATTAATTAGTTAATTGAATTTAATTATTGATATTGTTGATAAATATGTGGAGAAAATTAATTTTGGATAATTATACTATTTTTGGTGAAATTTTGAATGAATTTTAGTATATTTATATATATAGGGGTATTTTGGTAATTTTACCCTACATTGGCTAAAAATGTAATTAAATTGCTTTTAATAATTATTTAAGGTATAAAAATGATTTTTGCAAATTATTTAGTATTTTTAATTAATTAAAACTATTTTTCGTGAATTATTTTCAATTATATATATAATATACGATTTTTCTAAATAAAATGAGTTTTATCAGTTTTTAATGTGTTTCAGGGTTAATTAAGTAATTTCTACTTATTAAATGTATTTCTGTGAGATAAGGGCATGTTTGGTATTTCCATAATTTTTTCTGTGATTGTGGACCCCGATCAGTAAACTGTAGTTTGGAGTCCGACCGAGGGGTTGTGGATGTGTTTCTGTGTTTGTTTTTCGAAGTGTGTTTCTTTGCAGGGTCGGCTCTACTCTTTGAGTAGAGAGATGTCTGTTTTACAAGGGAGGTTCTGCCGAATTTTTGGTAGAATTCTCATAAAACGTGATGTCCGGTTGAACCCTAATTCTGATTCTGTGTCTAATATTCTAGATCGAGTTTCTAGGATTTTCTGTTAGGTTTATTCTGATGTCTGTTATTTATTATTTGTTTAGTTGCGCCGAGACCGAGGCCTAGTGGATCAGGCCCGTCGGACCCATCTTGAGGAGCGCACTAAGTGTGAGTTACTATTTTATATATATATATGTTTAGGGTGCATGATTTAGAAATATATGTTTTATTTTGATTAATTATGCATAAATAATTCAATTATTACTTAAGTTTATTTTTAGTTTATTTTGGTTTATCTTTAGTATATTTTCGGTATATTTTAAATTATATGCATGTTTTGCTAATAAATTAGGTTTAAAACGTTTTTTAATATATTTCTACCTTATTTTGTAATTATGTTGGATTTATTTGACGTATATATACTCGAAATATACCTAGTTTATTTTTGGTATATTTCTAGTATATATATGGTTTATGTTGCTATTGTATTTAAATTCATGCATCATTTATTTTTATGAATGTATGCTTTATATTTAAAGTGAAGAATATCAATAGAACGTGCTACCTAGTAGGCAGCACTAGGACCGAGTACGTACCAGTACGCTTATAGCATTTAGGCTATATTACTAACCAGTTTGAGGATATTGATTGGAATTGATTTATCTAATGTGTGATGTGATTTGGGAGTGTGATTACTGGAGCTCGGTTGACCAAGTGTCTCAGGGCCAATCACACTGACAGTCAGACTGCTGGAGCTCAGTTGACTTAGTGTCTCGGGGCCAGTCTATTGTCCAAATGGAACAAATGAAAATATATTGGAATAAGTGAGCCTGTATGGCTAGAGTGTTGTCTAACACTATTTTTGAGGTTGCGATATTCTAAGGTTCTATTCGATCCTTCATAAACGATGATTTTTAATAAAATATGTAAAATGATTTTACTGCATCTGTGTGTATTTGCCTGTATATATACATATTAGTTATATACTGTTGACTGTATGCATTGTCATTTAGTATGCATGTATATATATTATAGTAATTCACTCAGTGAGGTCTGACTCCCCTCCGTTGACTATTTTTCAGGAGAGTCATCTTCCTCAAACCTCAGTAGCAGGCCTGTACGCCGGATTTCTTCCGCCCCGGCTTCTTTATGAAAACTGCTAATCTGAGACTCGAATTTTATTTTTATAATCTAGACATTGTAGTAGTTGTAGATAAATTATGGGTTTTATGTATTATATTTGTGTGAGTTATGTATTTTAAGAATTTGAACTGAAACTTGTATTAAAGGATTTATCTATATATGAGATATGGATTTCTATTTTGATAATTATGATTTTATTTTCGCTACATTAAGAGCTGTTGTTATTATTATTGCATTTTTATTTTATTTTTAGGCTTGCTATGGGTTCTGGGTTCAAAAGAATTCTCGTTCCCTAGCGTCGGTCATAGCCCCTGTTTTGGGTCGTGACAGTTTTAGCATAAGCATTCAGAGAAGCATACCAGTTTGCCAACTTTCCCACCATTTTTGCAAGAAATGTTTCAATAACAACCCTGATTTCTGCTCCAAGAATAAGCATTTATCCAGCTATCCATGCTCTAAACTCCAAAAATCTATTCCTATATTGTGAAGGAGGAACATCATCTAGAGTAAAGTAATTTCTATTATTTTTTTGGAAATTTATCTATGGATTTGGTTGTGGTGTCCTGGGCTGTTCAAATTCTTCTTCTGGATCATCAACTTCTTCAACTTGAGGTCCTCTAGAAGATGTAGCATCATCAGCCATCAATTGGTAGGGTATTTCATAATCTGAATCAGAGTCACTTTCTGAAGATTCAGAAGATGAACTTTCCTTTGAAACAGATCCAATTGAAAAGTTGGGCATGACATTTTTAGCACATTTTTCTAAAAAGGAAGAGATGGGATTCATCATCATTAGAGGGTGTTCTGACTCTTTTGGTGATGAGGTTGGTTAGGTAATGATTCAAAGGGTGTTGTTTTAGGTTTCTCAGTTTGAGAGAAATGAACTGTTTTTCCTTTTTTTGCTGTTGTTTCATTAGAGGACTGTGTTTGAGAGGGGGTTTTTAATGAGGATTTAAATCCTTAAAAATTTGGAGGAATATTCAAGGGAGTTGTTGGTGCAGGAAATAAAGGTTGGGTGGAAGAGGCTGTGTATGGTGAACTGGGAATTGAATAAGGGTTGTACAAAAGACCCAAAGGATCTGGAGAGAAAGATTTTGAAGAGTTTTGTGAAGACAACTCTTCTTTCTTTCTTTTAAGATCTTTTTCAAGTTTTTCAACCTGGGCTTTCAAATTTAAAATTTCCGTTTCTTTCATTTGAATGTTATTCAATGTGCCTTTGTTACTGATAATTCGCATAAGTTCCTGGTGCTTCATCTCTATCTGCCTTTATAATTCTACATGAACTGCTATCATTCATTTTTCAAAGGCCTGGAATTTTTTTTCTGCCAACTTCATATGTTCAGCAACTCCATCAATCTTTCCTTCAATAAGCTTCAATTTTTTATTTTGAGCACAAGCATTCTGTGTCTGCCAGTTGACTACTGCTTCAGCCGAAGTTATTTGTCTAGGTCTGCCATTTGCATCAACAATGTTTGATTCCAGGATAAAAGGCTACATGGTAATTTGGTTTTTTATTTCTTTGGTTAAAGGAGGAAAGTCTGTGGGTTGGAACATACAGATTTGGGGTAAAGACTTTGGCTTTTGAATTTCGGCTGAGTTTTCTTTTCTTACCTATTTCAAAGCTTTTTTGTAACATGGGAGAGGAGCTAACTTAGGTTTCGAATGGGAAGGAGGTATTTAAGGCTTGTAAGGTTCAGGAGGAATATTTTGAGTAGCTGGTGGTTTGTACCAAACAGGAGGAGAATATGATACAAGATAATCATATTTTCTTGAAGGTTGTCCCAGAGTGCAGATGCTTGAATCTCCATCTTCATATCTTCTTATGAATTCCTTTTCACTATATTTTCTTGGAGATTTCTTCTTTTTGTTTTTCTTCTCATCATCATCAAAGTAGGATGCAGCATAACAATCATCATAATCACAATAATCAAAATAACAGTGACCATCACGCTTAAAAGCATAAATTGGTCTTCCAGAATTATCAAAAGAGGCTACAGGAATATTATCTTCTGGATCCCAAGGATTGATCATGAACTGTGTATTAAAAACTATAGGAGTCTCTTATTTTCTCCTAAAGATCATATCAACTGATCCATCAGATCTTTTGATATGCACTAGGTATGTACCTTGAATTGGCTCTACTATCTCATTCAACTTCTCATAATTGGTGATCCATTTTTCTGGGAATAATTTTAACAAATCATTCCTAGAAAGTTGTTTAAGTGTGTGGATACACATGGGAGTATTATGAGAGTCTAATTTTATGAACAAAGCATCATTTTGGACACAGGGTAGTGACAGGTTGATAGCATGGTTTTGGAGACGGTAGACAATTTGGTAATGAAGGGTGGCTACTTTGGCTGTGGAGATTTATTCAGCACCAAGGATCTGGAGTTGGACTTTTAAAGCTGTCAAGGCATGGGGATCAAAAAGGGCAAGATTATAATTTGGGAAAAATGTAAAGAGTACTGAGCCAGCATTTAAGGATGTCTCTACAGTCCCAATTACAGCATGTTGATACTGTTTATATCTAGAATCCGAAAGAGCGATCCTAGAGAAAACAGGTTGCCCTGCTCTGCCATGGTAGAAGAGTCCTAACCTTATAGCTCCAAAGTGGATGTGAGTGTATCCCTGGTTAAGCCAAGTTCTTAGAAATTCTGGAGGAATTTCTAAGGTCACGAATTGTTCTGTCTGAGAGGCTGGTATATGGTGTTAATCAAAGCTGGAGGCTTGAACATATTCTTTTATAGAAGAAGTGGGTCGGTTTACAAAAGCTTTGAAAGATTATTTCTAGTTTATTTTGGATTTTGAAAAGGCATCATAAGGGTTCATCAGGGGAAACTTTGATTCTTCAATCTTTTGGTCTTTAGGAAGGTAAGTAAATTCATACAAGTAATCAATCTTTTTCTGAGTGATTTGGTTGATGGGGGGTGATAGGGTAACAGCAACAGACTTAGTTGGCACATACTTATAATCACATATTATAGAGGGAGTAGAAGAGGGAACAGAAGAGCTTTCTGGTTCTGTCATGTTTTGGTATTTTTTCTCTTTTAGTCTTCATATGAATTATAACAATTTCACCTTAATCATGTTTTGGGCTTAAGTCTTGTGTTTGTTTGGGTTATTTGGGGTAAGTTAGGTTCCAGTTTTGGGCTTAAGCTTTTAGGTCCATTATCGAAAAGATTTCGAGCCCTCTTACATTCAAAATTCGTATTTTCTCATCATCGGCTTTCGTTACAGGCCGATCAAACTAGGTGTCTATAGCGTTATTTGCTTAATGCTCTTCTAACCCGAGCTGCTCTTAATGGAAGAGGTACTTTTTGTGAAAGTACTTGTCTGGTTTGCTCTGAAACTTATGAATCTTTATTTCATATCCTCTTTCAGTGTCAGTTTATGACTGATTGTTAATCTTTGATGAGGAATGATAACATGTGTACTTGGCCGAGTTTTGTTTTAAATGGATTCTCTTTGGTTTTTGATTCATGGTCGAAGGAGAGTAACAAACTATTTGCGATGGTGACTTGGCTTCTATGGTATCATCGAAATTGTGTTATTTGGAGAAGTTCCAAAATGGAGCCTCCTTGTCTTGTTAATTTTGTTGGCCATATGCTAGCTCAATATGACAATGCTAAGATAGCTGATGAGCATTGTATGAACTGTAATGACGCTGGTGGTGATGTTAAATGGAACAAGCCTAGAGAAGGTTTTTTGAAGATTAATGTCGATGCTGCAATGAATTCTGGTGGTAATAAGGTTGGGTTAGGATATGTTGTTCGTGATTCTTTAGGGCATTTCGTGGCTGCCAGAATGTGTAGTGTTGAATGTGCTTCCCTCCCTAGTGAAGCAGAAGCCATGAGTATTTGTGAGATTCTTAGTTAGGCGTGGGAACAAGGCTTTGATAAGCTTGTGCTTGAGAGTGATGCTGCCCAGGTCCTGAGGAACTTCAATATCCCTGAAGACCTTTCTTCTATGGGTTTAATTGTTAGTGATTGTCGTTTCATTATTAGTAATTTTTCAAATGTTTCTTTATGGTTTGTCCAAAGATCAGCAAATATGGCTACTCATGAGTGTGCAAAAATAGTTCTTTTACAATCAGGCATTCTTTTTTAGGATAGCCCTCCTGACTCTATGTTTAATGTTCTTCAATTTGATCTAAGTTAATAAATCCTTTTTCCTTTTAAAATATATATATATATATATATATATATATATATATATATATATTAGATTTAGTCAATTCTTTTAAACAAATTATTAGAAACTATTCATTTCATTAACTTTTTTTTGCCAATATTGTTATTATTTTTTAATTATTTTGTCGGATACGTAATTGGAATGGTCTAGCGGGTTAAATAATGCATATTGTAAAGATTTGTTAGTATTTAAGTTTTTAATATCGCAGGTTCAATAATTTAAGTTTTAAAAATTAATAAATATTTAAAAAAAAAAGCGCCTTTGAAGAATAATTTTTATTTTTAAAAATAATTTTTACCGTTGTCGTACTCATTAATCAGAGCTACCGGATTCCAATAACCCATTGAGCAAAAAAGTTCAAAAAAATAAATAAATAAAAGCAAAATCCCTCTTTCCACTCTGATCAACTATAAAACCTTCGGACAAGATCCATTTTTATTAAAAAATATGGCAAGGTACATGTACAAATCATACAAAATGGAACAACTCTAACACGATTCAATCACTACATAAAAAAAATACTTTAGAAATATGACACTACAAAAATGGAAAGCTCAAGCTGCAGAGACTTTCGCATCACCAATCTCAATTGCGGGGAAGCTACTACTCAAATATACTCAATTGAATCAAAACTAGTGGAACCACCACCCAGTGGAACAAGGCACGGATGAATATATAGTGTTGGTTCGCTGATCAACTACATATGTTACACCCACACGATCACAGCTGCCAACTTCGTATCCACTTTGTATCTGCGCCGGGGCAACCCATCCCATTTTATACATTCTAGAGGTATCCTAACGGTATTGCGTATCCTCTGTAATCATTCTTCTACTAAGAAAAAATCTCAACGGCCTAAAGCTATGACTTTATAAGGGGGCTAAGCCCTTCTCCTTCCCAACCAAGCTTGAGCATATGATCTACAACTTTCAAGCTCAACTGCAATCAGAAAGCAGGTTAAGTTACAACAAGGTTTACCATAATGAAATATATTATGGTTTATTACAATCAACAAAACATTTTTCAATTTTGCTGGAAAAACTGAACTACACTTTGTTCTAAATCACTCTAAATTGACATCTACATGTAAAAGGTCAATCAATTGTGGTACTTTGATATCAGGCTGTGTGCTTTTCCTAAACGGAACTAAAAAATATTGCATACAATAAATATCGCAGAATCATAAAGTGACTTAAATGACAATGAAATTCACGCTTACAGCTGGATCTGTAAAGATTATCAACTGTTTATCTGCAGTTGACACTAAGAGATTTGTGCTATCTTTGTTTAGTGCCAGAGCCGTAATATCCTGGCCCTTTCCAAGCTTTAATACATGAAATACCTGGAGAACCATGCATTTATTGCTTGTCAGGAAAGCATCACCAAATAACAGCGAGAGACAGCAGTAACAGTAGTTAAAAGCTAATCACCAAACATACAAAAAAGTATCCAAGTCAAACTCAAAATAAAGTGCACATGCACGGGTGCTTAATAAAACTAGACAACATGGGTGGTCACTGAAGAGACCAGAATCCAGAGCAAAATCATAGTACTCCAAACTCTGTAGTCATTAGTTGATCGTTCTAGAGTTCAGCATACAAGAGAAATATCTGATGGTTGTCACTAGATTTTTCTTTTGGAACATAAGACTGACTGTGCAAGCACACTCATCCAGGCAATTGTTGATTGGAGAGGCACAACACACATGCTTTTGAACAAACACACACATAAAAATTAACATGCATACGCCTCAAAGAAAAAAAAAATGGAGATGCATGATGACTACTTTGAAACTTCTCTTTTTACATACCTTCAGCGTATGCAGATCCAGAAAACAAACTGAAGGGCTAGGTACATCCCATTTGTTTTCTACCCCACTCTTATCTGATTCCACATCAAAATCTTCTCCATCTGTTTTTTTCAAACTATAATCCTGGTTGTAGTCACAGGTTCTATCATTTTCCAAACACGAATTCATTCCTACCAAAGCGCTCTTCCCATCAACAGAAATTTCAATGCAACTGATGCTGCATGAAAAAGGAAGTTGTGCTCTAGCAATTGGTACCCCATTGAGTGTAAAAGTACTTAGAGTATTTTGACATTTGTTCCATGTCAATACCACCCCCTCCGAAGAAAGGCTAACAGCATGGGCATCCACACCAGCAAGCCTCCTGATCAAGCGACCCCTTCTAATGGAATGCAATAAAACATCAGAGGAATGGGAACTAGAAACAACAATTCCAAGGTCTGAACTGACACAACAACACACAATTTCTCTGCGATGGCCTCGTAGAACATGTATTGGACCTTCAATACGGTGCCTCCTGCTTTTGTCCGCCAACATATTTGCTGGGGTACCACTGGTTGAAGGTGTGCCTGAGCCTGTGGAAGGCTCTGTCATGCTGCTTGAACGTGAAGTAAATGCCCTCTGTATCTTCCAAAGTAATAAAGTAGTGTCCCGTGATCCTGTGACAAGATAGTAGCTGTCCGATGAAAGAGCTAGGCATGTGACTGGAGCACAGTGTCCAATGGCTGTTTCTATGGTTTTTGCCCCATCTAATGACACTAGCTTGATACTGTTATCCACATGTCCACCTAGACAGTTACAAATGCACATAATGAGCATATAAGTTTATTAAGAACTGATTTTATTTGAAAATTAAGTAAACTGATAAACAGAAACATTAATAAATTAACAAGAAGACCTATGAAAATATCTTCATGCAATAAGTAAGGAATGGCTGTAATTATGCAAATTAAGAGCAGCCCAAGCTATCTCTGGATGTTATATAAAGGTGGCATTCTTTCTGAATCCAAAATGGTAATCATAAGGAAGCCAATGCTTCAGTAGGAATGAACTCCTAAAATTAGATTCTTTATATTTCTCATATCAATTAGAAGGAAAAGAAGGCACTTTGCTATGCCTTAAAAGTATGTAAAAATACCTTGTGCAAAAATAAATACTTACCGGTGATGATTTCTTTATCACAGGTGATGGAAATGACTGCCGTACTTCTAATTCCAGATGAAGCAAATGCAAGTGCCTGGGGAAAATGCCACTCATCAGCACCTGATCCAGCTGGCCCTTTGAACATGCGCATAAAAGTTCCACTGGCAGAACTTGATGAGGCTTTCCCATGGTGAAAATGGAAAGGCATACCCTGACCATCTGGGGTGTTGGGTTGCCACTTGTGATGGGCAATATGTGCTGCTGGTGCATTTATATCAGCAATTACTACAGCATCTGAAGAAGCATGAATGGCAGCAGCAGGTAGATTGCAGCGTTCAGGGGATGGAACAACATATGGCTTTACTTCTTTTGGGTTCCGGAAGATGGTCTGAATGAAAATCCAAATCAGGTCACTGTAAGATTAATTAATACTCCATAAACAAGACAGAATATCCAAAGCAAGTTGCACCCTCTGGTTGTTACATAATGCATGTATGGAGAAAGAGCTTAAATTTTGTTATCAAGTGCTCCATATATATTAAGTTGTCCCAAAAAAAATGCTCATATTACAACATCCGGTGCCTTATGTGGTGATTTTGTTTTTTCTTACTTTAGTCATACTTATAACATTGGATGGGGTTTCTCTTAATTTTTACAGAATAAAAAATTTATAAAGAAAAAAGATACCATAGAATTCCCTTACAACATCCATCCCGCAACTAAGAGATGGATCAACTATAAAATGTCTTCCAAAATTCCTGGCCTCTCATTTCATTCAAGAAGAAATCTGGTCCCATACAATATTGTCCTTTATAACAAATTAATCAACATACATAGAAGCAACATACGTGGGAAACCACAAGGATAAAACTAAGAGCAGACCTGCAAGTGAAGAACATCAGCTAATGGCATCTTCTTTAAGTGAGGAACAGTAAGAAGCTGAGATGGGGTTTGTCCAAAGTAAGCAATCTGGTCTTGTGTAGCACACTGTTGTACCTTTTAGCAATAGATGTAAAAACAAGGAAATAAATAATATACCAAAATTACAAGATATTGTAGCACGGCAAGGTAAACTTACTGGATCCGAGATCTTATCAATATCAACTGTTCCTTCATAGGTTATGTAAAAGAAGACATTATTTGCAAGTATAGCTTCTTTACCACGTTGCTTATAACTGCAGAAATTAAATTCATCAACAGTTGTAATGGAAAGGTAGACAATTAATTCAAAACAGTGGGTTGTTTTATCCACAATATAATTGAATCAAATTGAAAATGGAAAACCAAAAGAAACAAAACATGGAAGAGGAGTTGTGATGGACCAATACATTTTAAAAGAAACCTACCCAAAAATGAGATCAATCCATTCATGCAAATGTGCAGATACATGCTCACTCTCAAGAGCCATCCGATGCTTATGAATGAAATCAACTGGATTTTCAGCCCAAGGAGGAAGTGTGACAGAATCTGAAACATAAAAAAACTTACAAACTTTAACACATCCATAACTAGACCATATCTTATTGCTGAAACTAAAATTACATTGCAGGACATACCGAGCCTTCCCCCTAACTGCGTTGTACCAAAGTCAATTGAATTTGCATTGGTTAAGATCTCTGGGAGGAAAAACATCTCAGGGACCTAAGACAGCCAAAAAATAATTGATTAGAATGTTATTAGAAAACATTCATTGGATGCCAAAATAAAGCAGTGTCTTAGTAATATTAGACATACCAATTCCTTCACATCACTCATGTCCTCAAAAACTCCATTCCAAGTAGCAGCAACATCTGAAAACATCCGGTCTGCATGATCAAATTTTCCACCTTGCAGTTGAATTGAAAGGGTTGTAAATGGTTCTACTCTAACAAGATAATATAAGACCTGCAACAGATATATCAGTAATTGGGTAAGATAATGCTGCAAGGCTGCATTTCACAACAAATGATTATTTGACAGAACATGCCTGATTGGCAATTAATTTAGGAAGATGTACTGGCACTCCGAACTATCAAAACTTCAAATTTATCTAATATTTCCTTTCTACTTTCCATATGTATATACTAGTGATAATCACAATTGTGGGAGTTCCAATAACATCTTTAATTTACTGGTAAACAAATACCAAAAAGAAAAAAAAAGAAAAAGAAACATGCCAAAAAGCCCAAATTAAAAATAATATTAATAATAATAAAACATGCAAATGCAGCAAACTGAGCAGCAACAATTGTCGCTCAAATGAAAATGTGACAGGATGATTCTATTTGATGAAAATAATGCACTCAGCAGAATCCTACTACCAATTAAGACAGGACTCAGATTCTGACCTAGACAAACTTATTTGAGTTGCAAAATCTATCATTAGATTACCTAGCCTCATAGGTTATGGGTACAATAAATGCTACCTCTAGTCCCAAATTCTTGTTGATCTTTAGGCTGCCTCAGAATTTTTGTTGACGTCAATTTTTCAGAAGATTACATGTAAATTTTTTAACATTAAATATCAAATATATCCTGAAGAAATTGAATTAAATTCATGAGCTGAAGTGCAGGGTCAGTAGTGCATGATACAACTCCAACACAATCACCAAATTGGAGGATGAAAAGAAAGATTAACATACTGTCCCAGCACTTGAGTAATGAGAACCATAATGGAACTTTGGGATAACTGGATCATCAAAGCTAGAATATCTCTCTTGAAATTTTTTTAGCCGATCAGCATTCAGTGCACCAACAGGCTGCAAGCATGTAAAGGAACTATAATTACAGTTGAGAAAGACAAATGTACAGTAAGCAGGGGCAAAATTCTTATACTTCCATTTTCAAAAAAAAATTCATATATTTCCACCTTTGAAAGATCTCGGTAAGAAGAAGGATCAGAAAGGTCCAAATTCTTTGAAGTGTATTCAGAAAGAATCCAAGGGAAAACTGGATACTGCAAGAAAGCAAAGGAAATTTAATAGCAAATGAACAAAATTCCGCATGAAAAGAAAAATTAAATTTCCAAGAAACACACCTGAGTTATGTCATTATAGCTACGCCCAGCCAAAGTGTTGAGCTGCATTAGATATTCAAAATTGCTGATCTGCACAATGGTTGTCTTTTATTTGTGAATATACAGAAGTTATGGAAAATGGGTAAACAAACTGTAACTGAAAGGAAGATTACAAATAATTGAAGTCCATTTTATACCTCCCACCTAGCCCAGCGCTCCATAAGTTGAGTCCTCTTCAAAAGCTGTTCAGGTCTCTACAATGGAAAAGCAACCACACAATTTAAATATAATAGCAAAGATTTCTGGTTAACCAACTCAAGTCCCAAAATCACATGTAAACACCCAAAGTGCACAGAGGCACGAGTAATGAGTTGAGTCCTTGAAGTAATATACAAGTCAAAGAGATGCTGCAAACCTGAGTCGCCAGATAAATATTGTTCAAGTAAGGAGGTCGTAATTGAACAATAGCTCGATAAGCATTTCTTCTCCCCTCAGTACTCTGAAAACCAACAGTTAAATACAAAAAGGTTCATTATTAGACTTTGTTCACATTAGCAACATGCTTGAAGACTGAAACAGTTACGCATATGTCAAATGTACCGCAAAGTCAAAGAAGTAGTTTGATCGGTCAACCATAAAAAGTTCCAGAGCACTTCTTCTTAAGAGATATCTGTGAATGCACAAACCCATACAAGAGAGAAGTTGATAACCAATGACAATTTCAGCAAAATAGCTAATAGGAAATTGTTTTTAATTATTATCAGAATGAAACACTCTCAAATTGATTTAAGCACAGAAATAATTAAAGAAATATAACTCTAATTATAACTAAAAGTTGTAATAAATTTACCTCCGGCTATAAATTTGATGGAGGGAAGACATCAACCAGCTGCGATCCTTTTCTTGGTTTCTAGAATCAGAAGATTCATTCCCATCCACAGCAGTGCTCTCAGTGCTATCAACTATGAAATTTATTCTCCTAGTTGTTACCTGAAAGAAATAATTGGTTTCCTAGCTCAGTAACAATCAGTCAGCTACAACTTAAAATGGCAGAGTGTCAGCTCCCAGTTTCCATGTTCTAATACAAGAAAAAAAAAAACAAAGTACTTGTTGTTCAAAAGAAAAAAAAAAAACAAGGTATTTTCATCTACATTCAATCTTATGGAAGCATAAACATATTTAGCATCCACTTTTATTATTAAGTAGAAGGGTATGGAACTATGAAAACAATAATGGTATTCAGTCCACAGACGAGTATTTTTAAACCAATCCAGTAAAGAATTTGCAGCCTGCAATCAATATTTTCATATCAGAGCCCCCTTGTCCCTCGTTGAACGCCAGTAATATCATCTTACAGCCACACATCCCACACACTAACACAATTTCCTCATCGATTGTAACACTTTAATGAAAAATTCACTATCTTGATCAGCTCGAGATGCCCACAGTTGAGGGCCATCCACATGATAATACTGTGCTTGGGGATAACCAAGTTGTTGCAAATGGCGCCTGCCTGGTCAACCTTAGGTTATAGGCTGTTTTTGGAGTTCCAACTTCCATCCAGCCTGAGACACCAAACTATCCCCTCTTCAAAAAAAGGAACAGCAGGATTTCATAGAGAGCAATCTCTTGCATTTGACACTGTCCAGCCATTCTGCGGCTAGAAGAAAGGCAAGGTTCCAAATTTCCAATGCCCATTTATCAGACCCCATCATGATACTTAATACTGATAATAGTCTTCACCTCTTCAGCTAAGACCAAAGAATGCAAAAGACCCAAAATGCAACCATTTTTTAGATGACAGATTGCCAAGTCTATATAATCATATAATTAAAGCATTTCAATGACTAAACAGGTCTTCATGGATAAGCAAGTTCCCATTCTTTTGAATCAGAATTAGTTGGTTTAAACATGTAGTATCCAGCTTTCAAATTTTGACAAAGAAACCACTATAAAGAAACCATTAATAGCATAAAACAAACAAATGCATGACAAAGTGAATGAAAACAAAAAATGCAAAAAATGGAAGTTTTTAGTCAGGCGTGTGTAACTTACTTGAAAGGTTCCTCGTACAACCCTTAAGGGGCGGACCATAGATGAAGGAAGCTCAAGAACAATTCTTTCATCGATTTCACTAGGAACATATCCCGGTGCAACTGCTGGTGAACTTTCCGAATCTCGGTCACCAGCAAGTTGAGAATCACTGGCCTCTGAAGACTGCTGCAGGTTCTCCCCAGTTGTTCCCAGTGGTCTAGACTGGCCCTCTCCAGTCTGTTCTGTGTCATAGGCTCTACCTTCTAAGTTGTCAATTTCTGCATGTTCATCATCTTCATTTACTCCCTCCATTGAGATTGCTTCTGCTGCCAGAACAGGAACTTTCCCTTGATCATAATTCCTCTCAATTGTATCCTCATAATTAGCAGCAGCACCAAAATGATCAGACCCCCTATAATTTCTCCTCAAACATCTTCTCATCCTTGAAGAACTTTCCATAAAGTCTAGCTTCCAGAAGACCTATATATTTGTGATTATATCAAGAAAACCTCCTCAATACAATACATAAGAATTCACATATAGAAGGGTATCATTTAACGATATAATAATATAAGTTGTCTCCATACATACACGTTCAGGACTGCACAAGACATCCCCAAGTAGCCCAAACAGGCTCTTCATCTCTATCAAGCAACGGAGAAGTTTGCGCCATGCACGAATTCCACTAGATAAACGATGTTGAGCTATCACATCAACTTGAGCCCGCCTATCAACCTAGACAAAAATGAATAAATAAATGATCCTGGTATGTCACCTTGCAAGTAATTACACCACAAGGCAAACGCTATTCAAACCTCTGATCGTTGCATATTCCTAGCTAAAGCAAAACTTGCAACAAGGACAGCAACAAATTTATAGGATAGAGCATTAAAATCTTTCCCATAGACTGATCTTGTGTCAAATGGTTGCATACATTCCATCCAGGCAACTCCCATTGCTTCAGTTGTGTTCCATCTCCTCACCCGCTCCATGTCACTATCACTTCTTCGTTGTGCAGACGTGGCCATTGCAACTGCACTAAGGCCCCTTCCAGAACCAATCTTAGCATTACGTTCAAGGTCACGTGCAGCTGCCAATGCAGCAGCTTTTGCCGCAGCCTTATCCTTCGGAAGGGCCGGTGCTTTGTTAGCCTCCAAAGGTTTTTGAAAGCTTGAAAAGGTGTGTAATCTAGTTGATTTCCGCTCCAGCAAGGAAGAGTCACGCCTGAGATGTGTGGTTGTTACAGGGGCTGGATTTTCCCCACCTGCAGCACCAGCAGCTATCATTGCCAATGCCATAGCAGCCGGTGGTGATGCAAAAGCAGCTGCCCAAGCTGGAGAAATCATGGAGAGAGCAGCCTGAAAGAAGCACAAATGAAGCATCAAAAGGGTATATAAACGCTACAGACATTTTATGAAATTATCCAATGGAACAGAAGTAACCCCACAGCAGGAAGCTAAGTTAGATTAACACCATCTTAAGAAAGAAGTTAAATCACTGCAGACAATTGGAAAGCTCACTTTGGATGCTTATCCACCTTGGACATGTTTTAACAAAATCACATGATGATGACATATAATTCGTACAATTGTGGTACAAGGGATCAGTAAATTCGTACAATAGTTTTGGCCTCTGAACATATATACAAGCGTTGTCAAGAATGATAAAAATTCCAGGAATTCAGCCGATGCAATAAAGATGGAGCACAACCTAAGGCAAAGCTTTAGATGCTTCATGCCAAATATAAGAAGAATGACTGAAAATTAGCCAAGCTAATCAACAGCCATAACAAGCAGCACATATCCATTGAAAAAAATGTTAGCTTTCTAAAAGAATCAACCCAATGCATTGTATGTTTTATAATAGCCATATTTAACAGAAGACAATACGCAATATAAGTGAACACACCAATGATGGTCGGGCAGAGATTAAGTTGAGAGGACAGAAAATCTCACTACCTCTATAGGGAGTGAATCAGCAGCCAATGCACGATCATCAACAATAAGAGGATTTATACCATCAGCAGTAGCAAGCTCATGAATTCCAGCCAGAAGTGGCCGCCACCTACGCAACACAGCAACAAATGGAGGTAAAATAGCTTCAAGGTACTGTTTTCGAAGAGGCTTTCTGTCTCTGCCAACAGCATGCCATACCTGCATTGCACAGGACAAGGTAACTACACGAAAGCAAACAGCAGCAATGACATCCATCTGCAGTAACAATGCAGAAGGGCAGCAGCGTAAACCAATTCAATGATATGTCACAAGTTGTCAGTTTCCTGGAGAACTAACCTCAGAAAAAAGAACACAAGATGCAACCAAAACTCTCTGTCTCTTTGAATCAGAAATAGGCATATTTAGAACAGGTGAAAGTACACTGCAAACAGAAATGTAAATTACTAAGCATCCTGTATTAATTAAACATAAGAGTGAAAATTGCAAATATGATCTAACAAGGACTCAAGAAGGAAAAACAAAAGCCACATGCATGTACATTGAAGGGGATCTATGCACCATATGATCAAGATTAAAGCAAATCTCCATGTGTTTCCTTATGAAAATAAATTTTCATTCCTACAGAAAGTGGAAAGGACAAGTTTAATGAGAAAATTGCAAGCTGAGAGCACATATACTTTTAGATGAATATTGAAGAGCAAGTGAAATCCAATCATAACATAAAAAAGTACAAAAAGATTTAGGCAATCAAATAGTCCAAAACATGTAGTTCATGCTAAGCCAGTATGAGACAGCTACATTGATGAAGGTTTTGTTGAAGGACCCACAGGAATACCTATACTTATTCATCAACTACAATAAGAAAAGTTTTTATCTACTTCAGCCCAAACAAACACATAGCTTGGTCCAATTTGCAAAGGTCAAGGGTCACAAGCATGGTTCCCCAACTAATAATCTCAGAATTAGGTGGTATTTCTGTCTGATCCTATTTTACCACTATGTTTATTCATAAGCCTTAAAAGACAGTATAATAACACTGTAGTTCCAGATAAGTCGGCCACATATATACATGTCCCTGTCCAAATTTGCTCATCCCTTAGTCTAAAGAGTGCCATAACAGCAATTAAGTAGTTTTTAAAACTCTTGAGAGACAAAAAGATTTCCAAAAGTTTCAGTATTAAAAAAACAAGTAAAAAAATATTAGGTAGATAACCATGTATTATACAAACAAAATTTTAAAAATCTAGCAATTACCTCCACAACAGGGCTGATCGTGGTTGTCTCCTAGACATTCGATCATTATTCTCTGAAGATGCAATTCCTTCTGACATCCCATCCTTCTTGCTTACATTTCTCATAAGCATACTTGTTTCCCCATCATCTTCCTCCCTCATTGACAGGAGCACCATACGGAGCATGCATAAGAACGGTTGATCGCTGTCCAATAGCTGGTACAACAACGCCATTCCACCCATTCCAGTACCTGATCCTCCACCTATGCCGAGGCCACCACCAAGTCCAGACTCATCTAATAATAAAGCCTGGAGCATGGAAACTGACTTCTTTACTAAAGGAAACTCAATCCAGTTTCCGTCTGCATCTTTTTCCAAAGCAGACCTCCAAGATTCCCAGCCACTGCCACCACCACCAAAGACAGCTGTTTTGGAAGGAAAGCCAACACCATACCACAATCTGCTCCTATATTTCCAACCTTCAGACAAATCCATGGCAATGCTCCCATATGATACAAAAGCACAAGAAACAGATTCATAAGGTTCAGCTGCTGCAGCCGCTGTTAGACGTTCCATCACAGAAGCTGAAATTTGCCCATTTGCATCAGCCATTGAAGCAAGGACCTTAACAAAATCTTGTGTTAGTCCAAAAACTAACATCCAAGTTAACAGGAAAAAATACAAAACATGAAAAAAACCTCTAAAAAAAATAGCCACTACAATACTCATAATGCTTCTGTTGCCAGGAGTTATGAGTAGAATGCAACCGCACCAAACAAGTAATAAGATTCTAAAAACGTACATCAAGAGGTAGTCCCCCAGAGTCGCTGGACTTGCGATCACCAAGGGCTTCAAATGAATCTTGACCAGCTGATACTGATGAATTTGAGCGATTATTCAAGGGAGATACAAGAGAAAGTGGAGATGGGGAACTATCAATATCACGCGATGCGCAAGAGAGCTTGCTTTGTAATCTCAAATGATCTTCAACAAGCATCAAAATTACAATAGCATTTTCAACTAATGCCACAGAAAGATGTGCAGCATTCTCCGCTTGTACCTTAGCCTCTTTTGGTGACAAACCCTCAGCTGCAACACCAGCAGCGGCCGCAGCAATAACTTGAGTCTACATAAAAGGAAAATCTTGGTGTATTGTAAGTGCAATCTTTTCTCCTTTTATGAATTAGGCTTTTTTTAGTAGCTGTCTCTTTTTATGATTTAAAAATAACTAGCAGCAAGCAAGGCAAAGTAGATAAATATAAGATTAGAGGCTTCCTTCAACATTACTTCCAAGTTTCAATCACATTAACATTTCTCAGATGGCCTCATTTAAATCAAATACTGAGGTGTCACTCTTGAAGCATTCCATAACAAGATAATCACTTTTTACACAATTTACAATTTGCCAAAACAAAGATCCACAATTTACTAACACCACCTAGGGTTACAACATTTATCACAACAGAATTATGAAATAAAAAAAGTTACCTGAACCTGCAACTCTCTTGCAGCAAAATCCAACAAGCCACCCAAAAGCCTTCGCTTAAATATAGGCAGTGATTCTTCACGTCTTCAAGTCATGAAAGAAATTAGTAGGTATCATTTCAAGAAGAAAAATGCAACTGTTGCTCTAAATTTTTAGATTCAAAGACAGAAATGAAAACTCGCATAAAGCTTGCATAGCACTCATCCGTAATGTCAATAAATATATAACTACCATGGGATCCACACCATACACTCACTGAATGATGAGAACAACTTCCACAAAAATCTAAAGAGTGCACTCTACTGACTAAGGAAATGAACACGTCACCAGGCTTTTTAATGAATTCGCCAGTCTTTTTCTAGAAATGAGTTTACACATATATGTAATTGACAATTTCTATGAGCACTTACGACAACGCTGACTATTTTTAATCTGTACCCATTCTCTGCTGCAAGAGGACTTTCATTTTTGCAAGCCATATTATACACTTCATATACAGGTCAGAAGCAATTACTATTCTCTAGCCAATAGAAGGGCAAAAAAATGTCTATCACATAAGCTATTGACTGATAAATAATGACATACTAACAACAAACGCTAATTTGCCAAGCAAGCAAACATATTCAGTGTTTAGTACAAGTTAATGAGGAACAATTAGATCCTTTCTCTCTTGAACTATTGTGAAATCAATGTATGTCCTCTTTTCCACTATTTTACAATCAAACATTTCAATTTAGGAGTGTAATATGATTACATACTGTCAAAATCAATGAATTCTGCATGAACAACAAAATAAATAAATAAATAAAGCTGTTGAAATTTTTTAAACTTACATCAACATTATATCATGCTACAAGGTTTTTGAGAATGTTAAGGACATTAAAAGTAGAACAAGAGCTATACATGGTGTAAAAATGGATAGTCACTGTAGAAAGATAAAAATGGATACAATATGTCAACAGTCAATATTTCCATCATGGAAATACTATCATAGTTGATTCAAGCAACAGCAGTGACAATGATGATGCAAATAAATGAAACTCCATGATGGAAAATTCATTTTACTTAGGAAATATACCAAGAAAGAAAGGGAAAAAAAAAGGAAAGAAAACTTCAAAGAAGGTTGCCAATTGAACACATAATACCTAACTCGTTGGTCTCCCGTGCTCGATCCCCCCACAATAGAAAGCCATTCCGCACAATGAATTGCTGCTTCAATGTCCTGTAAAAGGAAGCTATACTGGATGAAACTAAAATAAAGAGTGAACAGTCATTAAATATGAAGTTAGACCAAGTAGTTAAGACAAAATAATGCATACCAACAATAATTGTGTGTAAATGCAACAATTACTTAATCATATTACTTATACCCTAAAAAATAATTACACAATGTTTAATAATTGGCAAATTACTATAAAAGTTAATCATATTAGGGGGAGGCCAAGCCAACACCACTCTTGGAAAGTGCAGTTTTGTTAGTTTAACAGACCAAACCCTACAGGAGAAAAAATGTGAAAACCAAAACTTTTTTCTTCAGACGTATTCCAACCACATTCAGGCATAACTTAACATATTTCACACCTTCAACATTCATAATTCCCCTTTGGCAATATATGGCAGTTAGCAATGACATATAAATAACATTGCTAAGTTAATCATTTTACATGCAGATTTAGTTAGGAATTTAACTCTGACAAGTTATCCCTCAGAAATGGGAAGCAAGAAATGATATTTCATAAAGCACACAAAGTTGCTCATGCAACAAGGCATTTTGCTGAAAAGTGAAAACTAAGGACAAGAAGGAAGGGGGCACAATAAATGTACTCTGGTATTCAGGATATCCATGCTACCCTTTTTTCATTCTCCAAACATGGTGGAACTATATGCACTGCATTGCAGGCCTAAACAGGAATTGTACCATTGGTTCATACAAATTCATACAGAATTAAGCAGTCCATAAAAATAAAGTGCAGTAGCTATCATCCCTTTTGTTAACTCCTTGTGCACCACAAGGATATTAATGAGAAACTGTAGGTTCAAAATTAAAGTTGAGATTTGAGCTGATTTGCAGGATCCAAAATCTTTATAATTTGTGGACATGCACTTGTTTTGTCTGGAAAAAATTATGAAATCTCATTCACATCCTTTGAAGGGAAAGTTAATTTCGTATTGACACCTAAAACCCAGCTCCTGAAGATATGTACAAAAAAGTATATGTAATGATTGAAAATGACAAGAATTGATGAGGCCGATCTTCCAACTAAGAATTTTTTATACAGAATTATGTAAAAACAAAAGATAAGAACATACCTTCCAGCCATCCTTCTGGCGCATGGAATGCTCTAGCATTATAATCAAGAAGTTGTGTATGAGATCCTCAATGTCCCCTAAGCTTGCCAAATTATTATTTTTCACAGAATCCATCTGCAAAAACCAGTTGTTCAACCGTTTGAAACACTTTCAAAGGAGAGTTCAAAAATTCACCAAATTGATTGATTTACGTTTAATTTGAGACAAAATGTTTGTACCATAACCAAATGTTATGTCTCACAATCAATTGAAAATAATAAAGTCAACAAAAGTAAAATTCATAAAAATGATACATAATACCACCTCATAATTAGAGATCAAAACCTCCAGAATCCACTCAGGCCATTCCTCCATTTTTGTTAGACTGTTTCTGTTTTCTGGATGACTGCAAGCCAAAAACAGAAGATCCTGAAATAATGTAGAAAGCAGCAGCTCAGAATTTAAAACAGAATATCAACAGCCCCAATCAGGAAACTATAAGTGTGAATTAAAATTCCATCAAACAATCAATGCCCTAATCAAGATGCCTGCCATATAAAGTAATTCAGAACACTGCATGATTCCTTCTACTACTTGGCTTAAGTACTTGTGGAATAAAATCATAAACAAGCATACATAAAAAATATGGATTGAAACTAATTTAACTAGGTACCTATGTTACAGGTGATTGGTTAAGAAAAAGGAAAGAACCAAAATTGGCTTTACAGTGAAACCTAAAACTAAAAAATTCCTGACTGTTACAGCTCTTCTAGTTATTATATGTAGCTAGATCTTAGTGGCAGAATATATTATTAATTGTTTAAATCCACCTTCCTAAAGAAATCTCAACTGCACCTCTAGTTGGCAATGTTTGATCCAACTGAATTCATGGAAAAATTAAACTTACTATCCTGTGATGATATTTAAAAATTATAGCAAACTACCATACCAGACCACAGTCAGTAATTCAAAAGTTACATCTCCCATACTCTCCTTATCAATATTAGGGAGGAACATTATGGAATATTGTCCACTCATCCTTTCTGAGGCATATATGTGGTACTTTATAGCTTACAATAACCTTCATGAATAACTATCATTGAGCCATAACATATTAACACTGACTTCAACTGGCTTGTATGTGTAAAATTTCACATGATTCTCATGCAAGCATAAATATTCATATTTTTTGTTAAAGAAAAATTTTAGGGAAAAAAAAAAGCTGCAACTAATAAACAAACTCATCAAATAGATACAAAACAATAAAAACATAAATGCAATACCTGCAATGCTCGACTTTGCAAAGCCCTACATGCATAAGGAAGTGAACGCAAAAGAACCAGCAGAAGCTGTAAATGTTCAAAGCGATGGCCTGAATCATAGAAGTTCAGCCCATCCTCTGCTGAAGAAGCGTTAAGCTGGCAAATTAAAAGAGCAGGTTCTAACTTTCAATATTTATACTTGCCAACAAGTACAAGAACTCACAATGAAATCAGCATTCAAGAAAATGAATTCCCTCTCGCAAAATGAGGTTTTAACATGCCATAAGTGCAACAGAAAATAAGTAAAAGACCTAAGGGTGCATGACTGAATGCTACGAATAAGATAACACCATTTAGCAAAATTTTCCTTTGCACACACAAAGCCACTGACAACAGAAATCAAATTAAAAGCACATATGAAATGAGTGGTTTCTTTTGTGCCCTCAATGCACAAAGTACAAATATACACTGGATGTATAAACTGAACAGGAAAAAGGGGCAAAACTTAAAATGATAGTGGAATTACCATCTCTTTTGTGTTTTCCTATCCAAAAATTTGACATAAAGATCAAAATAAAATCATAAGGAAAAATGAGCATATATATTTTGCATGGAATATGTCTTTTATTGATTAACAAATTCAATGAAGTATGTGAGATCAAAAAAAAAAAAAAATACCGAGGCTGCCAATAAGGCTGTGTAAACATTGTTAGTCAAAAGCCTATTTGGTGCTGCTTGGAAAGCCCTCTGCAATGCAAAAATTAGAAGAGAAACTTTATCATCAAACATTGAACCACCACCTTCTTGTAGTGCCCCACCCAAAAAGTAGCTTGTCGCATCTGAGGGTTCACATGAACCAAATTTCAAATGACCAGATGTCACCAGCGCACCCAATAGACCAATAATTGCAACAACAATACCATCACTTTTATCATCATTGTAAACATTATTTCTTGCATTATCAGCACTAATTGAGAGACTGATACCACCCACATTTTTAACAAAAGGATTTTCTGAAACAGATGACACCCTTTCAATTCTCATACTAGAGGAAGAAGCAGCAGGGCTGCCAGTGATATCAGATGGTTCAGATTCAAAATCTTTTTCAAGTGAGGTAAAATCTTTTACTTCATTGTCCTGATGTGTTTCTGAAACCTCAATGCCTGCATCTAGTTCAGTTTCCTCAACAGACAAACTATTGTCGCTTTTTGTCACTGATTCTGGAATACTGTGATCGCCAGCTTTAGCTTCTCGTTGTAGCAGAACAAGAAGCATTTCTATCCCACCACATGTAACAAATACCTCAGAAAATGTATTAGCCTTAGCCGTATTTGGTTGGACTACGAGCCTGTATATCAGGTGCAACACCCTGGCAATCTGGAAGAAAATATCCATACAAATCATTTTTCAGATTATTAATAACAAAATGACTCTTGAAGAATACTTTCAAATTTGTACATAAACTGATCAATTTCTACTCATACAGTGAAACTGTTGATATGCACGTCTTATCAGTATGTAGTTCAAATATCCAAGACGGATAGAGAAAAAAATCAAAAGAAAAATTAGTCCTGTACAACTGCCTGCCAGGGAAAAAGATCAGTGAATCCATGAAACTTGCTATTTAAATTTGCATTTAAGGTGTGTAGACAGGACAAAGAGGTACACAAATTTAGCTACCCAATGCAAAGCACATTAACCTATCATATATTTTGCTTTCTGGGCCTTCAAAAGTACAACATGGAATATTGATATCTTTGGTAGTAGATTTATTCGGTTAAAATAGTATTATGCAAAGAAACTTACCTGATTGGATTGAGGACAATCAACAATAAAGCCGAGTAGACAACGGAGATCATCTGCAACCACTAACGGAGGGGCTGCTCCTATTAAAAGTTCAATGATCACCAAGAGTTCATCAACTAGCGCATTCAATTCACCCACAGGACGAGTTGCCTCATCCATGGAAAATGTATTCACAGAGTCCTTCTCACGAATTGTCCAATAGCATCTTCTACAGCCATCAAGAAGCATCTGAATAGCATTGGCATCTCTCATTACCAATGACTCTGAGAAAACCATATCTGCTAGTGATGACAGAAGTTTCTTTTGCAGTCCATAGTTGCATAAGCTCCAAATTTTGAGATCCAACAACAATGTACTGAAGAGTTGCACTTTCAGTGTATGATTAAACTTCTGGGATTGGCACAAGGAGACAACAGATGCAACAAGTTCCTCGTCTCCAACACCATTATGCTTTCCACTATCCAATGATGACAATGTCTGGAGAAGATAGGTCAAGATTTTCGCAAGAATCTCGGGCCCTCTGGTTCTACTCAACTCTTCATTGTTTCTGGGATGTTGAATTGCTATGGAAATAATTCGGAATATTGGGGCAGCTAGAGTAGCTGCAGCTAAAGACAGAGGAACACTTCCTCGTTCAGGTTCTAGACTATCTTTTTGCACATTGCTTATTGCCATAGGAAGTAAGGACATAGGACCTCCATAGGCCAAGGCCCAGAGAGCCTCCACGGGACGCATTCGTGTTGCAACATGGACTTGTCCAAGAACCTCAGCTGGTCGTCGCAGAATGCCTGAATCATGTCAAATAAAAATTTTCAGGAAAGGCATATGTCTGACTGAAATAATCAAACTTTAATACAAAGAGTCAGTATGGTCTAACCATTCTATATTTCAACTATCCAAAAAAAATAAAACAAAAGAAACAAGAGAAATGATTTGCACACCTGCAGCACCTGAAGGGGAAGCGTCTGGACAGAAACGTCCACTAAGCAGACTGGGGTGATATAGGAGGTGAATGCCCCCTCCAATCTCAGCATCCAAAAGTGAACTTTCCTCTGCCACAGCTCGAACATGATCATTTGTTGCTAGCCAAGGAAGTCCTGCACCATTACCAAAAGTAGGCAGCACATCCCCCCCTCTAAAAGCTAGGCGTGCCATCTTTTCTGGGCCAATGGGCTCCTTAAAGATATAAACAGGCCCCATTTCTGCAAACAGAGGGCACTGCCGACGTCTACGTTGTAAACCAGCTATTGTAGGAGGAGGGTTTGTTCCAATGCAACAAAACGCAAGTGGTTTGGAGATCCGAGGGAACTCAAAAGGGCGAGTTTCATACAATGTTCCATCAATATACAATCTGAGCTCACTTTCTGCTTTCCCAAGGAGTCCCTGCTTGCAAGTGTGCTCCAACCCAATAAAATACCAGCATTGTGGCTTGAATGCATGGGTGAAATGCAAAGAAGCTTTCTTTCCCTTTCCACTACCACTTTCAACAACCAAAAATTGTGCATGAAAATATGCTTCCACCCCCTGGTTATCAGCAGACAAGAAACTAAACAGTCGTGGCATGTGAGCTGTGCCTTCACCAGCAAGTGCACTGGCAGCAGCTGCAGCTGACATAGCAGATGATTTTCCTGACTTAGCTGCTGCTGCAGCAGCGATTGCAGCAGCTGCAGTTGCTGTATTCAATGTGTCTGCAAATGATTCAATATAGATCCATGTTGCAAAAGCATAGCCATTGGTAAATGGCCAGCGGCTTTCCCCAGGACCAAGCAAACCAGAGCTTTCACCATCAAATTCGAAAGTACATGCAGGACCCTTTGACTCCTTTCCACCCATTGCCTTCTCCAGGGAATACATTAAGCTAGACGCCCATGTAGTGGTAAGCATTCTTGTAATGACTTGGAACCATCTGTGCAAATCAATAACATTAAGTGAATGTCCTGCCAAGTGTTGGATGCAGTGGCATAAAGGAGTTCCATTCCATCGAATCTGTGCCGTTGCATCCAAATCCTTAACAAAGATCTTCTCTGCTGACCCTAAAAGAACTCCCAACAGACCAGCCATAGAGCACATCGCTCTATTTCTTGTGCATGCTCGCAGTATAGCACGTAACCCCCTTACCATCCTTGTCCTAGGGGACATGTAAATCTCACTATCACCCACCCAAGGAAGCCATGGAATGAGCTCAGCTGCCACAATGGCAGCCCGAGAGTTCAGCATCACACTAGGAGGATTGTTATCCACATCCTCAAAACTTTCAACTCCACCCATTGTTGCTAGAAGTGAATCAACAACCAAGTAAGCAATAGTCTCTGCTTCTTCCCCACTTTCAAAACTCTCAACTCCACTGACAATGTTCTTCAGTTTGTCCAAGCTTTCAGGCTTTCCCATAATACCAGAATCCACTAAATGTAATAACTCTGGAGACACATTTGGCATAACTGCTTTTGGCTTAGACCTTGGTGGCGAACCAAAGGGGGAGAATCCAACATCTCCATATCCAGCAGAATCTAGACTGATTGACGAATATGATGGCTTAATTGTAGAACCAAACTGTGTCTCAGGACCAGGACTTGAAAAAGAACGATCATGCTGAATTTCAGACATTGGGGAAGAATCCTGCTCAGCTCCAAGGTTCATGGTCAATGTTTGAGGAGCATCTTCAAATTCATCATATGATTGCCTCTCATTCTCTGAATTTGATGATCGGTTCAAATCCACATAATCAGCCTGCACCACCTCTCCACCAGCTTGATCTCTCAAAGATACTTGTTCAAACTGTTCTTCATCCATAACTCTAGCTACATTGCTATTTTCTTGTATCTCCACATAACTGCCACCACTGGGATTTACATTTTCTTGATGAGATGTTCCTACACTATCTTCTATAACACTAAGGACTTGAGGAATCTCTAAATCCTTAACAGATATTTCTTTTGTCTCTTTCTTTTCTTCCTCTTCTTCCATTATCAGGACTCAACAAATACTCATCCAAACTATTTACACACCTATAAAAACAAACGTAGAAGTAATAAATAAAAACTGAAAAAGTAAGCTAGCACGAAAACCAACCCCGTTATCTCAACCAAAAAAAAATTGCATTAAAATAAAATATAGTTTCAAATCAAAACCAGCAAACACAATTCCATTTCAATATGATGATCTTAATTAAAACACATGATTCCATGTTAATGCATTGTTTTCGTTTCACTGTAAATTTGCATAAGCAAAACAGAGGATCATAGAGTCGGATGCGTTAATTAAAGGGATAAAGCAACTGATGATCTAAACCATAGGCGGATCTAGGTCATGAGACGCATACATTTCTTCTGCACACGCGGTGCACAAAAAAGAATAACACACGATATTTGTACCTTATTATAAAAAGATCTCTAAGCACACCAATGCAACCGATCAATCAAATCTCCGGCAAAGAAATGATCAGACGCAGATCAGAATTCGATCGCCATTATTTAGCAGCTTAAAAAAAACTTTGAAAAATTAAATGGAGAAATGTGAATGAGCTTACCTTTGGAAAAATGGATCGGTCTGGTCTGATATTTGAATGAATAATTAAGAATTTTGAGAAAAAATAATAGAAAAAGAAAACGAAGAAGAGAAGGTGGAAATTTTTGAGAGGGAAGGAAGGAGAGAATCGGAGAAGACGAAAGGGGAGGCGAATTGGGCGCGAGAGAGAAGAAGGTTATAGCCAGTAATAATGGTTGCCCAGTCAAAAACCAAGGCAAGGAGCGAGAGGTTAATGGATTAATGCTCATATCCAAGCTCTTTATTTTGTTTCTATTTCTTTTTTTTTTTTTTTTCAACGGTAAATAAAAATAATAATGAGAAATTTTTGTTGCCTTACCTTGTAAGTGAAGAAAATGAAAATTTTGTTTACCTTTTGGATGCGCGCACCAGAAACAAAAAATACTGATCGTGCATCTGTTACTTTTTGGTGAAAAATAATTAAGGTTCAATTTATATACTTTAGAAAAATAATTATATGCGGCTCATGAAAAAAATTATATGTAAATTAATTGAGGTTGAGTAACTAAATAGTATAATTTCTTTAACGTCTAATTAGGTTAAGAATTTAATTTCTATTTTTTTCTTTCTAGTTAAAAAATATATATGTGTGTGATTTTATAAATTATTTTGGTTGGATTCAATTTTTTTCCATATGACATATTGTGTGCAATTAATTTTTTTTTTTGGAAGGACTTTTGTGTAATTAATTAATTAAACATTAATTATTCGAAATAGAAATATAATATTCTAATACAATGATAATGTGAAACCACATTTGAAAATAAAAAGTAATTTCTGAGAGAATTTTAAAAAATTAAATCTTTCAAAATTGATTAAACATTGAATTCTAAGTGTATAACTACTTGTTAAAAAAAAGTATATAACTAGAATAATTATTCGATTGCCTGAAATGATTTAGAGATTTGGACTTCTTAAAATGTTGGTGCTAATCTTTTCAAAAAAAAAATTGTTGGTGCTAATTAATCTGGTTTAACTTGCAAATTCTTAGCCCCAATAATAGCCGCAGTTGAACTCTAAATGCCTGTAGTCTAACTAGCCCAGATAATTAAGCCATGGCCCATCAACTGTTAAGATCCATTTTACAATGGCTTTACGTTGACCCATATAAATGGCCACTGCCAGTCGGTGATCAAATAACAAACGAGGCTATTGTCACTCAAGAAATAAACTGACCAGCAGATAATATCACAAGGATGCCGCCAAGGATCACTATTTTTAGTAATTGAAAGACTAAAGAAATAGATTGCTAGCATCCACCAGCCCCATTCCCGGTGCCACATAAATCTGAATCTGAAGTGGAGTTATGCGGCTCCAATAAATTATGCTCAAATGTTAGTGAACTTTTTTTTTTTTAAGAAACTAAGAAGTTAAGAAAGGATGAAAAATTATAACTTTATTTTATAATTCAACATCTGAATCAGTAGGAAAGGAAAATAAAATATTAGTGAATAATTGATTCATAAGAAGAGATAAAAATATACGGAAGAATCAGATAGGTTCAAAGCCCTAAAAATGTTTTTAGATACCAAGATTGATGCGAAAAGAAATAAATTTTGCCCAGGATTGCATTTGGCATGTCGAATGGTGCACCTGATTTTTGGCTTCTCTTATTCCCTAATTTAAATGGAAGCTAGCAGATGGCATTGAACCAAAGATACATGAACACGAGCCAGGAGCAAGAACCTTTTTTTTATGTTCACAATTTGCACGTCTTATTCTCTTATTTAAGTTTAAATTTTCAGTACCTAATTGTAGTAGCATTAACATTATATTTTTTTTAATTTAGAGCAGGAATTTTGAATTGGCTAAATATTAAACTCCTGATATTTTTAATAACGAAAAAAATAAATAAATAAATAAAGCTTTTAGCATTTAACTGGTCAATGTTTGGCTACTCTACTCAATATTCAGCATTGGCATTGACATTGTGGCACGTCAAAAGAATCTGCAATCACTGCGATAGTCAAGAAGTAGAATACAACCTTGCAAATTTTTAAGAAATAAAAGATACCGTTGCAGCTGTACCGTTTATGGACCCCATACCCATGTGCCCCACGTCTAAAGGATCCAGTCGCGCCACCTTCCTTCCACATTCCATAGACATATTCAGTGCAAGGCATCCTCTTTCTACTACCTGTTCCACCTTAAGCTTGGCGAAATCATCATCAGAATAGAACCACTCCGTACAGTGATCATGAGAGTGGCTACGCTTGTGCGATTAACGATCGCTGCGTTCATGCTCACTGCAGCCGCATCGCAGGCCCCTCCAACCGTATACACCAATCACACTGTAGGCGACAAGGCCGGCTGGTTCTTCAACTCCACCACCAACACCTCTGCAGCTAATTATTCTTCTTGGGCCACTACTCAAACCTTCAATCTAGGAGACTTTTTGAGTAAAGCATCTGATTAATTTACTACAAAAGCTAACTTTTTTATTAATCCTGCATTTTAATAATCATTTTCTTTTTTTATGATTATTTACATAGTTTTTAACACGAACACGAATCAGACGATAATCCAAACTTACAATAAAACATTTAGAAGCTGCACAATCGATGAGTCACTGGATAACGATACGATCCAGTACGATGGTGGAAACACGGCTTTTGGCGTACCATTCACCATCTTTGTACCGTTGACTATTGAAGGTCCAAATTATTTCTTCTCCAATGGTGATGACAGTACTCAATGCCAGCACAGTATGGCCTTCAAGATCGAAGTCAATCATGGCCTTGGCTTACCGCCTAGCCTTAACCAGCCGCCTCCGCCTCCTTACAGAGAACATTCGGGTCTGGATTCAGCTCAGTCTTTGCCGATTAATATGCAAGAAGGATCAGAGTCGCCGATAAACATTGGGTTTAAGGACAGTGCTGATATGAGGATCGCTGCGTGCGGCCTTCTGTTTACTGTTGCTGGTTTTACTCTGTTTTAGTGTCATTTTGTTTGGAAACCATTTTTTTTAATAGTTCGGTGGTGTTTGGTAATTTGGATATATACTTGTTGGTAAAAATTAGATAATATTTGGAGGGCGTTAGGGTATGAATGTAGGATGCACTTTTCTTCGGATTAATCCTACCCTTGAACGAATTATAGATTCTTTACATCTGCTCCTTATCAATGTTTTGGATAAAATTGAATTTCCTTTGCGAGAAAAGTCATGTTGATATGAACAATTGATAGTGACAATGTGATATAATCAGTCATTGTTTTTGTGGACTTCTGCTAGACAATATAGTATGATTTCTAACCCCACCTTTAATAATTTTACCAAATTTTTGTTGAATATATGGATTTTATTTATTTGTTTCACTTTTTTTCTTTTTTGAATGGATACCTACTAACTATCTATCTATATTCTATATAAAATAACTAATAACTAAATGAATTGTTATGATATATGTTTTTAAATTATTAAATATTATTTAAGATATGCAGTGTTAATAAAATTTAGAAATTTCATTTATTTATTTTCATTATTTGTGATTATTAATTGTCATTTTATGTTAAAGTATATATTTTATGTAAATATGTATTTTAGAAGTTATTAATTTAATATTAGGATTTATACTATTAATGTTATTTTTGAAAAGTATTATTTTAAGTACTAATATTATTTTATTAATTGACATGATTTTGAGTATTTTTATTATTATTTAATTATTCCATAAATGCTGTTTATTTTTATCATTTTTATCATTATTTTTCAAGGTTGTTTTTATGCATTATTGTGATATATTAATAGGGCTTGTGTAATTATTTATATGTGTATATATATGGTTAAATTTGTGTGTATAATTGTATATATATGTGTATGTGTATTATATATTATATAGAGTGTATTTTATATATATATTGACTAAGCTATATTTTAACCACATGTTTTTAATAATACTTTATATTATAATATTATAATATATACATTTATACCTACAGACAATTACACACAAATATATACACAAACACATAAAAACACATATATATAAACACTCATACACGCAAACACAAACCCAAACACACAAACATATACCCATAAACACATACACGCACATAAACATATAAACACAAACACAGCACACACTGTAAAAATAGAAAAAAAACGCAAACCACCGTCACCTCCTCCTCCTTCGGCTATCTCTTCACGCATTTCCGGTGTCTATCAACTCCCCTAGTTCTGATGAGTATGAATCTAAGCTTAGTTTTAGTTTTAAACTTCATTTTTTTGAGTTTTGTTGATTTTTAGTTCATGAAACTTTAGGGTTTCGATTTTTTTTTAAGCTTGATCTTGATGAATCTTGCAATCTTCCTTCACAAAAGTTGCTCCTAGAAGCTTAATCTAATTCCATGAATTTTTGTGTGCTTTTTTTGAATTTATGAATATTTTAATATTACTTTATTAATTTTCATAAATTAATTATATAAATTATGAAATTGTGATTTTTGGTGTTATTAGTAGTTATTATTAATTTTAGAGTTAAGTTTATAATTTTTGTGAATTTTGTGTAATTTTTATAATTATTTTTAGTTTATGTCAATTTTGAAAACATAGGTTAAATATATATTTTGTTAGAAGTAGTTGGTTAAATATATGTTTTTGTTGATATTATGGAGATATATGTTAAGAAAATAATTTTTGTGTATTTATATAATTTTTATTGAATTTTTTAGTATTATTAGTATTTTATGTGTATTTTTAAATATTAGGGTTAATTTGGTGGTAATTTTAGTTGAATATTATGTTTAATTGATTTTTATAATATTTGAGGTATAAAAATGATTTTTTACAAATTATTTACTATTGTTAACTAAATAAAACTAATTTTTGAAAATTGTTTTCAAATAATATATTATATATTATTTTGATAATAAAATGAGTTTTTATAACTTTTTGTTATATTATTGGGCTAATTAAGTTAATTGGATTTATAAAATGAATTTTTATTAATATTTGTGTAATTATTGGAAAAATGGATTTTTAATAATATTATAATATTATTTGGGATTTTAATTAATTATTTGGAAAATAATTATTTTGGTGTTTAAATATTGATATTTTGAGGGTATATTGTATTTTGATATTTTGAGGGTATTTATGGTAATTATTGATTTTTAATATATTTTATTTTATTATTTGAATTTTGGTGAATTGTGGACCTCGGTTGGAAAATTTTTGTAGTTCGGGATCCCAACCGAGGGTTGTGTGAATTTCTATACTCGAAGTGTATTTTCCTTGCAGGACCGACTCTACTTTTTAGTAGAGAGATGTCCGTTTTACAAAGGAGGTTCTGCCAAATTTTTAGTAGAATTCTCGTAAAACGTGACATTAGGTCTAATCCATATTTTGTGTTTGTTTGTATTTTGTAATTCTAGATCGAGTCCCTAGAAGTTTAAGTTAGTTTATTCTGATTTTCGTGATCATTTGATTTGTTTAGTTGCGTTAAGACCGAAGCCTAGCGGACCGGGCTCGTCGGATCAGTCTCGAGTAGCGCACACCTGTGAGTTATTATACTATATATATATGTATTGCATTTAGGATGCATGACTTAGAATTTTTCATTTTCATTATATGTTTTAAACAGTAATCTAATTTATAATATGACTTGGTATATTTTCAGTCTATTTTTAGTATATCTTGATATATATGTCTGCATATTTTCTATATGCATTTACTATATCATGGGTATATTAGGGTTTATTTTTTTAATATAGGCATGTTAGATAATTAGGTTTATTTTTAGTATATTTTTGGGTATAAATCAAATTAAATACATGTTATAAATGTATATTTATTCATAATTGTTTTATTAAACGATTAGTATACTTTAGGTATGTTTTTAATATATTTTAGGTATATTCCTAAGTAAATGCATGTTATATTATTAATTTATACTTAAATTGTTTTTAAGTATATTCATGGATTATTTTGGTATATTTCATGTTTCATTGGACATATATATACCCAAAATATACATGGTTTATTTTAGGTATATTTCTGGTATATATATGGTTTATTTTACTATTTTGATGTCATTCTACACTATTTACTTTTTGAATGGATGATTTATTTTCAAATGAAGGATATCAATAGAACGTGCTATCTAGTGGGCAGCACTAGGACCGTGTACGTACTGATGCGATAGATTTAGGTTTGAGTAAAGAATTTCTTGTGGTAATTATGATATGACTAAGATGATTTGATTGACTTGATTGAGATGTGATATGAATGATGGTGTGATTGCTAGAGCTCGGTTGACCAAGTATCTCAGGGTCAATCACACTGACAGTCAGACTGTTGAAGCTCGGTTGACTTAGTGTTTCGGGGCCAATCTACTATCTAAAATGGAATAAGTGATCTATTTAGATTTAAGTGAGCCTGTATGGCTAGAGTGATGATATGATTGATTGAGGTTGCGATTAATAGGGTTTTATTTGATCCTTCATGTATTAAAATAAATATTTTCTGCAATTATTATATTTATTAAAACAAAGTTGGCATTTGTGTGAAATGCGTGAATATATATATATATATATATATATATATATATATATATATATATTGTAATATCCCGAGTTTTTAAATATTTTTATATTGCATCGAGATATGCAATGTTAGTAATTTTTGTATATATTTATGATATTTTAAGAGTTGTTATTTATTTAAAGCTAATTTTAATTATTTTATATTATTTTAAGTACTTTATGTAAAATTTTCCCGGAAATTGTATTTTCGGGGAAATTGACACATAAATAATTTAATATTAATTATTTTGACTAGTTTTATGAATTTGCATGAACTCATACATAATTTTTAGGTGCTAAATAAAATGTATATATGTGTATTTATTTAAATTAATTAGGATTTAATTAATTACCTTAATTTTTATTATTTAGTTTTAATATTAATTAATTAATTTTAAGTGTATAAATTATTAAATATAATAAAATATTTGTTTGGTGAGTATTATTTGTGTGTGGGAATATATGTATTACTATAATATAAGGTGGACATATATATATATACATATATACATTATTTTATAACAAAAAAAAAACAAAAGTTTGCAGAAATTACCGTTTTGCCATTATTTTCTTCATTTCTTCCCCGATCAGTTTTTCTTCTATTTCCAGCCATTTTCAAGTTGGTTTTCTTGCTGTCACTATGCCTGTCAGCCTTCCTCCTCCACCTCCAGCCATTTCCACCACTTAAAGCTCCCTTTTCCGGTATGTTTTGGCCGGAAAATCAAGTAAAGGCCGAATTTCATCTCAACTCTAATCAAGCCATTTTCGGCCACCGTTTTCAACATCGTCAGTCTCTATCTTCTCCTTGAGCTCTGGTGAGTGTGATTCCAAGCTTTGTTTCACTGGATTTGGTCTAGAATTGCTTAGGTTTCAATTTCTTCATTTCAGCCATTTTGGGTTTTGAATTTTTTTAGATTCAGTTTGATTGATTCATGAAAAATTCCTTCACAAACTTTGTTCCTAGAAGCTTAATCTACATTTTTTTAATTTTTTTAGAATTTTTGGAATTTATTTTAATTTTTGTGAATTTTTTATTATTTTCTAATTTTTGAAAATTAATTAATTAAATTATGAAATTGTGTTTTATAGTGATTATAGGAGTTTAAATTAATTATAGAAATTTATTTGGAATTTATTAAGTTTATGTAATTTTGAAAAATAGGGTTAATTATGTGTTTAATTGAAATAAATTGGTTAATTGAGTATATTTATTGATATTATTGAAATATATGCTGATAAAATTAATTTTGAGTAATTATATTATTTTTAGTGAATTTTTGGATTTATTTTAGTAAATTTATATATATAGGGGTATTTTGGTAATTTTACACTAAATTGGCTAAAAATGTAATTAAATTGGTTTTAATAGTTATTTAGGGTATAAAAATGATTTCTACAAATTATTTAGTATTTTTAACTAATTAAAACTATTTTTCATAAATTATTTTCAAATTATATATATAATATACGATTTTTCTAAATAAATGAGTTTTTAACGTGTTTTAGGGTTAATTATGTAATTTGGATTTATAAAATGTATTTTTTATTATATAAGGGCATTTTTGATATTTTATAATTATTCTGTGAATTGTGAACCTCGGTCGGTAAATTATAGTTTGGAGTCCGACCGAGGGATTGTGGTTGTGAATTTGGTGTTATTCCGAAGTGTGTTTTCTTTGTAGGACTGGCTCTACTCTTTGAGTAGAGAGATCTCCGTTTTATAAGGGAGGTTCTCTTGGATTTTTGATAAAATTCTCGTAAAATGTGATGTCCGGTCAAATCCCCATTATAATTTTGTATCTAAAATTCTAGATCGAGTCTTTAGAATTTTTATTAAATTTATTCTAATTTCATGTTGTCATTTGTTTGTCTAGCTGCACCAAGACCGAGGCCTAACAGATCAGGCCTGCCGAGTTTGTCTCGTGGAGCGCTAACATGTGAGTTATTATACTGTATATATATGCATTGCATATAGGATGCATGACTTAGGATTTTTATTTTCATTATATGTTTAAACAGTAATTTAATTATAATATGATTTGGTATATTTTCGGTTTATTTTTAGTGTATCTTTGTAATATCCCGTGTTTTTTTAAAATATTTTTACACTGTACCGGGATATGCAGTGTCAATAATTTTGACTGTATATACGATATTTTTATGAGTTGATATGTATTTTAAACCTATTTTAATTACTGTCTATTATTTTCAGTATTTTACGTAAAATTTTCCCGGGACTTTCATTTTCGGGGAAATTTTCACGTAAACAATGTATTATTAATTATTTTAAATGTATTTACGGGTTTGCATGAACTCATACATATTTTTAAATTATTAAATAAAGCCTGTGTGTGTATATTTATTTAATTAGGGTTTATTATTACCCTAATATTTTATTATTTATTTATTATTATTTGATTATTTTATTTATTATTAAATTATTAAAATTTATTATTTTTTTTTCTTTTTTCTTTTTTTTTTTTCTTTTTTTTTTCTTTTCCTTTTTCTTTCTTTTTCTTTTCCTTTCTCTTTCCTTTTTCTTTCTTTTTCTTTTTCTTCTTCTTCTTCTTCTTCCCGTGGGTGCCGTCGGACCACCATTTCTTCCCACCGTCGTTTCTCCCTCCTCCGGCCACCGTTTTCGACACCGCCGGTCTCTATCTTCTCCTTGAGCTCCGGTGAGTGTTATTCTAGCTTTTGTTTGAGCTAAAATGGTCTAGAATTGCTTAGGTTTTGAGTTGAATATTTCGGCCACTTTCGGTTTTTGATTTTTTTGAGCTTCAATTTGGATGATTCATGGAAACTTCCTTCACAAATGTTGTTCCTGGTAGTTTAATCTTCATGTATGAATTTTTACAGAATTTTTAGAGATTGTTTGGATTTTTGGGTATTTTTGAATATTTTAATATTATTTTCGAATTTTCGGAAATTAATTATTTAAATTATGAAATTGGAGTTTATGGTTGAATTAGGTGTTGAAATGAATTATAGAAATTTATTTGGAATTTTTATGAATTTCTAAGTATTTATTTTTAATTATTGAAGTTTAGGTGATTTTGTAAAATTAAGTTAATTGTGTTTTTATTTGAATTTAATTGGTTAATTGAGTTTAATTATTGATATTATTGATAAATATGTTGAGAAAATTAATTTTGGATAATTGTATGATTTTTGGTGAATTTTTGAAGTAATTTAGGTATATATATATATATAGGGGTATTTTGGTAATTTTACCCTAAATTGTCTAGAAATGTAATTTAATTGGTTTTAATATTTATTTAAGGTATAAAAATGATTTCTACAAAATATCTAGTATTTTTAACTAATTAAAACTATTTTTCGTGAATTATTTTCAATTATATATATAATATACGGTTTTTCTAATAAAATGAGTTTTAATTGATTTTTACAGTGTTTCAAGATTTATTATGTAATTTCTACCTATGAAATGTATTTTTATGATTTAAGGATATTTTTAGTATATTTGAATATATATTCTGTGTTTGTGGACCCCGGTCGACAGATTGTAGTCTGGAGTCCGACCGAGGGGTTGTGATTGATTGTGGTGTTTATTTTTGAAGTGTATTTTCTTTGTAGGGTCGGCTCTACTCTTTTGAGTAGAGAGATGTCCGTTTTACAGGGGAGGTTCTGCCGGATTTCCGGTAGAATTCTCGTAAAACGTGATATCCAGTCAAACCCTAATTCTGTTTCTGTGTTGAATACTCTAGATTTAATTCTAGGATTTCTGTTAGGGTTATTCTGATGTCGATTAATTATTTCTTGTTTAGTTGCGCCGAGACCGAGGGTTAGTGGACCAGACCCGTCGGACCTGTCTCGTGGAGCGTATTAGGTGAGTTACTATATTATATATATATGCTTAGGATGCATGATTTAGAAAATGCATGTTTTATTTTGACTAAATATGCATAAATAACATGATTTATATTCAAGTATATTTTTGGTATATTTTTGGTATATAATAAATTATATACATGTTTTATTAATAAAATATATTTAAAATGTTTTTAAATATATTTTTAGTTTAATTCATGATTTGATTGGATTTATTTGACATATATATACTCAAAATATACCTGGTTTATGTTTGGTATATTTTCGGTATATATATGGTTTATATTGCTATTTCATTTATATCCATGCATCATTTATTTTTGTGAATGAATGTTTTATATTTAAGAATGAAGGATATCAATAGAACGTGCTACCTAGTGGGCAGCACTAGGACCGAGTACGTACCGGTACGCCTATAGTATTTAGGCTATATTACTAACTTATTTGTGGATATCGATTTGATTATGATTATTGATATATGTGAGATGTGGTTTGGGTGTGATTACTGGAGCTCGGTTGACCAAGTGTCTCGGGGCCAATCACACTGGCAGTCAGACTGCTGGAGCTCGGTTGACTTAGTGTCTCGGGGCCAGTCTACTGTCCATATGGATTAAGTGGATATATTTGGAATCAGTGAGCCTGTATGGCTAGAGTGTTGTTTAACACTATTTTTCTGAGGTTGCGATATTCTAGGGTTCTATGTGATCCTTCATAAAAGTTGATTTTCAGACAAAATATATAAAATGATTTTTCTGCATCTGTATGAACTTGCCTGTATATATACATATTACTCATATACTGTTGACTGTATGCATTATCACTTAGAGTGTATGTATATATACTATAGTAATTCACTCAGTGAGGTCTGACTCCCCTCCGTTGACTATTTTTCAGGAGAGTCAACTTCCTCAGACCTCAGTAGCAGGTCGATACGCCGGATTTCTTCCGCCCCGGCTTCTTTATGTAAATTTTCTACTTGAGTCTTATTTATTTTATCTAGACACTGCAGTAGTTGTAAATTAAAGTATTGGATTTTATGTATTTGTTTAAAGAGATGTATTATGTTAAAACTGGATTTGTATAAAGATTATACATTTATGAGATTATATATGCGATGTGATGAGTTTTGAATTATATCCAGTTGTTATGGATGATATTGTAATATTTATGATTTTATTTTCCGCTGCATATTATATTTTTATGGTTATTATTGCATTTTTATTTTATTTTTAGGCTTGCTACGGGTTCCGGATTCGAAAGAATTCCCGTTCCCTAGCGCCGGTCATGGCCCCTGTTTTGGGTCGTGACAAAGTTGGTATCAGAGCGAAGTTCGTTTCTGAGTGGAGTTCTATGTCAGGGCTTAGTTATGTGAGTTGTGGCCCTAGTTTTTAAGTTGTGTTTTCTGTTGGACTACTGCAGTGTATTAGGTTCGAGTATGTCTTGATGAGTATTCCTTGCTGTAGTTTTCAGCGTTATTCCTCCGTTGTCTGTTTTGTCTGAATCTTTCCGTTTGTCTTTTCAGAATGAGGAGGCGAGCGCGTGTCGCTCCACCGGTCGTTGAGGCCGAGGATGATGAGTCTTTTTAGGATGAGGTTTTACCTCCTGAGCCGCCAGTTAGGCGTAGAGGTCGTGGCAGAGGTAGACCTCGAGGAGTGGCAGGTCGCCGTAGGCAGAGAGAGTTACAGGACGAGGAGCCTGTTGAGCCTGAGTTTGATGTTCCTGTTCCTCCAGTTGTTCAGCCTGCCTATCAGCAGGGTATGTCTAACCCTGAGGCAGCTTTGTTCTATGCCCGAGTTGGCAGGATTGCGTTTGATGGTACTTCTGATCCTTTAGATTTTCTGCATGCGATTGAGACTAGGACTCGGACTGCTCATACCGAGTACCAGAGGATCATGATTGTTGAGTTGTCTGTCGAGGGACCAGCTTTGGATTGGTTTATTCAGATGATCCAGCCTTATATGATGACGATGACCTGGGCTCAGTTTCGAGAGCGATTCATGAGGAGATTTTGTCCAGAGCCTCTTCGTTTGAGCTATCGTCTCCGGTTGACCAGTATTTCTCGTGGAGATCGATCAGTAGAGGAGTATACCCGAGAGTTCCTTCGTCTGGGTAGATATGCTGAGGATCTGATGCGAGATCAGTATTTCGCGGTTACTACCTATGTTACTGGTTTGGGTTCAGCTTTTGCTGGTATGCCTACAGCAGGTCTTACTCTCGAGTCGGTGATTGAGCTAGCTAAGGAGATTGAGCTGAGATTAGTTAGGCAGGGAGCGATGCCTGATTATTACCAGTTGGGAGTTCAGTCGAGTGGATTGCAGGCTACTCCGTATTCGAGTTTTCATGTTGGTTCGAGTAGTCAGCAGCGAGGTTCGACTCAGCAGAGTCAGAGACAGCAGCAGCGAGTGCATCGGAGCAGTAGATATGGTCGTGGAGGTCAGCGTAGATCGTTCAGATTTGGGTCAGGTGCTTCGAGCAGCAGCAGTGGTCGTAGTTCTGGATCAGCGGCCAGTGTTTGTCAGACTTGTGGTAGAGTCCATCAGGGACCGTGTTATCTGACACCACTGACATGTTTCAGATGCGGGCAGACAGGACATTTTGCCAGATCGTGTCCTTATTCTGGGTATCAGCAGCAGCAGATTCCGCGATTCCCACAGCAGTCGATTGCTAGTGCTACACCTATGCCATTTCAGTTACCACCAGCTCAGCATCAGAGTTCTACTCAGTTTGTTCCACAGCAGAGTCGTGGTAGAGGTACGAGAGGAGGTACCCGAGGTGTTGGCCAGGCTTCTACCAGTCAGCAGGGAGGTCGAGGCCAAGCCAGAGTTTTTCATCTGACTCAGCAGGATGCTCAGGCATCTAATGCAGTCGTGGCAGGTATTCTTTCTGTTTGTTACCTGGATGCTTTGGTTTTGTTTGATCCGGGTGCCACGCATTCGTTTGTTTCTCCTGTTTTTGCTTCTAAATCTTGTTGGCAAGCTTCGAGGATGGCTTTTCCTTTGTCTGTTGCCACTCCTCTGAGTGATTCTTTGGACACCGATATTGTTCTTTCTGGTTGTCCAGTTCTCGTGGGAGATAGAGAATTATCCGCCGATTTGATTTTGTTGGATGTGATGGAGTTCGATGTTATTTTGGGAATGGATTGGTTGTCTCAGCACTTTGCCGTGGTTGATTGCAGGAATAAGGAGGTGATTTTCAGAATTCCTGGTGAAGTAGAATTTAAGTTTGTTGGTGACAGGAGTTCAGCACCTCAGAATCTTATTTCGGCTATTTCAGCTAGGAAGTTGTTGAGGAAAGGTTGTCAGGGGTTTTTGGCATTGGTTAGGGATACGTCAGTGGAGAAGTTGTCACTCACAGATGTTCCTGTTGCTTGTGAGTTTCCTGATGTTTTTCCCGAGGAGTTGCCAGGTTTACCACCTCACAGAGAGATTGAGTTCTGTATAGATGTGGTTCCAGGTATTACTCCTATATCTATGCCACCCTATCATATGGCTCCTGCAGAGTTGAGAGAGTTGAAGGAGCAATTGCAAGAGTTGTTGGATAAGGGTTTTATCAGACCTAGTGTTTCTCCTTGGGGTGCACCAGTCTTGTTTGTGAAGAAGAAGGATGGTACCCTGAGACTGTGCATTGACTACAGAGAGCTGAACAAGGTGACAGTGAAGAACAAGTATCCTCTCCCGAGGATAGATGATTTGTTTGATCAGCTCCAGGGTGCACAATTCTTTTCTAAGGTCGACTTGAGGTCGGGTTATCATCAGCTGCGGATCAGTGAAGCTGATATTCCTAAGACAGCATTCCGCACTCGATATGGTCATTATGAGTTTCTGGTGATGTCTTTTGGTTTGACTAATGCACCAGCAGCTTTTATGGACCTGATGAACAGAGTATTCCGACCGTATGTGGATCAGTTTGTAGTAGTCTTCATTGATGATATACTGGTATATTCGAGGAGTATGGAAGAGCACGTATATCACTTGAGGATTGTACTGCAGACACTGAGAGATCATCAGCTTTATGCTAAATTCACGAAGTGTGATTTCTGGATGGAGAGTGTTTCTTTTCTTAGACACGTAGTGTCTAAAGAAGGTATTCAGGTTGATCCACAGAAGGTTGAGGCAGTATCTGAGTGGCCTAGACCTACTTCAGTTATGGAGATTCGGAGTTTTCTGGGTTTAGCCGGGTATTATAGGCGGTTTGTGCAGGATTTTTCCAGGATAGCAGCCCCTATGACTCGCTTGACTCAGAAGAATGTTAGATTCGAGTGGTCAGAAGCTTGTGAGAATAGTTTTCAGTTGTTGAAGGAGAAGTTGACCACAGCGCCAGTATTAGCTTTGCCTAATAGTGTGGATAAGTTCACAGTTTACTGTGATGCCTCTAGAATTGGTCTTGGTTGTGTGTTGATGCAGGATGGAAGGGTGATAGCCTATGCTTCGAGGTAGTTGAAGAAGCATGAGCAGAACTATCCCACACATGATCTAGAGATGGCTGCAGTGATCTTTGCTTTGAAGATTTGGAGACATTATTTGTACGGGGTGACTTGTGAGATATTTACTGATCACAAGAGCCTTAAGTACATTTTCCAGCAGCGAGATTTGAATCTGAGGCAGAGAAGATGGTTGGAACTGTTGAAGGATTATGATTGCGAGATTCTTTACCATCCGGGTAAAGCTAATGTGGTAGCAGATGCCTTGAGTAGGAAGTCCTCAGGTAGTCTTGCTCACATAAGTGTTGAGAGGAGACCATTGATCCAAGAGTTGCATCTGTTGGTGGATCAAGGTCTGATGATGAAGATCAGTAGATCAGGTGGACTGTTAGCTCAATTTAAAGTACGATCTGTACTAAGGGATAGGATTAAAGCAGCTCAGAGCCGAGATCCTATTCTGGAAGAGCTTGCAGAGAATGTCAGAGCAGGGAAGTTCACTGATTTCACACTCGATGATGATGGTGTGTTGTGGATCAGTGGTAGATTGTGTGTTCCTGATGTGGATGATTTGAGAGAGGAGATTTTAGAGGAAGCACATTCTACAGCTTACAACGTTCATCCTGGTGTTACTAAGATGTACCACAGTATCAGAGATCTATACTGGTGGGATGGATTGAAGAAGGATGTTGCTGATTATGTTGCTAAGTGCTTGACATGTCAGCAAGTGAAAGCCGAACATCAGAAGCCTTCTGGGAAGCTTCAGCCTCTTCCTATTCCCGAGTGGAAGTGGGAAAGGATAGCTATGGATTTTGTGGTCGATTTACCTCGTTCGAAGGATGGATACGATTCCATCTGGGTGATTGTAGACAGATTGACGAAGTCTGCACATTTCTTGCCTGTGAAAGCCACATATTCAGTTGCTAGATTGGCGAAGTTGTATGTGAAGCATATTGTGTGCCTTCATGGAGTACCTGTGTCCATTATGTCAGACAGAGGTTCGGTGTTTACTTCTCATTTTTGGCAGAAGTTGCAGGAAGCGATGGGCACTAGGTTGGATTTCAGTACTGCTTTTCATCCTCAGACAGATGGTCAGTCTGAGAGGACGATCCAGACACTGGAAGATATGTTGAGGATGTGTGTCTTGGATTTGAGAGGTAGCTGGGATGATCATTTGTCGCTTGTGGAGTTTGCATATAATAACAGCTACCATAGCAGTATTGGCATGGCACCATATGAGGCGTTGTATGGAAGGAAGTGTAGATCCCCGTTGAGTTGGGATGAGATTGGTGAGAGAGCTTTGACTGGACCAGAGATGGTTCAGGATGCTGCAGAGAAAGTCGCCGTGATCAAGCGCAGATTAGAGACCGCAGTTAGTAGACAGAAGAGTTATGCGGATCCTAGGCGCAGAGATGTGGAGTTTCAGGTTGGAGATTTCGTTTTTCTGAAAGTATCTCCGATGAAGGGTGTGATGAGATTTGGCAGGAAGGGTAAGTTAGCACCGAGATATATTGGACCGTTTGAGATTCTGGAAAGAGTTGGCACTGTTGCATATCGGTTGGATTTGCCTCCGAGTATGTCACAGGTGCATCCAGTATTTCATATCTCGATGTTGAGGAAGTATATCTCAGATCCTTCACACGTGTTGCAACCTGACAGTGTGGAAGTGAGTGAAGATTTGACTTTTATGGAAGAACCTGTGGCGATCGTAGATTATCAAGTTCGACAGTTGAGATCGAAGCAGATTCCGATGGTCAAGGTTTTGTGGCGTAGCGACAGAGTTGAAGAGCATACGTGGGAGACTGAAGCTGAGATGCGAGCTTCTTACCCGTATCTCTTTCCTTCCTGATTCTGTAATCTTGTTTTTAGAATTCGGGGACGAATTCTTGTAAGGGGGGAAGACTGTAATATCCCGTGTTTTTTTAAAATATTTTTACACTGTACCGGGATATGCAGTGTCAATAATTTTGACTGTATATACGATATTTTTATGAGTTGATATGTATTTTAAACCTATTTTAATTACTGTCTATTATTTTCAGTATTTTACGTAAAATTTTTCCGGGACTTTCATTTTCGGGGAAATTTTCACGTAAACAATGTATTATTAATTATTTTAAATGTATTTACGAGTTTGCATGAACTCATACATATTTTTAAATTATTAAATAAAGCCTGTGTGTGTATATTTATTTAATTAGGGTTTATTATTACCCTAATATTTTATTATTTATTTATTATTATTTGATTATTTTATTTATTATTAAATTATTAAAATTTATTATTTTTTTTTCTTTTTTCTTTTTTTTTTTCTTTTTTTTTTCTTTTCCTTTTTCTTTCTTTTTCTTTTCCTTTCTCTTTCCTTTTTCTTTCTTTTTCTTTTTCTTCTTCTTCTTCTTCTTCCCGTGGGTGCCGTCGGACCACCATTTCTTCCCACCGTCGTTTCTCCCTCCTCCGGCCACCGTTTTCGACACCGCCGGTCTCTATCTTCTCCTTGAGCTCCGGTGAGTGTTATTCTAGTTTTTGTTTGAGCTAAAATGGTCTAGAATTGCTTAGGTTTTGAGTTGAATATTTCGGCCACTTTCGGTTTTTGATTTTTTTGAGCTTCAATTTGGATGATTCATGGAAACTTCCTTCACAAATGTTGTTCCTGGTAGTTTAATCTTCATGTATGAATTTTTACAGAATTTTTAGAGATTGTTTGGATTTTTGGGTATTTTTGAATATTTTAATATTATTTTCGAATTTTCGGAAATTAATTATTTAAATTATGAAATTGGAGTTTATGGTTGAATTAGGTGTTGAAATGAATTATAGAAATTTATTTGGAATTTTTATGAATTTCTAAGTATTTATTTTTAATTATTGAAGTTTAGGTGATTTTGTAAAATTAAGTTAATTGTGTTTTTATTTGAATTTAATTGGTTAATTGAGTTTAATTATTGATATTATTGATAAATATGTTGAGAAAATTAATTTTGGATAATTGTATGATTTTTGGTGAATTTTTGAAGTAATTTAGGTATATATATATATAGGGGTATTTTGGTAATTTTACCCTAAATTGTCTAAAAATGTAATTTAATTGGTTTTAATATTTATTTAAGGTATAAAAATGATTTCTACAAAATATCTAGTATTTTTAACTAATTAAAACTATTTTTCGTGAATTATTTTCAATTATATATATAATATACGGTTTTTCTAATAAAATGAGTTTTAATTGATTTTTACAGTGTTTCAAGATTTATTATGTAATTTCTACCTATGAAATGTATTTTTATGATTTAAGGATATTTTTAGTATATTTGAATATATATTCTGTGTTTGTGGACCCCGGTCGACAGATTGTAGTCTGGAGTCCGACCGAGGGGTTGTGATTGATTGTGGTGTTTATTTTTGAAGTGTATTTTCTTTGCAGGGTCGGCTCTACTCTTTTGAGTAGAGAGATGTCCGTTTTACAGGGGAGGTTCTGCCGGATTTCCGGTAGAATTCTCGTAAAACGTGATATCCAGTCGAACCCTAATTCTGTTTCTGTGTTGAATACTCTAGATTTAATTCTAGGATTTCTGTTAGGGTTATTCTGATGTCGATTAATTATTTCTTGTTTAGTTGCGCCGAGACCGAGGGTTAGTGGACCAGGCCCGTCGGACCTGTCTCGTGGAGCGCATTAGGTGAGTTACTATATTATATATATATGCTTAGGATGCATGATTTAGAAAATGCATGTTTTATTTTGACTAAATATGCATAAATAACATGATTTATATTCAAGTATATTTTTGGTATATTTTTGGTATATAATAAATTATATACATGTTTTATTAATAAAATATATTTAAAATGTTTTTAAATATATTTTTAGTTTAATTCATGATTTGATTGGATTTATTTGACATATATATACTCAAAATATACCTGGTTTATGTTTGGTATATTTTCGGTATATATATGGTTTATATTGCTATTTCATTTATATCCATGCATCATTTATTTTTGTGAATGAATGTTTTATATTTAAGAATGAAGGATATCAATAGAACGTGCTACCTAGTGGGCAGCACTAGGACCGAGTACGTACCGGTACGCCTATAGTATTTAGGCTATATTACTAACTTATTTGTGGATATCGATTTGATTATGATTATTGATATATGTGAGATGTGGTTTGGGTGTGATTGCTGGAGCTCGGTTGACCAAGTGTCTCGGGGCCAATCACACTGGCAGTCAGACTGCTGGAGCTCGGTTGACTTAGTGTCTCGGGGCCAGTCTATTGTCCATATGGATTAAGTGGATATATTTGGAATCAGTGAGCCTGTATGGCTAGAGTGTTGTTTAACACTATTTTTCTGAGGTTACGATATTCTAGGGTTCTATGTGATCCTTCATAAAAGTTGATTTTCAGACAAAATATATAAAATGATTTTTCTGCATCTGTATGAACTTGCCTGTATATATACATATTACTCATATACTGTTGACTGTATGCATTATCACTTAGAGTGTATGTATATATACTATAGTAATTCACTCAGTGAGGTCTGACTCCCCTCCGTTGACTATTTTTCAGGAGAGTCAACTTCCTCAGACCTCAGTAGCAGGTCGATACGCCGGATTTCTTCCGCCCCGGCTTCTTTATGTAAATTTTCTACTTGAGTCTTATTTATTTTATCTAGACACTGCAGTAGTTGTAAATTAAAGTATTGGATTTTATGTATTTGTTTAAAGAGATGTATTATGTTAAAACTGGATTTGTATAAAGATTATACATTTATGAGATTATATATGCGATGTGATGAGTTTTGAATTATATCCAGTTGTTATGGATGATATTGTAATATTTATGATTTTATTTTCCGCTGCATATTATATTTTTATGGTTATTATTGCATTTTTATTTTATTTTTAGGCTTGCTACGGGTTCCGGATTCGAAAGAATTCCCGTTCCCTAGCGCCGGTCATGGCCCCTGTTTTGGGTCGTGACAATCTTGATATATAAATGTTTATATATTTTCTATATACATTTAATATATCACTGGTATATTTAGAGTTTATTTTTGATATATGTATGTTAGATACTTAGGTTTATGTTTGTTATAATTTAATATTTATACATGATTTAAATATGCATCAAACCATAATTATTTTATTAAATGATTAGTATAATTTAGGTTTATTCTTAAATAATTGCATGTTATATTATAAACCCACACTTAAATTATTTTTAAGTTTATTTTTGGTATATTTTGATTTATTTCCAAATAAATACATGTTTTATTATTAAATTAAACCTAACACATTAGTGATATATTTAGGGTTTATTTTTGATATATGCATGCTAGATAATTAGGTTTATTTTTAGTATATTTGTGAATATATGTTAAACCTAAACACTTATTTAAATGTATATTTATATATAAATGTTTTATTAAATGATTTGTGTACTTAGGGCATATCTTTTGTATATTTAAGTATATTTTTAAGAAAATACATGTATATTATTATTACTCATTTAAATTGTTTTTAACCATATTAATGATTTATCTTTAGTTATTTCATATTTTATTTGACATATATATATACCCGAAATATACTGGGTGTATTTTAGGTATATTTTTGGTATATATATATGGTTGATTTTATTATTATGAATATCGTTCCATATTAATTATTTTCAGAATAAATGATTTTTATAAATGAAGGATATCAATAGAACGTGCTTCCTAGTGGGCAACACTAAAACCGTGTACGTACCAGTACGATAGATAAGGGTTGAGTGAGAAATAATTGTGGTGATTATAATTGATTTGATGGATTTGACTAAGATTAATGATATGTTAGATAGTGTGATTGCAGGGCCAATCACACTGACAGTCAGACTACTGGAGCTCAGTTGACTTAGTATCTCGGGACCAGTCTACTGTCCATAAGTGGATTGAATGATCTATTGGGTTGATTGAGATGTGAGGTGATAGATAGTGTGATTGCTGGAGCTCGATTGACTAAGTGTCTCGGGGCCAATCACACTGACAGTCAGACTGCTGGAGCTCGATCGACTTAGTGTCTCGGGGCCAGTCTGCTGTCCAGATTGGAATAAGTGTTCTATTTGGAATCAAGTGAGCTTGTATGGCTAGAGTGATGATGGGATTATTTGAGGTTGCTATTATTAGGGTTTTATGGATCCTTCATGAATTAAAACAAACATTTTCTACATTTAGTATATTTATAAAGGCAGAGTTTGACATTCGTGTGAAATGTGTATATATACATATATATATAAGAATGACTGATTGTTATGGTTTAGTTTGCATGTATCTATAGTATAATAATTCACTCAGTGAGGTCTGACCCCCCTCAATTATTTTTTTCAGGAGATCCCATATCGTCAGACCTTAGTTGTAGAGTTCCTCACCGATGTTCTTCAGTCCTGACTATTTTATGCAAATGTATATTCTGAACTCTTATTTGTATTCTAGAAACTGTAGTAGTTATGTTATTGAATCAGAAGAGTATTATATTATTTTGATATTGTATACTCTGAAAAATTGTATTTGAACACTGTACAAATATGTATACATTTATGAAAGGATTTGGAGAATTTATTTTATATATTGATTCAAAAAAATTTAATTATATCGTACTTCTTATTTATTTATTGTATGATTTTATTTTCTTAGTCTTGCTACAGGTTCCGGATTCGAAAGAATTCTCGTTCCCTAGCACTGGTCATGACTCCTAGTTTGGGTCGTGACATATATATATATATATATGAATGTCTGACTGGATATGGTTTAGATTGCATGTATATATAGTATAATAATTCACTCAGTGAGGTCTGACCCTCCTCAATTTTTTTTTTAGGAGATCCTATATCGTCAGACCTTAGTAGTAGAGTTCTTCGCTGGCGTTCTTCCATCCCGGCTATTTTATGTAAATGTATATTTTGAACTCTGATTTGTATTCTAGAAACTGCAGTAGTAGTGTTATTGTATCAAAAGAGTATTATTTTGTTTTGATATTTTGTACTCTGAAAGTTGTATTTGAATATTGTATGAATATATTTATTTATGAAATGATTTGGAGTTTCTATTTTATATATTGATTCAAAAAAAAATTTTAATTATGTCATACTTTTTATGTATTTATTGCATCATTTTATTTTCTTATGCTTGCTATGGATTCCGGATTCGAAAGAATTCTCGTTCCCTAGCGCCGGTCATGACTCCTAGTTCGGGTCGTGACACGATATAAGATTTTACCGAATCGATTTGGCTAAATCTTCCTTGGTAGATTTCGAGGGTAAGTCAGCCGTGACACTCACCGAATCGGTCATAACGGGTATTATTTGTTAGATCGAGGAAGATGAACCGGCGGCATGAACCAAAAACTGAAGAATATATAGGTCGACAAAGAAGCAGCAGCTCCTGGAGAAGAAGAAGAAGAAGCATGGGTCAGAAGATGAATTTGATGTGGGTCTGGCTCAAGAAAAAATTATTATTGTTATTATTATTTTATCAAAGAAAAAACTATTTAATAATAAATTTTTTATGCTAATAACGAGAGTAAATATAGTTAATTCAATATATATTTTATATATTGAAATAATTAAGTGTGTTGGTAATTATAATATCTATTAGTTAAAAAAAATATATCTTATACTATTAATAAATGAGATACTATATATATTTATAAACAATATACAATTATGAATAATAAAATGATGAATTTAATTAATACATATAAGTTAATAAAATTATAATTAATGAAGATGATATTTATTAATAATAATAATAATTATTATTACTATTATGATTACAACGGTAATATAATAAAAACTTAACGGTAAGTATTTTTCAATAAAATATTATAGAAGCCAATTAAAATATTGATATAATTTTTTTTAATTAAAAGATAACTATGCCAATATATTTTAATATAATATTATTTTAATTATGATATTATTTTTAATATTGATATAATAATCATTATTAGTATTATTAAAATCAAAAAATAAAAAATAAAAAAAATTATTAATGAAATTTTTATTTGAATGGGTTGGGGTTAAATGAAATAGTAAAAATAATAATAATAGATGTAAAAATATGTAAATGCAACTAAAATTTACTTAAAAATTTTACTAATATACTTAATTTTAACTAACAAAATATACAGAAATACTCCTATCATGCTAATAATAAAGTGGCTAAAAAATAAATAAATTCTGAAAACAAAAATCTAATTATAAGAAGAGTAATTTTGCAATATAAATATAAAAAATAACATGCATTAATATGGACAATCATGGTAAAATTTTGAATAACACACTAAACCGAAGCAAATAAAATAGATGAACATGTTCGTGTCGCTCTTATGATGAAATGACTAAAAGAAAAAAATTTGAGCACAATTTTTTTATGAATAGTAATATTAGTAATAGTAAAATTTTTCTCTTTGTTTGGTAATATTGGTATATCTATATGGAAAATTTTTTTGTATTTTCTATTTGCTTATTTTTATATAATAATAATAATAATAATAATAATAATAATAATAATAATAATTATTATTATTATTATTATTATTATTATTATTATTATTATTTATAATAATATTAAAAATAATATCATAATTATAATTATATTATGATTTGTTTATTTTTTAATTTTAAAACTATTATGATTATTTTAATTTTATATTATTATTATTATTATTATTATTATTATTATTATTATTATATTTGTAAATTGTCATGGAACATTTCATTAAAAAGTAAATTGTCACTAATAAAAGTATAAAAAGCAGACAATTATTTGCTCACACACCGACTATACAATAAAAAACCAATAGAAAAAAACAAATAATTGAATACAGTTTTAAATATAAGAAAAAGCAAATAATTGAAACAAACTAAATATCAACTTACAAACTTGCAGAAAATCTCTGTTACGTGATAATGTTCCACTAGCACTGCACAAACCAAAACAATACAATATTTTGCGATAATGTTCCACTAGCATTTCATAGGCCAAAAAAATACAAAATACATCTATAAATAGTTTGATTCTTTGAGTTTTAAATCAATACTTTAACAAACAAATTTACATTCACCAGAAGAAGAATTGTTTTCTTAATATCACAGAGACTTCATCGGTTTTACAAGGTATGTATGTGTATATATGTATTTGTAATTACATAACTTTTATAATTATGTTTGTTTAGTTATATAATTAAATTTGTTTATGTATATAATTACATTTGTGTGTGTGTGTATATAGATACACTATGTATTTATATTTGTAATTACATAACTTTTTATAATTATGTTTATTTAGTTATATAATTAAATTTGTGTATATATATTAAATTTCTGTATATAATTACATTTTTTTTGTGTGTGTGAGTGCATATATATATATATAATGTGTATTTATATTTGTAATTATATAAGTTTTATAATTATGTTTGTTGAGTTATATAATTAAAGTTGTGTATATATATTAAATTTGTGTGTGTGTGTGTGAGCGAGTATATATATATATATGTGTGTGTGTGTGTATTTATATTTATAATTACATAAGTTTTATAATTATGTTTGTTTAGTTATATAATTAAATTTGTGTATATACTTTCATTTGCGTGTGTGTGTGTATATATATATATATATATATATATATATATATTAACACACTGTGTATTTATATTTGTAAATAACATGTTTAGTTTTATAATTATGTTTGCCTAATTATATAATTTAAATTTGTGTATATATATTACATGTTTATATGTGAGTATATATATATATATATATATATATATATTCTTTTTTAGATTGACTTGACACTGAATTTTTTTATTTTTTTTTGTATGTAGATTTATTAATGGGAAAGAAAGGAAAAGATGACAAGCCTAGTGATGATATTGGATGAAAATTTGCTACACTTATTAATAATAATAGATCTAAAATGACTTGTAATTTTTGTGGACGTGTGGTTACTAGTGGAATAACAAGATTTAAACAACATTTAGCAGGAATTGAAGGTGATGTTGCAACATATCCAAAAGTGCAACGTGTTGTGCAAGATGATATGAAATAACTTATTTTAGAATGGCAAACCAAGCAAAAATAAAAAAAAATGCTGCTAAACATCAACTTAAAGAAGAAATTGTACAAATGCATGCAAGTGGACAATATAACGACAGTGATGATGAAGAGGAGGAAGATGCAATAATGCAATATGCTAGGCAACAAAGCCTTCAACAAATTGAAGTTGATTCATATAAAAGGACTACATGTGTTCACTATAATGCAGGTGGATCCAACGGTAGTCAATAAAGAAAGCGAATAATGGGTCACTTTTTCAATGTCAGAAACACTCAGGATACACAAAATCGAAGAGGCAACAATCCACAATCTTTTAGATTTGCTCCTCCCCAGTTATCAATACTAGCTAAAAGATTGCGAGCTGTTGAAGTGGATTTAGAGATTGAAAGGGAAATAAAGAAGCAGACCAAATTAAAATCTCCTTAGTTCAAGAAAAGTTAATGAATGCTTTTGGTCGATTTATGGTTCACAATAGACTACCATTTGCAGTAGCCGAATCACCTTGGACACAACCTTTACTTAGAGTTGCTTCAGAAGTTGGATCAAACATTCCACCTCTAACAGCTTATGAGCTTGCAGAGGTATGGTTGCTAAGAGAGTATCAATTAATGAAAGAATATATTACATCTTTTGCAGGGATTTGGAAGGAAAGAGGTGAATCTATATTATATGATGCATGGACAGACCCAAAAAAAAATGTCCATTATTAATTTTCTTGTTTACTCAAATCGTGGCATGATTTTTCATAAGTTTGTGAATACATCTGATGTTAAGAAGAAAGATGGACATTATTACTTTCTGTTGATGTCAAAGGTCGTCAAAGAAGTTGGAGTTGAAAAGGTTGTACAAATTATTTTAGATAATGATGTTGCAATTAAGTTAGTGGAAAAAATGCTCATGAATAAGTATCAAAATCTATATTGGATAGCCTGTAGTGCTCATTGTATTAATCTCATTTAGAAGATATTGGGAAGAGAAGTCAAGAATGTCACGGTATTGCAAAAGGGAAGAAAATCACCCAATTTATTTATAATTATAATTATGTGACAAATTATATGAATAAATTTACAGATGGTAAAGAGTTGCTTTGTCCTGGCATTACTAGATTTGCTACCAATTTTATTGCATTAGAGAGTATTGTCCGTTAACGCAATAATTTGAGGAATATGTTTGACTCACCTACATAGGTGAATTCTAGATATGGAAGAATGACAGATCCACTAGTTGTTGAAGTTAGGGAAATTGTATTAGCAATAACAAGTGAAGGAAGACATTTTTGGCAAAATGCAAATGAATTACTTAAAGTTCACGAGCCTTTTCTGAAAACATTAAGGCTAGTTGATGGGGATGATAAACCAACAATGGGATTTTTGTATGATGCAATAGACATATGCAAGATGGCCATTAAAGAAAATTGTCAATATCATAAGCATTATTGGTTAATTATTGATAGAAGATGGAATTTTCAATTGCATCATGATTTGCATACTACAGGTATGTTATTTATAATTGTTAATGAATATGTTATTAATTTATTTACAATATGTAAAATGATGTACTTGTTATAGGTTATTATTTTAACCCACAATATCAATATGGAGATAAGTATGAAATTCTATATGATATTGAAGTTATGCGAGGAGTTCGAAATGTTATTAAAAGGATTGAACCAAATGAAGAAGTGCAAATTTAAGCCCTTTTACGAGTAACATTTTTTATTGCATTTGAAATAACTTTTTTTCATATATTGATAATTATAGTTATATTATATGTCCATTATTTTTTCACTGTCGTGCAGATGTTTACTTTTCAAGAAAAGGGACAATCTTTTGGACAAACACTTGCTTAAAAAGCAATCAAGAATTTGCCCTAGGTATTTTTTGTCTTTATTTATAATTTATATTAATTAATTAATAAAAAAGATTTAACTAGTTGAATATTGTTGGATGATGTAGTTGAGTGGTGGATTCATTTTAGAGAGTCAACACCAGAACTTCAAAAAATTATTGTGAAAGTCTTAAGTCAAACAACATCAGTAATAAATTATGAAAGGAATTAGAGCACTTTTAGCTTGATTCATACAAAAACTAGAAATAGATTAAAGTACAAAAAACTACACTATCTAGTTTATGTACATTATAATATGAAGCTGAAACTGCAAAATACAATGTGGAAGTCATAAAAAGAATTAGAGGAAGCTTTTAATCCTGTCAACTTTGATTATATTTTTTATGAGCATGACCCTTTAAGTCTATGGTTGGAAGAATCAGAAGCTCCTTTACTTGATGGACAGGATCTTGATTGGTTGAATGATGAAGATGGTGAACAAGATCCTATAATTGATTTAATTGAGCAAGAATTAGGTGTGACTCCTTCATTCAGATATAGTGCTGATTCTCCTTCAAGCGATGGTGGTGAAAGTGATAAAGATGATGGTACTGGTGATGGTGGTGATGATAATGATGATGATGGCGGCGACGGTGGTCATGGTTGTGGTGGTGATAATGATGGTAGTGGAGGTGGATATCATAAGCAATTAGAACAAGCCATTGATATTATGAAGATTCCAATTATTCAAATGATATTCCTTCATTTTTTGATCCATCTGGTTTTGTAAATATTTCATCCAATTTTGCACCAAGCCAACATGAATTTGGATACAAAATCAGTGAAGGTGAAAGTAATTCTACTCATGGATTTAAATAACGGTAATATAAACCGTTTCGATATCAGTAATAGTGTAATGGTATCAGACTGAATCGAATTGATTCGGATTGTATCGTTCAGCGCTGCCGTGAGTAATGCAAAATAATCAATAAAATATACCATATTATTAAAAAATATAAAATAAACTTTTACATCTAATATAATAAGTTAAGAATTACTTAAACAATATATAATTGCACTAAAAAAATATATATTTGAAAAAAAAAGAAATATAATATAAAAATTATTATTTATTATAATAAAAAAATGAAATAAGAGAGTACTTTAAAGTTTTAATATGTATGTAATTATATTACTTTAATATGATATTATTATAAACTTTTTGACAGATACAATAATAATAGAAATCACCCCAAAAAGAGTGGCGTGGAGAATCTTGACTACTAGGCCCAACATTATAATCATCAACATTTTGGTTATTCATTTGAGATAGGAATAAGTTAAAAAATGATCTCCCTTCATTGAATGTAGTAGAATGGCTTTTAGATTCAGGCAAATTACTTGGAGAATTTTGAGAAGTATTCACCTAATTCTCAAATCTACTTGGATAACTTTAGTGTTGGTCTTGCTGATTCCAATTATCAGAGGGCATTCCATAATATTGTATAGGATTAAATGGATTCATATAATGATTGAACCCATAGTCTTGATTTATAGTAGTCGAAGTAGAACTACTTTCACCTCTACTGATTTCATATCCAAATTCATGTTGGCTTGGTGCAAAATTGGATGGAATATTTATAAAACCAAATGGATTAAAAAATAAAGGAATATCATTTGAATAATTGGAATCTTCATAATATCAATGGCTTGTTCTAATTGGCTTATGATATCCACCTCTACCACCATCATTATCACCACCACAAACATGACCACCGTCGCCACCATCATCATCATCACCACCACCACCACCACCATCATCGGTACCATCATCTTCATCACTTTCACTACCATCGCCTAAAGGAGAATCAACACTATATCTGAATGGAGGAGTCACACCTAATTCTTACTCAGTTAAATCAATTATAAGATCTTGTTCACCATCTTCATCATTTAACTAATCAAGATCTTGTCCATCGAGTAAAGGAGCTTCTGATTCTTCCAACCATAGATTTAAAGGGTCATTCTCATAAAAAATATAATCCAAATTGATAGGATTAAAAGCTTCCTCTAATTCTTTTTGTGACTTCCGCATTGTATTTCACAATTTCAGTTTCATATTATAGTGTATATAGACTAAATAGTGTAGTTTTTTATACTTCAATCTATTTCTAGTCTTTGTATGAATCAAGCTAAAAGTGCTCTAATTCCTTTCACAGTTTGTTGCTGATGTTGTTTGACTTAAGACTTTCAAAATAATTTTTTGAAGTTCTGGTGTTAACTCTCCAAAATGAATCCACCACTCAGCTACATCATCCAACAATATTCAACTAGTTAAATCTTTTTTATTAATTAATTAATATAAATTATAAATGAAGATAAAAAATACATGGGGGAAAATTCTTGATTGCTTTTTGAGCAAGTGTTTGTCCAAAAGATTATCTCTTTTCTTAAAAAGTAAACATCTGCACAACAGTAAAAAAATAATGGACATATAATATAACTTTAATTATCAATATATAAAAAAAAGTTATTTCAAATGCAATAAAAAATGTTACTTGTAAAAGGGCTTAAATTTACGCTTCTTCATTTGGTTCAATCCTTTTAATAACATTTCGAACTCCTCGCATAACTTTAATATCAGATGGAATGTCATACTTATCTCTATATTGATATTGTGGGTTGAAATAATAACCTATAATAAGTACATCATTTTACATATTGCAAATAAATTAATAACGTATTCATTAATAATTATAAATAACAGACCCGCAACATGCAAATCATGATGCAATTGGAAATTCCATTTTCTATCAATAATTGACCAATAATGCTTGTGATATTGACAATTTTCTTTAATGGCCATCTTGCATATGTCCATTGCATCATACAAAAATCCCATTGTTGGTTTATCATCCCCATCAACTAGCCTTAATGTTTTCAGAAAAGGCTCGTGAACTTTAAGTAATTCATTTGCATTTTGCCAAAAATGTCTTCCTTCACTTGTTATTGCTAATACAATTTCCCTAACTTCAACAACTAGTGGATCTGTCATTCTTCCTTATCTAGAATTCACCTATGTAGGTGAGTCAAACATATTCCTCAAATTATTGCGTTGACAGACAATACTCTCTAATGCAATAAAATTGATAGCAAATCTAGTAATGCCAGGACAAAGCAGCTCTTTACCATCTGTAAATTTCTTCATATAATTTGTCACATAATTATAATTATAAATAAATTGGGTGATTTTCTTCCCTTTTGCAATATAGTGACATTCTTGACTTCTCTTCCCAATATCTTCTAAAATGAGATTAATGCAATGAGCATTACAGGATGTCCAATACAGATTCTGATACTTGTTCATGATCATTTTTCCCGCTGACTTAATTACAATATTATTATCTGTAATAATTTGTACAACCTTTTCAACTCCAACTTCTTTGACGACCTTTAACATCAACAAAAAGTAATAATGTCCATCTTTCTTCTCAATATTAGATGCATTCACTGACTTATGAAAAATCATGCCACGATTTGGGTAAATAAGAAAATTAATAATGGACATTTTTGTTGGGCCTGTCTATGCATCATATAATATAGACACACCTCTTTCCTTCTAAATCCCTATAAAATATGTAATTTATTCTTTCATTAATTGATACTCCCTTGGCAACCATACCTCTGTAAGCTCATAAGCTGTTGGAGGTAGAATGTTTGGTCCAACTTCTGAAGCAAATCTAAGTAAAGGTCATGTCCAAGGTAATTCGGCTACTGCAAATGGTAGTCTATTGTGAACCACAAATCGACCAAAGGCATTCATTAACTTTTCTTTACTTTTCTTGAACCAAGGAGATTTTAATTTAGTTTGCTTTTTTATTTCTCTTTCAATCTCTATATCCACTTCAACAGCTCGTAATCTTTTAGCTGGGGTTAATAACTAGGGAGAAGCAAATCTAGAAGATTGTGGATTATTGCCTCTTCGATTTTGTGTATCCTGAGTGTTTATGACACTAAAAGAGCGACCCATCATTCGCTTTCTTCGTTGACTACCGCTGGATCCACTTGCTGTTAGTATAAGGTATGCCCTAGTGGCATTCTTGTAATTATTTAAACATTGTATATAATCCCTGTGGCAATAAAATATTCTTTTAAATAAATATGTTATTTTTTTTAATATTTATCCTTTAGTATTATGTTGAATAAATTTATTATCAAAGAGTTGATAATATGAGTTACAAATTTATTCAATACATTTACTATAAATTGTTCGAAGTCGATTAATTAATATTTGGATAATCTTAATTAGACTATCACCTCTGTCTATTTTCCTTGATTAGTGTGAGAAACTAATAGTGGGTGTCACGACCCAAAACAGGGGCCATGACCGGCGCTAGGGAATGAGAATTCTTTCGAATCCGGAACCTGTAGCAAGCCTTAGAAAAAAAATCATGCAATAAATAAATTAAAAGTACGATAGAATTAAAATTTTTTGAATCAATATATATATATATATAATAAATACTCCAAATCCTTTCATAAATGAATATATATTCGTATAGTATTCAAATACAATTCTCAGAGTATTTAATATCAAAATAAAAATAATACTCTTCTGATACAATAACACTACTACTGCAGTTTCTAGAATACAATTCAGAGTTTAAAATATACATTTACATAAAATAGCCGGGACGGAAAAACACCGGCGAGGAACTTTACTAACGTCTGACGATATAGGATCTCTTGAAAAAAATAATTAAGGGGGGTCAGACCCCACTGAGTGAATTATTACACTATATATACATGCACTTTAAACCATAACAATCAGGCATTCTAATATATGTATGTATATACACGCATTTCACACAAATGCCAATCTCTACTTTTATAAATATAATAAATGCAGAAAACATTGATTTTAATTCATGAAGGATCAAATAGAACACTATTAATCGCAACCTCAATCAACCATATCATCACTCTAGCCATATAGGCTCACTTAATTCCAAATAAATAACTTATTCCATTTTCGACAGTAGATTGGCCCCGAGACACTAAGTCAACTGAGCTCTAGCAGTCTGACTGTCAGTGTGATTGACCCCGAGACACTTGGTCAATTGAGCTCCAGCAATCACACTATCTATCACATCACATCTCAAATCATAAATTAATCATATCATCAATCTCAATCAAATCATAATTCACCACAAGTAATCCTCACACAAACTTAAATATATCGCACCAGTACGTACTCGGTCCTAGTGCTGCCCACTAGGAAGCACGTTCTATTGATATCCTTCATTCAAAATAAATCATTCATTCGAAAAATAATTAATGTAGAATGACATTCATAATAGTAAAACAAATCATATATATACCAGAAATATACCTAAAATGCACCTAGTATATTTTGAGTATATATATGTCAAATAAAATATGAATTATATTAAAGATAAACCATTAATATAGTTAAAAACAATTTAAGTGCATTTTAATAATATAACATGCATTTACTTAAAAATGTACCGAAATATACTAAAGATATACCCTAAGTACACAAATCACTTAATAAAACAATTATGTATAAATATTCATTTAAATATGTATATGTACTAAAAAGTGCATTAAGGCTTAACATATATTCACAACTATACCAAAAATAACCTAATTTTCTAGCATGCATATATCACAAATAAACCCTAAGTATACCACTAATATGTTAGGTTTAAATCAATAATAAAACATGCATTTATTTGGAAATATGCCAAAAATATACCAAAAATAAACTTAAAAACAATTTGAGTGTAAGTCAATAATATGGCATGCAATTATTTAGGCATAAACCTAAAATATACTGAAAATATACCTAAACTGTACTAATCATTCAATAAAATAATTATGACTAAATATACATTTAAAACATATATATATATATACTAAAATGTATTAAACATAAACCTAATTGTTTAACGTGCATGTATTAAAATAACATGCATAATTATTTAACATGCATATATATAAAATATAAACCCTAGATATACCAAAAATATTATAATCTAAATCACTTTTTAAAAACATATAATGAAAATGAAAAACCCTAAGTGATGCATCCTATATGCAATGCATATATACATACATTATAATAACTCACTGGTGAGCGTTTCTCGGGACAGACTTGGCGGGCCTGGTTCATTAGGCCTCGGCCTCAGCGTAGCTAGGAAAAATAAAATAATGATAATTGTCAGAATAAACTTCTAACTCTATACTTCTAGGATTACTATAAACAGATTCAAGCAAGAATTCAAAATTAGACTCGGACCGATTGTCACGTTCTACAAGAAATCTACCAAAAATTCAGTAAAGTCTCCTCTGTAAAACGAACATCTCTTTATAAAAGTAGGGCCGATCCTGCACAGAAAACACACTTCAAATACAAAATTCTCCTAATTCCTTGGTCGAGATCCCAAACTACAATTTTCCCCGATCGAGGTCCATAATTCACCACAAGATACAATAAATATACATAAATTCAATAAATACCAAAAATGCCCTTTATGTATCAAAATATGGCAATTTAAACATTAAAAACATCAAAAATAATTGCTTTACTCGTAATTACTTAAAAACCCTAATAATAATATAATATTAATAAAAATCGATATTTCTCGAAAAATACACCAATATTAATAAAATTCATTTTACAAATCTAAATTACTTAATTAATTTATAAACATACTAAAAGTTACTAAAACCCATTTATTTACAAAAATAATATATTATAAATATAATTTGAAAATAATTTTTGAAAAATAGTATTAATTAGTTAAAAATAGTAAATAATTTATGAAAATCATTTTATACTTCAAATAATTATTAAAACCAATTAAATTTAATATTTAACCAAAATTACTACCAAATTACCAAAATGCCCCTACTATATAAAAATTCACATAAATTACTAATAATATTCAAAATTTCAATAAAAATTATGTGATTACTCAAAATTTATTTCCTCAACATATTATTCACTAAGATCAACAAATACACCTAATTAACCAATAATTTCTATAAGAATACATATTTAATGTATTAATTCCAAAATACACATAAATTATATAAAAATTCCATAAAAATAATATAAATTAAAACACACAATTAAACTTTAAATTCAACCAAAATACTCATTTAACTCATTCATCCAATATTTACATAAACTCTAAATATTTCTAAAAATTACAAAATATTCCCAAAAATTAATTTCTCAACATCAAAATTAATAACAATAATTTAACAAATTTCATAATATAATTAATTTATTAACGAAAATACATTTTTAATTATTGAAATATTCAATAATTAACCAAAAATCAAAAAAAAATCAGAAAAATAAATTAAAAATATCTATGAATAGATTAAGATGCATAGATTAATATTTCAAAAAGAAATTATCAAAAAAATCAATTAAACTCAAGCTAAAAAAATTAAGAAAAAATTTGACATAAACTAAAATCAATCAAAACTTACAAATGAATAAGTTTAAGCTTGAATGGAGCTTGGGATCATCTTCCCCACAGCTCAGGGAGTCGACCAAGCCAAGGAAGCTGAGCTCCCACCGCCAGGAAGTCACCGGTGACTGCTGCTCCAAGCTGTTGCTGCTACTGCTTTGCATGCTGTCCACTGGCGGCTTTAGCGGCTCTTCCATGGCAGCAACGATGAGAAGGAGAAGATGATGGTGCTGGTAATGGTTGGAAGATCATGAAGAAGAAGAAGACGCACAGTGATGAGGGAGGACCGAGGCTGCGGGAAGAAAGGGAAGGAAAAGAAATGTTGCTGTTTTGTTTTGTTTTTAACTTGCTTTGTGTATATATATATATATATATATATATATATATATATATATATATATACACACACACTCACAATATAATCACACCATATAATATAAGATAACACTCAAAAATAACATTAATATAAACCCCTTTCCTTTTTTTTAAGCAATTTAATAATACCAATAATGTATATTAATAGAATACTAAAAATAAAATTATAATGCACTAAGAATTAACATTAATAAAATATCACTATCAAAATTAATAAATATCGATAATGTAAATCAATAAAAATAAAATAATAATGAGGTACTCAAAATATTAATAATACTCTAAATCACGTTAACTAAGAAAATAATATTAGTGCTTAAAAATAATATTAAAATAACCATGCACTAAATTAATGTTATTAAAATAATAGTATTCGAAAATAATACATACACACAATAGAATTTAACGTCCAAAATAATATATTACATAAAAAATTAAATTAAACATACAATAATGATAATAAATCACAAAATAGTGAAATAATTAAATATAACTTTTTAACTTTATTAACACTGCATATCTCATTATTTAATAAAATAATTTAAAACCAGGGTTATCATAATGGGAGGTAGTGAATCTTATGCTACTTGATATGAGTGATCAAAATAGACATGTGAATACTCATTGGATGGGTTAATCGAACAGTGACATTAGTATTGTGATTGCAAGGATATTCACATATAATCAATAATCACAATCTAGATTTTAATGGTGCATATAGTCCTTTGACTTGAGGTGGCATAGTCATCTACATTTAGGTGGTTAGAGTTTGTTACTGCTTACATATTTGTGTTAATCATCACATGGGTATGTGGTGTGTGGTGACTCTAATTAGTTAAATGTAGGGATGAATGTTTAACCGAGATGGGATTCATTACCTGGTGTGAAACAGGATAGATCCTATGCTATATAAGTTTATTCATGATGAATAAATTTCTGATCAGGATAAATACAACACAGTCTGAAAAAGAGTTTTAGTACTAGAAAGAGTTCGGGTATTTATTGTATTTTATCAAGAATTAAAACTTAAGATGAGGTCATATAATAAAGCTATTAGAGTTTGATAATACCTTGACTTTAGGCTATATTGGGATCTTTAATGAAAGGAATTTAGTGCATGGTAATTATGATCAGGTTCATGTAAATCATAATATGCATTCATTTCTAATTGGGTAGCTGTGATATTGATACTAAGGGTCACTCATAGCTTATGAGAACTAAATGTGAATAATTGAGATTTTCACATTTAAAATTGAAAAGAGTTTCAAATAATATTAAATGTTAATATTATATTTTCTCATTACCATTTAGACATGAACCTAGTAAGTCACACCTAATAGAGTTTTATTTATTCACTATAGTATTAATCTAATTATTGATTAAAAGAGTTTAATCAATTAATCAAGATTAATAAAATTAGATTTATATTTTTGAACAATGATTCTAGTATGTCATGAAATCTAATTCAAATAAGAGTATTATTTATTAATTAATATTGGATATTAATTAATATATATTAAATTAATAAATATATATATGTTGTTATTTATTTATGGACTTATATTAATGGTCCAAATTGGTTTGGACATAGGCCAAAATTTATTTTGGACCAAAGATTAATTAAAGTCCATATCTATGTATATGTATAATTTAATATGTAAAATAATACATTTGATGCATACTTTACATACAAATTTATACATTAATATGTGTAGGTGGCAAGCTTAATTATTGAATTAAGCAAGGTGGCATATTAATTAAGTGGATATTTCTAAAGTATGTCTAAGGTACCATTTTTAATCATTTGGATGGTTAGGTGTATACCTAAGGTAGCATACTTAATAATCACTTAATTAATTAATGCATACTTTTCCTTAGTGGAAAATTACTACACATATATCTTTTGATATATCTAAGGCAAGTCAAGTGACTTGGTAAAGGAAGGGAGAGGAAAAATAATGCTTAAGTGAGTTTTTGCTTAAAGAGTTAAGAAAAATCACTAAGTAATTTTGGTTATGATGAGATCATAAATCAAAAATAAAGACAACATATACTAAACATATACTCTATACTTGTGTTTTTATTTAAATTAGTACAAGTTACTAAGTTTAATTAACACAAGTAAGTGATAGATAAGGCTTTGGTGTTTCAAACTAGAGGCCTTACATTTAGAGGGCTAAGCATTTAATTCAAGGAATTGAACAAAAAGAATACTAAGCTCTACAACAAGTAAGTTTACAAACTTATAATTATTTAATTATTTGTTTGTATATTGTTTAATTTATTTAGTTATGTATTTCAATGCAATTTGAATCATGGGCAAATGAAATTCTTCATTTTATGAAGGGTTATGATGAGTAAATTTTTGAAATTTACTCTATTTAGACTTGTGCTTACTACACATGTATTTATGTCTAAATACCATAACTGATTTCTAATACGTGCATCATAATGAACACCTGTAGTCCTTTTATATGAATCAACTTCAATTTGTCAAAGGCTTTGTTGCCAAGCATATTGCATTATTGCATCTTCCTCCTCTTTATCATCACTGTCGTTATATTGTCCACTTGCATGCATTTGTACAATTTCTTCCTCAAGTTGATGTTTAGCAACATTTTTTTGTTTTTGCTTGGTTTGCCATTCTAAAATAAGTTTTTTCATATCATCTCTCACAGCACGTGGCACTTTTGGAGATTCTGCAACGTCACCTTCAATTCCTGCTAAATGTTGCTTAAATCTTGTTATTCCACTAGTAACCACATGTCCAAAAAAATTACAAGTCATTTTAGATCTATTATTATTAATAGGCGTAGCAAATTTCCATCCAATATCATCACTAGGCTTGCCATCTTTTCCTTTCTTTCCCATTAATAAATCTACATACAGAAAAAAAAAATAAAAAAAATTCAGTGTCAAGTCAATCTAAAAAAGAATATATATATATATACATATATATACTCACACATACAATTTTAATATATATATACAAATTTAATTATATAACTAGGCAAACATAATTATAAAACTAAATATGTTATTTACAAATATAAATACACAGTGTGTCAATATATATATATATACGCACATACACACACAAATGTAATGATATACACAAATTTAATTATATAACTAAACAAACATAATTATAAAACTTATGTAATTACAAATATAAATACACATATTATATATATATATATATACACTCGCTCACACACACACACACACAAATTTAATATATATACACAACTTTAATTATATAACTAAACAAACATAATTATAAAACTTATGTAATTACAAATATAAATACACATTATTTATATATATACACTCACAAAAAAAAATGTAATTATATACAAAAATTTAATATATATACACAAATTTAATTATATAACTAAATAAACATAATTATAAAAGTTATGTAATTACAAATATAAATACACAGTGTGTCTATACACACACACACAAATGTAATTATATACATAAATAAATTTAATTATATAACTAAACAAACATAATTATAAAAGTTATGTAATTACAAATACATATATACACATACATACCTTACAAAACCGATGAAGTCTTTGTGATATTAAGAAAACAATTCTTCTTCTGGTTGATGTAAATTTGTTTGTTAAAGTACTGGCTTAAAACTCAAAGAATCAAACTATTTATATATGTATTTTGTATTGTTTTGGCTTGTGAAATACTAGTGGAATATTATTGCAGAGCATTGTATTTTTTGCTTGTGCAGTGCTAGTGGAACATTATCGCAGAGCATTGTATTGTTTTGGTCTGTGCAGTGCTAGTGGAACATTATTGTCATGACCCAAAACTAGGAGTCATGATCGGCACTAGGGAACGGGAATTCTTTCGAATCCTGAACCCGTAGCAAGCCTTAGAAAATAAAATCATGCAATAAATAAATAAAAAGTATGACAAAATTAAAATTTTTTGAACCAATATATAAAAAAATAGATACTCCAAATCCTTTCATAAATAAATATATTCATACAATATTCAAATACAACTCTCAGAGTACAAAATATAAAGACAAAATAATACTCTTTTAATACAATAACACTACTACTGCAGTTTATAGAATACAAATCAGAGTTCAAAATATATATTTACATAAAATAGCTGGGACGGAAGAACACCGGTGAAGAACTCTACTACTAAGGTTTGACGATATAAGATCTCCTGAAAAAAAATAATTGAGGGGGGTCAGACCTCACTGAGTGAATTATTATACTATATATACATGCAATCTAACCATATCCAATTAGGCATTCTTATATATGTATGTATATTCACGCATTTTACACAAATGTCAAACTCTGCTTTTATAAATATATTAAATGCAGAAAATATTTATTTTAATACATAAAGGATCAAATAGAACCCTATTAATCGTAACCTCAATCAATCATATAATCACTCTAACCATATAGGCTCACTTAAATCCAAGTAAATCACTTATTCCATTTTGGACAGTAGACTGACCCCGAGACACTAAGTCAACCGAGCTTTAGCAGTCTGACTGTCAGTGTGATTGGCCCCGAGACACTTGGTCAACCGAGCTTCAGCAATCACACTATCAATCACATCATATCTCAATCACATCAATCAAATCATTATCAATCAAATTGTAATCACCACAATTAATTCCTCACTCAAACCTAAATCTATCGCATCGGTGCGTACACGGTCCTAGTGCTACCCACTAGGTAGCACGTTCTATTGATATCCTTCATTTAAAATAAAGCATTCATTTGGACTAACAAATAATGTAGAATAATAATCATAATGATAAAATAAACCATATATATACTAGAAATATACCTAAAATAAACTAAGTATATTTCGAGTATATATATGTCAAATAAAGTCAAATCAAATATGAAATATACCAAAGATAAACCACTGATATACTTAAAAAAACAATTAAGTATGAATTGATAATATAACTTGCATTTACTTGGAAATATATAAAAAATATATCAAAAATATACTTAAAAACAATTTAAGTATAAATCAATAATATGACATGCAATTATTTAGGAATATGCCTAAAATATACTAAAAAATATACCTAAAGTATACTAATAATTTAATAAAACAATCATGAATAAATATACATTTAAAACATGTATTTAATTTTGACATATATCCAAAATATACTAAAAATAAACCTAAATATCTAACACACATATATCAAAAATAAACTCTAAATATACCAATGATATATTAAATGTATATGAAAAATATGCAAACATATATATATCAAAATATACTAAAAAAAACCAGAAATATACTAAATCATATTATAAATTAATTTACTGTTTAAAACATATAATGAAAATGAAAACTCTTAAGTCGTGCATCCTATATGCAATGCATATATATATATAGTATAATAACTCATTGGTTCATGCTCCACGAGACAGACTCGGTGGGCTTGGTCCGTTAGGCCTCAGTCTCGGTGCAGCTAGACAAATAAAATAACAACAACCATCAGAATAAATTTCTAATTCTATGTTTCTAGGATTACTATAGATAGACTTAATAAAAAGTTCAAAACTAGACTCGGACTAGTTGTCACGTTTTACGAGAAATCTACCAAAATTTTGACAAAGTCTCCTCTGTAAAATGGACATCTCCTTACAAAAGTAGAAAACACACTTCTAAAATCTCAAAGCGCAACACCTTGGGTTGGGACCCTAAACTCCACAAATCCCCAACCGAGTTCATAATACACAAACAACAATATTAAACAGTAAAATAATAAAAATCATCAAAAACCCATAAAAATAATTAAAAGTCTTTATTTCCTAATTAAAACATAAAAGTCTAATTTAAATGATATTTAATAATAAAAATTCATAAATGGAATAAAATTCCCATTTTTTTACAATTATATTTACATAAATTGTAAATAATATTTAAAAATCACAATTTAACATCACAAAAATAATAAAATACACATTTAGCCTCAAAATAATAAATACACTTATTATTTATATAATATTCTAAAATTATCACAATTTAACTATTAAAATCTTAAATATTATATAATATTAATAAAAATTAAATTTTACAATTATTCAACATAACATAATAAAATTCACATCTAATTCATAACATAATCTGGAATAGCCAAGATTAATGAGAGTTTGATAGCATTTAGCCAAGCTTGATAGTTGTTTGAGTATGCTTTGATGAAGATATCAGAAGATATCTAATGTAGATAAATCACTTTTATACTCTCGATGGCGAAGTTGTCAATTCTGATTGCAGCACATAATTTGAGTTAAAGAGTGATTTCTAAGATACTTCCATCCACCTTTAAGGATGGATAATTACCTGTGGTTGTTATTGCATAGAGTAAAAGAAGAGCAGTTAGTTGAGAAGAATGCTTGTAAACTCTTCAATTTGTTATGCCATGTTGAAGATGTGATACAGTATAAGAGGAGATTAGTAGGATGGTATGTTACAGGATTAAGTTTGATATATATTGGCATTTGAACCGAGAACTAAGATTCAAAGAGTTATTTATGAATTCAATTTTTTGGGTGTAATTGATTTTGATGAGATGTGAAAGGGTTATTTCAGCACTATGCAGTGGTTGATTGTTAGGGTAAAGAGGTGAATCTCAGAATTCCTGATGAACAAGAATTTAGATTTGTTGGTGGCAAAAGTTTTGCACCTCATAATCTTATCTCCACTATCACTGTTAGGAAGATGCTGAGAAAGGGTTGTCAGGAATACTTGGCGCTAGTCAGGGATACTTCAGTGGAGAATTTTTCTCTCACAGATGTTCTAATTGCCTGTGAGTTTCCTGATGTTTTTCCTAATGAGTTGCCAGGTTTACCAACTCACAGAGATTGAATTCTGTATCGATGTGGTTCCTAATATAGCTCCTATTTCGACGCAGTTGTACAAAATGGCACTTACAGAGCTGTAGGAGCAATTGTAAGATCTGTTAGACAAGGGTTTTGTCAGACCCAGTGTTTCTCCTTGGGGTGCACTAGTCCTTATGGTGAAGAAAAAGGATGGTACACCCAGACTGTGCATTGATTACATAGAACTGAACGAGTATCCTTTTCCAAGGATAAATAATCTATTTGATCAACTTCAAGGTGCACAATTCTTTTCTAAGATTGATTTAAAGTCGAGTTATCATTAGTTGTGGATCAGTTTGTAGTAGTCTTCATTAATGATATACTAGCATATTCGAAGTGAATTAAAGGGCACGTATATCACTTAAGGATTGTACTACAGACACTAAGAGAATGTTAGCTTTATGCTGAATTCATGAAGTGTGATCTCTGGTTAGAGAGTGTTGTTTTTCTTAGACATGTAGCATCCAAAGATAGTATTCAAGTTGATCCACAAAAGATTGAAGCAGTATCTGAGTGACCTAGACTGACTATAGCTATTAAGATTGTAATTTTCCAGGTTTAGTTGGGTATTATAGGAGATCTTAGCAGAATTATTTAGAATTACAACTCCTATGACACACCTAACTCAAAAGAATGTGAAGTTTGTGTGAATAAATGTTTATTAGAATAGTTTCTAGTTGCTGAAGAAGACTATTGATCCAAGGGCTACTTGAGTTTTAGAGGATAAAATCTAACATCATTACAACATTTCATCATATCATCATAGCATATCATTATAGCATTTCATTGACATATCATTCCAGTACTTCATCATAACACTTCATCATACCATTTCATCATAACATTCATTATAGCATGTCATCATGGCATTTCATCATAGAATGATCTTCGGGTAAAATATGCACAAGTTAATTAAATAGGATTGATATTGAGAATTTGAGAAAAGTGATTCTATATAAGCTGTAGAATGAGCTTACAGTGTACATCTAGATGTTACCAAGATGTACCACAGTATTCAAGATCAGTACTAGTGGGTTGGATTGAAGAAGGATGGGGCTGATTATATTTCTAAGTGTTTAATTTGCCAGCAGGTGAAAGCTGAACATCAGAAGCTTTCTGGTAAGCTTCAACCTCTTCCTATTCCTGAGTGGAAGAGGGAAAGGGTTGCTATGGATTTTGTGGTTGGTTTACCTCGTTCCAAGGATGGATACGATTCCATCTAGGTAATTATGGACAGGTTGACCAAGTCCACACATTTCTTGCCTATGAAAGCCACTTACTCAATAGCTAAGTTGGCTAAGCTATACATGAAGCACGTTGTGTGCCTATGTGGAATACCTGTGTAGGCGGCAGGGTTTAGCGCCCGCCTAAGTGTTTGGCGACCATGGCATTGTGTGGGCTCGAGGCCTACTAGGAAATACGATATAGGTCATAGGTCTATTCGGAGATGGAGTCACCACTCAAATTAAATCGGGACACACTTTACAGCAACTGGACCCCACGGAGGTTCCCAGAAGCCGTCATCAGAGATCGGGTTCGGAAACTGGGTATGAGCATTTGAATGCTCACCCAACCTTGCGGTTGGCCTCCATTTGTGTTTCACATTTTATTACCATTTAATTATTTAATTATTTCCTCATTTACCACGCCAAATGAAATTGACTTCGGATAATTATCGGATTTTATAATCAAGTCCGAGTTTGCACATTAGTCCAATTTCATGCCTTTAGGTCCCAACATTCAAAGAAACGCAGTAAATAAAATAAATAATAATTTAAAACCATACATTCAAAATTAAATAGGGGAAGGGATTAAAGATTACAACACTTTTTAACTAAATAAACGAAATAATATACAGAAAATAAACCGAACATATACCGAAAGTAAACTATTAAAATAACATAAAGACGACAATATACAAAGGATAAATAGCAAAAGTGATTGCTTAATGGCAGAAATTATCAAGTAATTCCTGCAAACATCACACGGTTAGCCTTTCTTTTTACAAAAAAAGGAATCACGTATAACGACATTTACAAAGAGGTCCTATAAAGAGGTTGTCACATTATAAGTTAAAGAAAGCATCGAACAATCAAGATAATTACACCATGCAATCATACAGACATGTTTAGGATCAAAAGAGGACACAATAAACTGGACGTCACAACAGAAAAAAAACAAAACAAAGCAGAAAGTAGATTAATCCTGCCAATGAGGCGGTCGCCTCACTGATAAGGCGATCACCTCATTGAGATGAGGCTATCGTCTCATTGATTAGGCAATGCCTTATCAACAGAGCTCTTGCAATCTCGAGACAAAATTGGCAACATGCACATAAAAGGTAAGCTCCCTGAGGGCCTGTCAGTGGGGCGATCGCCTCATTAATGAGGCGATCGCCTTATTGAGATGGGGTGATGCCTCTGTGAAGAGACGTCGCCTGACCACCAGACCGACTATGACTTCCAAGACGTGCAAACTTCTACTCTAAGCAACCAAAACATGTATATACACACTCTACACTCATCATACTACAACTACATACATAAATATTCAAAGATCCATCAATAAAATGAGATGTCAAGCACATGCATTAGAGACAAACCTAGAATATGCTAAAGACTCAGTTACACACACAAGCAAGGACACACAAAATGATGAGCATATCAAGTTCAAGGTGCAGATTTCATACCAAAATGAGAGGCCCTCAGAGCTACTTTGATTGAGATCCTTGCTAGGATGTGGTATCTCTCCTTAACACAAATATCTTCCTTCCTCTCCTATAGGAAAGTGGACCTCCTCTCTTCAACCCTCCCCCTTTTCTTCAGGATGTTCTTCTTCCTTTCCTTTTTTTTCTTTTTCCTCAGAGCTTTCTTTTTTAGAACTCCCTTTTTTTTCTCCCCAACCTCTCCTTTCTTTTTCTCTCTCTTTTTCCTTTTATCCCTTAGCTTCCTATGTCCCTAAGCTTCCTAGCCTATCATGAGCTCTCCTAGCCTTTTTCCTTTTCCCAAAAGTCTTTTCCCCATGCAAGAAGAAAGTCTGGAGAGTGGGGTCTGTGCCGCTTGATTGTCATGATTACAGCTGCATTAAATGCAGTTGCAAGTGGGCTGCCAGAGGGGCGGTGCCTCATTGGTGAGGTGATCGCCTTTGTGATGAGGCGATGGCCTCATTGGCAGCTGCCAAAGAGACGATCGCCTCATTACACTGAGGCGGTGCCCCTTTGGCCCGGGCCTGTGCTGGGCCGAGCGGGCTTGGGCCAAACTTAGGTAGTTGGGCTAGATTTTGGGTTTTCTAGGCTTTGGATTTTCAAGTCCACTTTCCACTTAGAGATTCAGGCTTCATCCTCATGTCCAATTTCACATTCTCATCATTAGGCTTGATAACGGGCCGGTCAAACTGAGCAACCCTAATTCATCCCCTAACATGGGCCGACTGAATCAGGTGTCTACAGTTTGCCCCCTAATTTTTCAAAAAATCAAATGCATGCAATGACCATTTTTCAAAAAATCACATGCACAACAACAAATAAACAATAAGATAAGAAATGTACCTGACTCTCGGGTCTCACCCGAGAGATGAATTCTTTAATTCTGAAACGTGACCGTGATCCTCGGGTTTTCTTGGCCCGATTAGCCACTCATTAATATTTGATAGAGATATTTGAAAATTGCTAACCTCGGGTTTTCCTAGCCTGGCCCTTACAACATTAGAATTTGATTCTTGAGTTTTCTTGGCCCGGTCTTCGCAACACTGAAACTTGATTCTCAGGTTTTCTTGGCCTGATCTTCGCTGGGGATGTGGTTTTTAGATTTTCCTGGTCTGATTATCACTCCTCTGGGGACATAGACTTCCGGGTTGTCCTGGCGTAGTTGTCCTTCACTTCCGACTTCGGGGATACTACCCGAATAGTCATCTCGATCCTCTGAGCTTCAGGGATTCAAACTCGAACAGCCCTGTCTTCCAGCTTTGGGGATTCAAGCCCGAACAGCCCTGTCTTTGAGCTTCGGGGATTCAAACCCGAACAACCCTGTCTCTGAGCTTCAGGGATTTAAACCCGAACAGCCCTATCTCTGAGCTTCAGGGATTCAAACCCGAATAACCCTGTCTTTGAGCTTCGGGGATTCAAACCTGAACAGCCCTGTCTCTGAGCTTCAGGGATTCAAACCCAAACAGTCCTATCTTTAAGCTTCGGGGATTCAAACCTGAACAGCCCTGTCTCTGAGCTTCAGGGATTCAAACCCAAACAGTCCTGTCTTTGAGCTTCAGGGATTCAAACCCGAACAGTCCTGTCTTTGAGCTTTGGGGATTCAAACTTGAATAGCCCTGTCTTTGAGCTTCGGGGATTCAAACCCGAACAGCCCTGTCTCTGAGAAACTTCCTCTTAAAGATCCTTACTCTGAATTTCGCCTCCCTAGTATGCGGTACTAACTTCCACCCATCATTCTTATCATCATTTATTCATTTTTTTTTAGGGGAAACCCTACGCTTCTGCTTGCTATAAAAACACTCTTTTCCTTTTGTCCTTTCTCCCTTCCATTATTTTTTTGTCCCCTTTTCTTTTCCTCTTTTTCTTATACTTTTTGTACTCTCTGCATCTCTCCCCACTTTTCAGTTGATGGAGAATGACAGAACACCCCTTGTACCTTAGTGGGATCATATCCCGCCTCTCATTAGTGCTTCTAGGAGTCTAGGATTGACCCGTGGAGACTCGATTCCACTTCTAGCAGACCTAGGGTCTCACATATACTTTTCTGCATCCGGAGAGGTTAATACCCTAAAATTCCCTGCAAAATTACATCGGGTTAGGGTAATCTTGTACAATTATTATTCTAGGACATTTATTTAATAAAAAAACTATAGAATTTGTGCTTTATTGCGTAAAAAATTGACACTGCCCCCCATCTGTGCTTTATAGAGGCGATTACCTCTTCGATGAGGCGATCGTCTCATTGATGAGGCGATCGCCTCATCGATGAGATGATGGGCTTATGTGAAGAGGCGATTTCCTATCGCCCCTTCATAGAGCCAATTGCCTCTTCGATAAGGCGATCGCCTCTAAGGTGAGGTGATCGCTTCATCAACAGAGAGGAACTTCACCATTTACATGTACATTCATTCTAAAACTCTCCCTGTCTCTTTATTTGCAGCATGATGATCAGACTTTCAAGGGTGCTGGGAATTTCCATGGAGCCCGGGTCTTTTTCAGTGATTTGACTGACGAGCAGAGGGACCGAATTCAGGAGTCAGGGTTCGAGGACTTCATACTCTCACTTCCATCCGAGCAAGGGCGCACGAACTACCAGCCATTGCATGCCCTGATGGAGAGGTGGTTTGATATGACCCATACCTTCCACCTCCCGTTCGGCGAGCTTACTCTAGACCCAGTATCATTTACTACCATCACGGGGATTGCCTATACTAGGGATCCTATTCCTTTCGATGCGAGTCTACATCAGCTGTCTCTGGATAAGGCTACATATATCGTGCAACTTTTGGGGATGACTCCTGACATGAAGGGGACTCATACCCTTAAGTTGGACTCGATTAAAAGTTTCTACACTTAAGATCGGGCCACAGCGATGACCTCTCCCCTTGAGATTGACCAGGTGGTGAGGGCCTTCTTGCTCTACCTGCTCGGTACCACTCTCTTTACCGACACTGCTCTCTTTGTCGACATCGCCAGCTTTATTGATCTGATGTTCCTACCAGCCCTTCGGGATCTTGACCAGATTCTGACATTCGATTGGGGTAGTTGTGCCCTAGCGTACTTGTACCAGAGCATGGATGAGGTGGTCCAAGGGGCTAGGAGGTTTTATGGCTTTTGGCATGCTATTCTAGTACGTCATGATCCCCTATTTTTTTTCTTTTGATCTGACCCCATTACTTACATCAGTCTTCTCAACTTCTCCTGTTTTATTTTTCAAGTCTAGGCTTTAGAGCTAGAGTTGCTTATGGGCGTTACCCGGTGGGAGACCATTTCCCGGCCCTCGACAGGTGGGGCGCTAGTTGTGTCGAGAAGAGGCATCTGGCGTGAGTTCACATCCATAGGCAGCACCTGAACTCGCTGACACAAAATGCGGTACCTACAAAGCACAAACTTACTCATTAGTGAATTATTCACATTCAATTTACTTACATATTGACATCTCTCTTTTTCTGCAGATCTGAAATGACTTGTGGGGGTTCGAGGACACTTGGACCATCGAGATGACCCACTCTAGGCCTTTAGCCCGGAAGAGGGTACTCCTTTGTGGCCCTGGGTATCGAGCTTGGTACTTGGGAGAGCGGGTCCTAAACTGGAAGGCAGGCGTTAGGGCTAGGCGAGTCCCCAGGTCCCCTCCTGACAGTATGCTTTGGGCTCATGAGCTGGAGGGCAATGACCTCACTCAGACTATTGTGGGCTCACCAGCTATGGACCACGCAGTTCGCATGAAGAGCTGGTATGCAGAGTTCATCCACACCCATCTTCTACTGACGATCCCCTTCTAGGCCGCTTCTACTTCTCAGGTAAATCCTTGTAAGTCCCCATTTTCTTTGCAAATTCATTAGATTCTTAACATGTTCCTCCTGTTTTCATCTTCATGCTGCACCTACTAGGCCCGTAGCGTCGGTTAGGTCCCGAGTGCGGGAGAGAGAGCCATTAAGGTATCGACTGGATCCGAGCAGGGAGGAGACTTCTGTTGCCAGTGCGAGAGCCATACTGACTGCTGCCTCCGGTTCTGAGTTTGCCCTAGGTAGCTTCATCCATATCCCTAACCCTCTAGATCGATGTTGGGTTCCCCCCAGAGAGTTATCATGCCAGTTCCTGGCCTTGGACGAGGACCTAACCCCTGCATGCATAACTGTCGGTGCTACTCACGTATGTTCTTTTCCCTGACCTACTTTCACTATAATTCTCAAACCAACTGTTAGTTCTAACATTTTTTTTGATAATGTAGATTCCGCTAGAGCAAGGACTATATATGTATCGCATGATAGAGGCCTAGAGAGACTACATGTTGGAGGTCACCCAGCAGTGGAGGGTAAGAATTTCATTATTTCCTATATGTATGCATGGTGTACTAACCTGTGATTTGTCTGAATAGGATCGAGATAAGGCTAGCAGGGTGAGGATCGCTACTCTCGAGCGTCAGATTAATGTATTCCAGATTGATGAGGATGATAAGGATAAAGATGGGAGCGGCGACGGTGCCGGGGGAGAAGATGATCCTGAGGGTACGGGATTAGATGCTTAACGTTCCTATATTAAAATTTGTGTACTCTCTGAGTAGCAAACACAAAATTTTTTTTATGAACATAATGCTTACAGAATTCAACATTTTCCTCGATTAAATTCATTTGTTTTGCTTTTCTCATTTCTTCATATGTGAGTTGACTTCACTGTTTGCATGCATAACGTAACTGCTCCACTTGTTAGACTGTGCAATTTGAAGAAACACAATCGGCTTGTACTGCTGATGAGGTGATCGCCTTATCGAATCCTAGTAAAGAGGCGATCACCTCATTCTACTGAGGCGGTGCCTTATTGATGAGGCGATCGCCTCATCGATGAGGCAACCACCTCAACAGCAGGCAGTCCTGCCCCTATAAAACATTCATTTTTGCATTTGACCTAATTCTCGAATCCCTTTCATCCATTCCTTTTTGTTTCTCTCTCTAAGTGTCTTTGAAAAGTTGCAAACATGACAGAACAAAGTCTGAGGTCCCTACAATCAATTCTAAAAGGGTTGGACAACAAATCTTAGGCCGAGTTAGAGCCATTCCATGTCACGGTCTTCAAATCACTCCATGCTAGGAGAATCAATTACCCTTTTCCCTATGCTATGGTTCAATTTTGGGATCCCCAGAAACACATTTTTTGGCTTAACACAATAGAAATATGCCCCCTACCAGAGGAATTCGAGGCCATTCTTGGTCATCATACAGATTCCACTTGCCAACTCGCAATTCCTGCTCTTGAAAACCCGAATTCTCGTTCCATTCAACAACAAATGGCGCGCATGCTCAATCTTTCACCTCGGTCTTCCTTCCACTGTATCTCTGACTTAGAAATCAAATTGGACTCCCTCCTTGAAGTCATCATAATTATGGACAAAGGGGAAACTTACTGGCCCCGCATGTTAGCCCTTTATTTGTATGCTCAATTTCTACTGGTTTCCCCCTCAGGGCATTGTGATATGAATATCCTCTCCATCCTCGACCAAGTGGAGTCAAGGCTCAATCCCTTCCCTCTCATCTTAGTAGAAACCATCATTGGATTGGATGACTTCACAAGGACGCGACGATTCTCTGAAATCCCCTTTTTGTTGGAGGTAAGTTTCCCATTGGCCCCCCTTTTCTTTCAACTGCCAATACTGCCTGTATCTAACCATTTACAGTCCTGCAGATGTGGTTTTATGAAAAACTGGGCTTGATTGAACCTCCCCAAGACATTAGGCGTTATCAAGCCAAGCATTATCGAACAAGGAAACTACATCCCATCCCTGCGAACATTCACGGCTAGTTATCAACATTCCCTGATACACTGATTCACTGGATGTGTCCCTAGTGGGGTTTGCAGCATGTGACCCTCCGGTCTTATACATATTGCGTCCTGATTGCTGGTCTCCATTTTGCCACTTTCTACAATTCAGCCCGCCTCTGTCACCAATATGGTCATAAACAACTGATTATGGAGCATGTTCACGAATTCGAGCTAGGGCCGCTTTCTTAGAATTTCCTAAACCACCTAATGGCAACTTAGCCTCGAAGAGCCATCAAAAGAAACTTAAACTACGACGGTGATCAGACCACCGATGATCATTATAAAGCGTGGGTTCGCTTACAACAGACAGAAAGAGACGAGTTTATTAAATATAAAAAGACAAGAGAATTATGGATGTTAAGTTCATAAGGTAGGCAACAAAAGAAGAGAAAGCAAAACTAGCTCATGGAATGAAGTCATCGTTTTCCTTTTTGTTAGATGAAATTTCCCTTTTGTACCAGTTAAATGACTTGTAATGGGCACATTATGCAATGTTTAACGACAATCAAAGCAATCCATTTCATTTCATTTAAGCACAAAACATATATACATTTCACTTCTGGTACATCTCATGTTATTAGTTGGCTTGCCCTTGCAAGTTTTCCAACTAACCATTTTGTGCCCCTCTCTCCCCTTTTATATGCCCTCAACTTTTGCCTGGACCGCCTCTTTCGAGGTTTTCAGTCCAGCAGGACTTTTTATTTTCTTTTCTTTTTTTTCTTTTTAGTCTCTAATTTTTGCCTAGACATCCTCTTTTCGAGGTTTTCTCCCTAGCGAGACTTTTTACAGAAAGTATTTCTTAAGTTTGTCTAGGTTGATGGGTTCTTTGAACTCGTTTCCCTCCATGTCAGACAAAATGGCAGCGCCCTTTGCAAACAACTTCTTTACTAGATATGGTCCCTCCTAGTTGGGCTTAAACTTTCCTCGAGGATCGGTCGTGACTGATCTTGTGAATTTCAACACCAAATCCCACTCTCGAATCTTGCCTGGCTTGATCTTCTTATTGTAGGCACAGGCTATCCTTCTCTGATACAGCTGAGAATGATACATAGTCTTCATCCTCTTTTCATCCAATAATTTCAATTGGGCTAATCAACTTTCGATCCATTGATACTCAGGGAGTTTAGATTCCAGAAGGACTCTCAATGACCTTATCTCGACCTCTACGGGTAAAACTGCTTCACACCCATAAACTAAGGAGTATGGAGTGACCCTTGTCGAGGTTCTAGCAGTAGTTCGATACCCCCCATAACGCGAATTATAAGTATTCAGCCCAATCTCGGTTATTTTCTAGCATCTTAGCCAAAATCTTCTTTACATTCTTATTTGTTGCTTCTATCGCTCTGTTTGCCTATGGCCTATATGGAGATGATTTGTGGTGCTTAATCTTATAGTCCTTTAGTAGCATGGTGGTCTCTACTCGAAACTGAACACCATTATCTGTGACTATGTGGTGTGGCAGACCAAACCTGCAGATTATGTTCTTTTCGATGAATCTCGACATCTGCCTTGCCTGCACGGTAGCATAAGATTCAGCCTCAACCCACTTGGAGAAGTAGTCGATGGCTATGATGATGTACCGATGACCATTAGTTGCCTTTGGCCTTATCTCCCTTATGATGTCAATCCCCTATATGGCAAACGACCAAGGAGATGTCATTCCTTGAAGTTCCATAGACGGTAGGTGGTTAACATCACCATATGTCTAGCAACTGTGACATTTCTTCACAAATCCAATACAATCTTCTTCCATAGTGAGCCAAAAATACCCCTGGCCGGCTATTTTCTTTGCCAAGATAGTCCTATTCATATGTGGCCCGCACACCCCTTCATGAATTGCTTCCATGAGCTTCTGACCTTCATCCTTGTCGACGCATTTGAGGTGTACCCGACTGGAATTCTTTTGTATAACATTCCCCCATGGCTTATGAACTGTCGAGACAACATTTGTAGGGATATCCTTTCTTTCTTATCAACATCATCCAGGAACTACCTAGTTTCCAGATACTTTTTTAAATCATAGAACCAAGGTTTTTCAATGACAACGACTGGCATTACTTTCACCTCTTCATAACAGGGGGCTCGAGACTTTGTGAGGATTAAGGGTCTGGCCTCTGGTTGCTTCCCACTTTCCCACATGGAGGCCAGTGTGGCTAAGGCATCAGCTACCTGGTTTCCTTCACTCGGTAAATAGATGAATTTACATTGTGTGAAGGAGCATAGAATGGTGGTCAAGTGTTCCCAGTACAGTCGTAATCTGTCTTCTTTTATCTCCCATTCTTTGGTGGCTTTTTTTTATAACCAGCATGGAATCCCCGTAGACAGTGACATTTTCTGCCCCTGCACTATGCAATGCTTCTAAACCAAAGATGTAGGCTTCATATTCTGCTTGGTTATTGGTTACTTCAAATTTGAGCCTTTTTGCCATCGGGATCATTTCTCCTTTTGGCGTAACCAAAATCACTCTTATCCCAGCTCCCTTGTTATTGACAGCTCCGTCAAAGTACATTTTCCAATCTTGTATCTCTATCACCCCTAAGTGCTCATCAGGGAACTCCAGCTTCCACTCTTGGGTGTCCCCGATCGGGCTTTACGCTAAGAAGTCTGCTACTGCTCTTCCTTTTACTGTCTTTTTAGCCATATACTCTATATCAAATTTTGTGAGCAAAACGAGCCACCTAGCCAATTTTCCTGTAAGAGACGGGGTCTATTGGAGATACCGGAGAGGATCATGTTTGGAAACTGCTTGCACCTTATACGACTGGAAGTAGTGTCGGAGTTTCCTTATTGCCCAGATCACTGCTAAACAAGTCTTCTCTACTAAACTGTGAGTAGCTTAGTAGGGTAAGAGCTTCTTACTCAGGTAATATACAACGTGCTCCATTTCCCTTCACCTTCCTGCGCTAGCATCGCCCCCATTGCATCCTTTTCAATTGCCATATATAGGATTAAGACCTTACCTGGTTTCGGTGGTTGTAAGGCAGGGGGATTCATCAGGTAATCCTTGATAGTTTCAAAAGCCTGTTGACACTTCTCGTTCCATACAACGGGTTAGTCTTTCTTTAAAAGCTTAAAGATAAGGTCACAGATAGCTATCAGTTTGGCTATGAATCTGCTGATATACTGTAAGCGCCCCAGAAACCCTCGGACCTCTTTTTCATTTTTTGGCATGGGCATATCCCTAATTGCTCTGATTTTATCTGGATCCATCTCTCTTCCTTTCTGACTGACAATGTGTCCTAATAGCTTCCCAAATGTGACCCTAAAAACACACTTCTTCGGGTTCAACCTAAGATTATACTTTTCTGCCCTGGCCAGAAACTTGTCTAGTGCTTCAAAATGCCCTTCTCTGGTTGTATATTTCACCATCATATCATCTACATACACTTTGACCTCTTTATGGATCATGTCGTGCAGTAGGGCAGTTGCCATCCTCTGATAAGTGGCCCCCGCATTCTTCAACCCGAAAGGCATCACTTGGTAACAATACATGCCCCATTCGGTGATGAATCATGATTTGATTGTATCCTGAAAATCCATCCATAAAAGAGTACATTGCATTGGAAGCTGCACTATCAATTAATGTGTCAATATGCAGTAGGGGAAAGTCATCCTTAGGGCAGGCTTTATTCAAATCTCGGTAGTCCACACACACTCTGACCCTTCCATCCTTCTTAGGAACTGGAACTATATTTGCTAACCATTGAGTGTCCTCTACCACTTCTAAAAGCTTTGCCTTTAGCTACTTTTTGACTTCTTCCTTAACCAAAAGAGCCCATTCTGGCCTTAACCTTCTTTGCTTTTGCTTTATTGACTCTATGTGAGGGTATGTGGGGATTCTGTGTTCTGAGATCTCCTTGTTAATTCCGGGCATGTCTTCATAACTCCAAGCAAATACTTTCTGTCTCTTTTTTAAGATTTCTTCCATTTTTTCTCTCTCACCATGAGTTAAACTAGAAGCAAGCAATATATTTTTAGGATTATTGTCTATGCCTAAATTAAATGATTCAGTTTTCGTGGAATTAATGTCAAACATATGCATGAAATGATCATCACAAATAGAATAACCATTAGGGAACACATCACACAAATAAGCAAATTCAGATTTCATTGCATTCACTTTTGAAAAGAAAAGATCGTCAGTCTCAAACAGAGAAGCAAGAGAAACATCACAGTCATCATAAAAGGTATCTATAATAGAATCGAGGATGTAGGTCTCAAAGTCTAGGTCTTTGTTCTGATCATCAATGCCCTTCTGCTCCAAAGTAGCTTCATCCTCTTTAGACTCCTCTTCAACCAGTACCAGCTCCTCAGTAGGGGCCTTTTCGATAGCAGCTTCCCCGGCTTTGCTCATAAATTTAGCAAATATCTCGAACCCTGGGATGACTTCCCCAGCCACTAGAAGAGGTTCCGGAGTCTCGTTATATGAATGCCCGGTGCCTTCCTTTACAAAGATTTCCCACAGAGTCTTCTTTCTAGCCACGGTTTCCTCCTCCTTTTCTTCAGACCAGTTCGACATACCCATCTCTTTCCCAGCTTTGTCAACCTCTTTGAACCCTAACCCGTGCTTCAAAATAGGTACTTTGTTTCCCACAAACCTTGAAGGTCTGCTCTGATCTTTCCCTAATCCCATTCCGTGCAGAAACTTCATATTGTGCATCATTCTTAGAACCCTTTCATCCATCTCATCTTCATAAATCACACAGACTTCAAAACTAGGGCTAAGAGAAATCTCCTTGGGGATCAACTTTAGTGCGGCTATGGCGACTTCAGTTTCGGCTGAGATGGTGACAACCCTCCCTTCGCGTGGAAACTTAACCTTTTGATGAATAGTGGATGGAACGCCACCCATGGGGTGAAACCATGGCCTTCCCAATAAAATAGCAAAGGTTACCAGGATATTAAGCATATGCAGGTCAACCCAAACTTCTATAGGCCCTATTTTAACTAACGCCCTGAAAGTTCCCTCCATAGATCTTTTGGTGTCATCGTAAGCCTTTATAACTATTTCATAAGGCTTTAAGTCAGCTATCATCAGCCCTAGCTTTGGCAGAATCTTCAATGGACACACATTGATGGCAGAACCATTATCAACCATCACATAACAGGTCATCTTCCCTTTTACCTCGGCTTTGATAAATAGGCCTTGTGGTGATCTCTCCCTTCTAGAGGCAGATCGTCATTGGAAAAAGTTATCATTCCTTGAGGAGTTTCCCATTAGTGACTGAACCATCTGTTCTGGAGTGGAATTAGTGGAAATTTTCCTTTGGTCTAGTGCTAGGACTAGGGCTTTCCTGTGATCCCTAGAATGCATGAGTAACTCCCAAACACTGGCAATGGTCTCTCTACTTAGTTCTACCCCCCCCTTTCCCTTCTCTGAATTTCCTGCCTTTTCGGGCCCAGTCTTGGTAGCCTCGGTTCCTTTTCCCTTCTCTTCGACCTTCCCTATGGACTGATTCTGCTTACACCCCCCCGTTGTCCCATAGGTCAACTTGTTCTTTGCTTTTATCATCGGAACTCCATATGTCCAAGACTTGCACCTGTAACTCTGTGGGTTGTTCGCTTATTCTCGAATTTTTGGCTTGAGTTGTCGGGAATTATGAGAGACATCAATGAAGGAGTTTAAGACTTATTCTTCTGTTAGGCCAGAGTTGACCATCAGAATGGATGGGTTAGGAGGTAATACATTTTAGTAATTGGGTAATGGGTTGGTTTGAGTGTTTGGTTTTCTGTTTTCTGGGTCGATGATTTTACCTGAGTCTATCAAATCTCAGATTTCATGCTTTAACTAGGCATAACTATCCATGTCATGCCTGATGGTTTGATGAAATTTACAAAAAAGCTTTGGGTTGGCTCCAGGCAAGGGGTTGTTACGAAGGCAAAGGTCGTAACAGGTTCTTTTCATTGAGCTTATTGAGGACTTTGGACATAGGACGTCCCAGATTAGAAAATCTCTGGGGTTGTCTAACCGCACTGACTTGTACATTATTGCTCGGTGGTCGAATAACATGAATCTGAACATTACTGCTCGAGCTAGCTCCCTTTTTGCCCCCAGAACCTCTTTGAAGAATTTCTTCTCTTGGGCCAAATCTGATTCCTTCTGGACCCCAAATCTGTATAACTCTTTAAAATTTCTGATCCCTAGATCCCTCAATTTCTTAGATAATGCGGGAACACACCCTTCTATTGCCAATACCAACCGGTCGGACTTAGCTAGCCTATGCCTCATCAAGGACAATTTTCCCCCTCCAACGAGTCAGGTAATCAGTAAAAGGCTCGCTAAAGTTCTGCTTGGTGTTCTACAAATCTCTCAAGGACACTTCTAGTTGGACGTTGAGACCATATTGCTTAACAAAAGTAGTGCACAGTTCTTTCTAATCCGACTGAACATGCGGTTCCAAGGTGTAATACCAACGAATCGGTGCTCATTCTAGTGAAATAAGGAACTGCTTAACAATTTGGCTCTCAGTTAGCTTCAATAGCCTTCATGTATGTTACATATTGCTTTAAAATGCAAATGGGGATCCCTCAGCACCAGTGTACTTCTTCATGTCTGGGAATTTAAACTTACGGGGTAGCGGTTCATCACCCTTTTCCAAATTCAGATCGTAATCTAGGGGGGCGACCATACCCTTCTCCTTCATCATCACCTACATTTGGTTCATCACTCTGGTCATATTCTTAGCCCACTCGGTCTAACCCACATCCTCAGCTTGGATGACATTTCTTTAATCTTCCCGGATTGGGCAATACCATTACATCATCTTCTTCCCTTCCCCTAATCAGTATTTCCTCATCAAGGTCAATCGGATCGATTGGCGGCGCATTGGGTGGCTGTGTTAGTTGACCTTCTTTAATGAGCTTAGTAATCTCCCCCATCATTTCCCTCATCATAGCTCAGGTTTTTTGCTATTACTTGTTCTTTCCACCGTGCCCCAAATGCTTTTGGATCAAACCCTCCTGCCATTCCTAATTTTGAATTTCTGATCAAATGACCTGAACTAGTTCGGACCCACCCTGCTGAGCTTGAAGGATCTATGGCACTGCAAAACAACTGGTTAGAATGATGCATGACGTGTATGCATGATATGCAAGGATTCTTATTTAGAAATAACAAGGTCACACATGAAAAGATATACAAGATCAAAACACAGAACTTAAACGTGCAAACTTTCGCCCTTATTTCTCCCACACATGTATTCAATGGTGAGTATCTTGTCCTAGGATTTTTGGCCTGGGTTTTAATTATCAGCGGGGGATAATAAAACTGACGTATGCAAGAAAACTCTCAAAATGATTCAGACAAGTAATGGTTCCTTTAAATAAAGCTCGAGTCCACTTTCTATGAGCCAAGATCCTTAGCACCATAAACTTTGCTTGTCAAGGCCCATTTGAAATGGGTGAGAGGCCTTTGTTGACTAGCTTATTTATAATGGGCTTTGGTTGGACACGAGGGGCTCATTTTATTTTGGACTACTTATTGATGGGCTTGAGATTTATTTTAAGGGGTCCATTATATGGCAAAATACACATGCATGTGGGAAAATTCCTAAGGATAGTTGCTAAGTCATTACATGGGCTTGAGTCTTGGGTAAAAAAGGCTTCGGCTCCCACAACGATATACATCCATATGCGTCTCCCCACTTAAGGGTCAAAAAATGTGGATTAGTACGTGTCGTGAGTGACAATAATCAAATATTCCACCACCAGGTTTGAGTGAAATGTAGGTAGGCGAAGTACTGACTATTGTCGGGTTTATTTGGGACTGAAATGCTCATTGTGTGTAAAATGTGTAGTAAATGCATAAATGCAGGAAGAAATAAGAAAATAATTAAAGATGATAAAACATAAAATATTGGAATCAGTTTCTCTAATCCCAGGTAGAGTCGCCACTGTAGGCGGCGAGATTTAGCGCACGCCCAAGTATTTGGCTACCACGGCACTATGTGGGCTCGAGGCCCACTAGGAAATATGATATAGGTCATGGGCCTATTCAGAGATGGAGTTGTCACCCACGGATAAAAAATCGGGACACACTTTACAACAACTAGATCCCACGAAGGTTCCTAGAAGCCGTCATCAGAGATCGGGTTCGAAAATTGGGTATGAGCGTTTGAATGCTCACCCAATCTTGCAGTTGGCCTCCGTTTAGTGTTTTCGCATTTTATTACTATTTAATTATTTAATTATTTCCTCATTTACCATGCCTAATGAAATTGCCTTCGGATAATTAACGAATTTTATAATCAAGTCCGAGTTTGCACATTAGTCCCAATTTCATGCCTTTAGGTCCGAACATTCAAAGAAACGCAGTAAATAAAATAAATAATAATTTACAACCATACATTCAAAATTAAATAGGGGAAGGGATTAAGGATTATAATGCTTTTTAACTAAATAAACAAAATATATATACAGAAAATAAACCGAACATATACCGAAAGTAAACTATTAAAATAACATAAAGATGGCAATATACAAGAGATAAATAGCAAAAGTGATTGCTTAATGGCAGAAATTATCAAGTAATTCCTATAAACATCACACAGTTAGCCTTTCTTTTTACAAAAAAAGGAATAACGTATAACGACATTTACAAAGAGGTCCTATAAAGAGGTTATCACATTATAAATTAAAGAAAGTATCAAACAATCAAGATAATCACCACCATGCAATCATAGAGACATGTTTAGGATCAAAAGAGGACACATTAAATCGGACGTCACAACAGAAAAGAAAACAAAACAAAGCAGAAAGTAGATTAATCCCTACCAATGAGGTGGTCGCCTCAGCTGATGAGGCGATTGCCTCATTGAGATGAGGCTATCGTCTCATTGATGAGGCGACGCCCTTATCAACAGAGCTCTTGCAATCTCGAGATAAAACTGGCAACATGCACACAAAAGGTAAGCTCCCTGAGGGCCGTGTCAGTGGGGCGATCGCCTCATTGATGAGGTGATCATCTCACTGAGATGGGGCGATGCCTCTGTGAAGAGGCGTCACCTGACCACCAGACCGACTCTGACTTCCAAGACGTGCAAACTTCTACTCTAAGCAACCAAAACATGCATATACACATTCTACACTCATCATACTACAACTACATACATAAATGTTCAAAGATCCATCAATAAAATGAGATGTCAAGCACATGCACTAGAGACAAACCTAGAATATGCTAAAGACTCAGTTACACACATAAGCAAGGACATACGAAATGATGAGCATATCAAGTTCAAGGTGCAGATTTCATACCAAAATAAGAGGGCCGCTCAAAGCTACTTTGATTAAGATCCTTGCTAGGATGTGGTATCTCTCCTTAACACAAGTATCTTCATTCCTCTCCTATAGGAAAGTGGACCTCCTCTCTTCAACCCTCCCCCTTTTCTTCAGGATGTTCTTCTTCCTTTTCTTTTTTTCTTTGTTCTCAGAGCTTTCTTTTTTAGAACTCCCTTTTTTTTCTCCCCAACCTCTCTTTTCTTTTTCTCTTTCTTTTTCCATTTATCCCTTAGCTTCCATGTCCCTAAGCTTCCTAGCCCATCATGAGCTCTCTTAGCCTTTTTCCTTTTCCCAAAAGTCTTTCCTCATGCAAGAAGAAAGTTTGGAGAGTGGGGTCCGTGCCACTTGATTGTCATGATTGCAGCTGCAAGTGGGCTGCTAGAGGGGCGGCGCCTCATTGGCAGCTACCAAAGAGGCGATCACCTCATTACACCGAGGTGGTGCCCCTTTAGCCCAGGCCTATGTTGGGCCGAGGCGGGCTTGGGCTAAATGTCATGACCCAAAACAGGGGCCATGACCGGCGCTAGGGAACGGGAATTCTTTCAAATCCGGAACCCGTAGCAAGCCTAAAAGTAAAATAAAACATGCAATAATAGTAGCAATATATAATGTAGCGGAAATGAAAATCATAAATATCACAATATTATTTTCACCAACTGGATTTAAGTCAAAACTCATCTCATATATATAAATCTTTTAATACAAATCCAGTTTCAAATATATACAATATCTCACATAAATAAAATATATAAAATCCCATAAACTTATTTACAACTACTGCAGTGTCTAGATTATAAAAATAAGACTCAAGTAAGCAGTTTACATAAAGAAGCCGGGGCGGAAGAAATCCGGCGTATCGACCTGCTACTGAGGTCTGAAGATGTTGACTCTCCTGAAAAATTGTCAACGGAGGGGAGTCAGACCTACTTAGTGAATTACTATAATATATATACATACACACTAAATGACAATGCATACAATCAACAGTATATATATATCTAATATATATACAGGCAATTACACACAGATGCAATAAAATCATTTTATATATATTTTATTGAAAATCATCTTTTATGAAGGATCACATAGAACCCTAGAATATCGCAACCTCAAAAATAGTGTTAGACAACACTCTAGCCATACAGGCTCACTGAATCCAAATATATCCACTTAATCCATTTAGACAGTAGACTGGCCCCAAGACACTAAGTCAACCGAGCTCCAGCAGTCTGACTGCCACTGTGATTGGCCCCGAGACACTTGGTCAACCGAGCTCCAACAATCACACCTCCAAACCATATCTCGCACATCAAATAATCATATCCCATCAATATCCATAAATGGTTAGTAATATAGCCTAAATGCTATAGGTGAGGTGTACCGGTACGTACTCGGTCCTAGTGCTGCCCACTAGGTAGCACGTTCTATCGATATCCTTCATTAATAAATATAAAACATTCATTCACAAATAAATGATGCATGAATTTAAATAAAATAACAACATAAACCATATATATACCAGAAATATACCAAAAGTAAACCAGGTATATTTCGAGTATATATACGTCAAATAAATCCAGTTAAATTACAAAATAAACTAAAGATACATTAAAAACATTTTAAACACAGTTCATTAATAAAACATGCATATAATTTAAAATAAACCAAAAATAAACTAAAAATATACTTAAATACAAATCACATTATTTATGCATTTTTAATTAAGATAAAATGTACATTTCTAAATCATGCATCCTAAAGCATATATATATAGTATAGTAACTCACCCTAGTGCGCTCCACGAGATGCATCCGATGGGCCTGATCCACTAGCTCTCGATCTCGGCGCAACTAAACAAGCAATAAATAACCGACATCAGAATAAACCTAACAGAAATCCTAGAATTTGATCTAGAGTATTAAACATAGAATCGATATCAGGGTTCGACCGGATATCACGTTTTATGAGAATTCTACCGAAAATTCGGCAGAACCTCCCCTATAAAACGGAAATCTCTCTACTCAAAAGAGTAAAGCCGACCCTGCAAAGAAATACACTTCGAAAAACTACATAGAGCACAATCAAAATCCCACGGTCGGACTCCAAACTATAGTCCATCGACCGGGGTCCACAATTCACAGAATAATTTTGAAATACCAAAAATATCCTTATAACATAGAAATTCATTTTATACGTAAAAATTACATAATTAACCTTTAAACACAGTAAAAACCAATAAAAACTCATTTTATTAGAAAAACCGTATATTATATATATAATTGAAAATAATTCACGAAAAATAGTTTTAATTAGTTAAAAATACTAAATAATTTGTAGAAATCATTTTTATACCCTAAATAACTATTAAAACCAATTAAATTACATTTTAGCCAATTTAGGGTAAAATTACCAAAATGCCCTTATATATATAAATATACTATAATTACTTCAAAAATTCACCAAAAATAGTATAATTATCCAAAATTAATTTTCTCAACATATTTATCAATAATATTAATAATTAAACTCAATTTACCAATTAATTTTAATTAAAAACATAATTAACCTAATTTTCCCAAAATTACATAAACTTAAATAATTCAAAATAAATACTTAGAAATTAATAAAAATTCCAAATAAATTCCTATAATTCATTTCAACACTTAATTTAACCATAAAACACAATTTCATAATTTAAATAATTAATTTCCGAAAATTAAAAATAATATTAAAATATTCAAAAATACCCAAAAATCCAAAAAATCTCCAAAAATTTCACAAAAATTCATACATGTAGATTAAGCTATTAGGATCAACATTTGTGAAGGGAGTTTTCATGAATCAATCAATTCAAAGTTCAAAAAAATCAAAAACCCTAATGTGGCCGAATTGGAAAAATCAAAACCTAAGCAAATCTAGACCATTTAAGCTCAAACCAAAGCTAGAATCACACTCACCGGAGCTCAAGGAGAAGAGAGATACCGGCGGTGTCGAAAACAGTGGTCGGAATCACGAGGTGTGAAGAAGTTGCAACTTTCGGTCAAAAGTGGAAAAATAGCTCGCCGATGCCGAGGAAGGAGGCTGCTGGCGGTGGGGGACGGTTGGGAATGGCGGTGGCAAGCCGGGAGGCACACCGATGGTAGGTGGTCGGGATTTGCAGCGGTAAGGGGATGGTTGATCGGGCGCGCGGGAGAAGGAAGAAGAAGAAAAAAAAAAGAAAAAGAAAGAAAAGAAAAAGAAAAAAAAGAAAAAAAGAAAAAAGAAAAAAGAAAAATAATAAAAAAATAATTTTAATAAAATATTTAAAAAAAATCACACCCACACATATAATTTAATATTTTAATAATTTAATAATAAATAAAAATAATTAAATAATAATAAATTAATAAACAAATAATAAAATATTAGGGTAATATTAATTAAACCCTAATTAAATAAATATTTACACACATAGGCTTTATTTAGTATTTTAAAAATACGTATGAGTTCATGCAAGTCCGAAAATATATTTAAAATAATTAATAATAAATTATTTACGTGAAAATTTCCCCAAAAATGCAAGTCCCGGGAAAATTTTACGTAAAGCACAGTAAATAATATACAATAATTAAAATAGGTTTTAAATTCATATCAACTCGTAAAAATATCGTAATATATATTCAAAATTTATTAACACTGCATATCCCGATACAGTGTAAAAATATTTAAAAATACGGGATATTACAGTAAACTTGGGTAGTTGGGCTTGATTTTAGTTTTCTAGGCTTTGGATTTTCAAGTCCACTTTTCACTTAGAGATTCAAGCTTCATCCTCATGTCCAAGTTCATATTCTCATCATTGGGCTTGATAGTGGGCCGGTCAAACTGGGCAACCCTAATTCGTCCCCTAACATGGGCTGACCGAATCGGGTGTCTACAACCTGTGTCCATTGTATATGGTAAAGGTACAACATTTGCCTCTCGATTTTGGCAAAATTTGTAAGAAGCGATGAGCACCTAGGTAGATTTCAATACTGCTTTTCATCCTCAGACAAATAGTCAGTCTGAGAAGACGATCCAGACACTAGAAGATATATTGAGATGTGTGTTTTGGATCTGGGAGGTTACTGGATTGATTATTTGCCACTTGTAGAATTTGCTTATAATAACAGTTATCATGGCAGTATTGGAATAATACCATATGAGGCTTGTATGGAAGAAAGTCTTATTTAGACCTAAGATTGTCCAGAATGTAGCGAAGAAAGTTGTTGTGGTTAGAAGAAGATTAGAGACCACAGTTAGTAGGTAGAAGAGCTATGCAGATCCAAAACGCAGAGATGTGGAGTTTCAGATTGGGAATTATGTTTCCGAAGGTATCTTCGAAGAATGGTGTGATGAGACTTCCCGGACAATGTAGAACTTAACAAAGATCTGAAGTTCAAGAAGGAATTAGTTGCAATTGTAGATTATCAAGTTCGACAGTTATATTCGAAGCAGTTTCTGATGGTCACGGTATTGTGATAAAGCAATAACGTGGAAGAGCTTACCTGGGAGACTGAAGTTGAGATACGAGTTTTTTACCTGTATCTCTTTCCTCCTTAATTCTTATTATAATTTTTTTCATGAATTCGAGGACGAATTCTTATAAGGAGAGGAGACTGTAATAACCCTGGTTTTTAAATTATTTTATTATATAATGAGATATGTAGTGTTAATAAAATTTAAAAATTATATTTAATTATTTAATTATTTTATGATTAATTATTATTATTTTATGTTTAATTATATTTTTCTACGTAAATATTTTATTTTGAAACTTATTATTTTGGACATTTAATTTGCATTATTTATAATTATTATTTTGGATAGAACTCTTTTAATAATAATTAATTTAGAGTATTGTTAATTCTATTATCGTTTTATCAAATTCTATTATTTATTTTATTAGAATTATCATTATTATTAAATGTTATTTTATGTGAGTTTAATTTGCATGTGTGTGTGTTTATTATTATTATATGTGTGAATATATATATATATATATATATATATATATATATATATATATATATATATATATGAGTGTGTGTGTATGTGTGGTGAGAAATGAGTTAGTATATAATAAAATTATAATATATACATACTTTTAACATAAAGTAATATATACATACATACAAAAACAGGCCATACATTCAACAAACACATAAACATATATACATTCACACATAAGCCACTATTCATCATTTTCTTCCTTCCCTACACCGTCCCATTCTCTGCCTATCACTGTGCCTCCATCACTTTCGGCCACCGTTTCTCGAGCTTCTGGTCTCTATCGACTCTCTAGACTCCGATGAGCATGAATCAAAGCTTAGTTTAAGCTTTAAACGTCCATTTATTGAGTTTTGTTGAATTTTTATTTTTGGAGCTTTAGGGTTTTGAATTTTTTTTAGCATGATATTGCTTGAATCTTGCAAACTCCCTTTACAAAAGTGATTTCTGGAAGCTTAATCTACCTCTATAACTTTTTGTTTGAATTTTTGGAATTTATTTTAATATTTGTGAATTTTTGAATATTTTATTATTATTTTATTAATTTTCATAAATTAATTTATTTAATTATAAAATTTGTTGATTAGTGTTTTTATGGGTTATAATTAATTATAGTGTTGAGATTATAATTTTTGTGATTTTTTATGTAATTTTTATAAATATTTGTATATTATGTCAATATTGGATAATTTGCTTATAGTTGGGTTTTTTTGAAATTATTGTTTAATAATGTGTTTTAGTTAATAGTAGTAATATATATGTTGAGAAAATAATTTTTATGCATTTATATAATTTTTATAGAATTTTGGAGTAATATTAGTATATTATGTGTATTTTTGAATTATAAGGGTAAATACATAATTTTGTTAAGATTATAGTTAAATATTAGGTTTTAGTTGGTTTTATAATTATTTAAGGTACTAAAATGATTTTTACAAATTATTTACTATTTTTAACTAATTAAAAACTAATTTTTAAAAATTATTTTTAAATAATATATTATATATTATTTTGATAAAATAATGGGTTTTTATAATTTTTGTTATATTATTGGGTTAATTAAATTATTTGGATTTATAAAATAAATTTTTATTATTAATTGTGTAATTATTGGAAAAATGGATTTTTAATAATATTATATTATTAATTAGAGTTTTTAAGTAATTATTGGGAAAATAATTATTTTTGGTGTTTTAATGTTAAATATGTTATATTTTGATATTTTGAGGGTATTTATGGTATTTATTGATTTTTGATATATTTTATTATATTATTTGAATTATGGTGAATTGTGGACCTTGGTTGGGGAATTTTAGTAGTTCGGAATCCCAACCGAGGGTTGTGAGAATTTTGTATTCGAAGTGTATTTTTTCTTACAGGACCGGCTCTACTTTTTAAGTAGAGAGATGTCCATTTTATAGAAGAGGTTTTGTCGAATTTTCGATAGAATTCTCGTAAAACATGACATCGGGTCTAATTCTTATTTTGTGTCTACTTGTGTTTAGTAATTCTAGATTGAGTCTCTATAAGTCTAAGTTAAATTTATTCTAATTTCATGATCATTTTTATTGTTTAGTTGCGACGAAACTGAGGCCTAACGGAGCAGGCCAACTGAGTGTGTCTCGTGGAGCGCTAATTAGTGAGTTATTATACTATATATATATATGTATTGCATTTAGGATGCATGACTTAGGATTTTTCATTTTCATTATATGTTTTTAAAATTAATTTAATTTATAATATGATTAGGTTTATGTTTAGTATATATACATGTTTTAAATGTATATTCATTCATAATTGTTTATTTAAATGATTAGTATACTTTAGGTATAATTTTAATATATTTTAGGTTTATTCCTACGGTTTATTCCTAAATAACTGCATGCTATATTATTGATTTATACTTAAATTGTTTTTAAGTATATTTTTAGTATATTTTTTTATATATTTTCAAATAAATGCATGTTTTATTATTGATTTAAACCTAACATGTTGTAATATCCCGTGTTTTTTTAAAATATTTTACACTGTACCGGGATATACAGTGTCAATAATTTTTATGCATTATACGATATTTTTATGAGTTAATATGTATTTTAAACCTATTTTAATTACTGTCTATTATTTTCAGTATTTTACGTAAAATTTTCCCGGGACTTTCATTTTCGGGGAAATTTCCACGTAAACAATGTATTATTAATTATTTTAAATGTATTTACGGGTTTGCATGAACTCATACATATTTTTAAATTATTAAATAAAGCATGTGTGTGTATATTTATTTAATTAGGGTTTATTATTACCTTAATATTTTATTATTTATTTATTATTATTTGATTATTTTATTTATTATTAAATTATTAAAATTTATTATTTTATTATTAATTATTTATTAATATTTAATTATTTTAATTTATTTTATTTTTTTTCTTTTTTTTTTCTTTTCTTTTCCTTTTTCTTTCTTTTTCTTTTTCTTTCTCTTTCCTTTTTCTTTCTTTTTCTTTTTCTTCTTCTTCTTCTTTCTCTCCCGCGGGCGTCGACCACCACTATTCTTCACCGCCGTTTCTCCCTCCTCCGGCCACCGTTTTCGACACCGCCGGTCTCTATCTTCTCCTTGAGCTCCGGTGAGTGTTATTCTAGCTTTGGTTTGAGCTAAAATGGTCTAGAATTGCTTAGGTTTCGATTTGAAAATTTCGGCCTCTTTGAGTTTTCAATTTTTTTGAGCTTCGATTTGGATGATTCATGGAAACTTCCTTCACAAATGTTGTTTCTGGTAGCTTAATCTTCATGTATGAATTTTTGTAGAATTTTTGGAGGTTGTTTGGATTTTTGGGGTATTTTTGATATTTTAATATTATTTTCTAATTTTCGGAAATTAATTATTTAAATTATGAAATTGGAGTTTATGGTTGAATTAGGTGTTGAAATGAATTATAGAAATTTATTTGGAATTTTTATGAATTTCTAAGTATTTATTTTTAATTATTGAAGTTTATGTGATTTTGTAAAATTAAGTTAATTGTGTTTTAAATTGAATTTAATTGGTTAATTGAGTTTAATTATTGATATTATTGATAAATATGTTGAGAAAATTAATTTTGGATAATTGTATGATTTTTGGTGAATTTTTGAAGTAATTTAGGTATATATATATATATAGGGGTATTTTGGTAATTTTACCCTAAATTGTCTAAAAATGTAATTTAATTGGTTTTAATATTTATTTAAGGTATAAAAATGATTTCTACAAAATATCTAGTATTTTTAACTAATTAAAACTATTTTCCGGGAATTATTTTCAATTATATATATAATATACGGTTTTTCTAATAAAATGAGTTTTAATCGGTTTTTACAGTGTTTCAAGATTTATTATGTAATTTCTACGTATGAAATGTATTTTTATGATTTAAGGATATTTTTGGTATATTTGAATATATATTCTGTGTTTGTGGACCCCGGTCGACAGATTGTAGTCTGGAGTCCGACCGAGGGGTTGTGATTGATTGTGGTGTTTATTTTTGAAGTGTATTTTCTTTGCAGGGTTGGCTCTACTCTTTTGAGTAGAGAGATGTCCGTTTTACAGGGGAGGTTCTGCCGAATTTCCGGTAGAATTCTCGTAAAACGTGATATCCAGTCGAACCCTAATTTCCGATTCTGTGTTGAATATTCTAGATTTAATTCTAGGATTTTGTTAGGGTTATTCTGATGTCGATTAATTATTTCTTGTTTAGCTGCACCGAGACCGAGGGTTAGTGGACCAGGCCCGTCGGACCCGTCTCGTGGAGCGCATTAGGTGAGTTACTATATTATATATATGCTTAGGATGCATGATTTAGAAAATGCATGTTTTATTTTGACTAAATATGCATAAATAACATGATTTATATTCAAGTATATTTTTGGTATATAATAAATTATATACATGTTTTATTAATAAAATATATTTAAAATGTTTTTAAATATATTTTTAGTTTAATTCATGATTTGATTGGATTTATTTGACATATATATACTCAAAATATACCTGGTTTATGTTTGGTATATTTCCGGTATATATATGGTTTATATTGCTATTTTATTTATATCCATGCATCATTTATTTTTGTGAATGAATGTTTTATATTTAAGAATGAAGGATATCAATAGAACGTGCTACCTAGTGGGCAGCACTAGGACCGAGTACGTACCGGTACGCCTATAGCTTTAGGCTATATTACTAACTATTTGTGGATATTGATTTGATTATGATTATTGATATGTGTGAGATGTGGTTTGGGTGTGATTGCTGGAGCTCGGTTGACCAAGTGTCTCGGGGCCAATCACACTGGCAGTCAGACTGCTGGAGCTCGGTTGACTTAGTGTCTCGGGGCCAGTCTACTGTCCATATGGATTAAGTGGATATATTTGGAATCAGTGAGCCTGTATGGCTAGAGTGTTGTTTAACACTATTTTCTGAGGGTGGCGATATTCTAGGGTTCTATGTGATCCTTCATAAAAGTTGATTTTCAGACAAATATATAAAAATGATTTTTCTGCATCTGTATGAACTTGCCTGTATATATACATATTACTCATATACTGTTGACTGTATGCATTATCACTTAGTGTGTATGTATATATATTATAGTAATTCACTCAGTGAGGTCTGACTCCCCTCCGTTGACTATTTTTCAGGAGAGTCAACTTCCTCAGACCTCAGTAACAGGTCGATACGCCGGATTTCTTCCGCCCCGGCTTCTTTATGTAAATTGTATACTTGAGTCTTATTTATTTTATCTAGACACTGCAGTAGTTGTGATTTTCAGTAGTTGTGAATTAAAGTATTTGTTTTAAAGAGATGTATTATAGTAAAACTGGATTTGTATAAAGATTATACATTTATGAGATTATATATGTGATGTGATGAGTTTTGAATTGAATCCAGTTGACATGGATGATATTGTAATATTTATGATTTTATTTTCCGCTGCATATTATATTTTTATTGTTATTATTGCATATTTATTTTATTTTTAGGCTTGCTACGGGTTCCGGATTCGAAAGAATTCCCGTTCCCTAGCGCCGGTCATGGCCCCTGTTTTGGGTCGTGACAAAGTTGGTATCAGAGCGAAGTTCGTATCTGAGTGGAGTTCTGTGTCAGGGCTTAGTTATGTGAGTTGTGGCCCTAGTTTTAAAGTTGTGTTTTCTGTTGGACTACTGCAGTGTATTAGGTTCGAGTATGTCTTGATGAGTATTCCTTGCTGTAGTTTTCAGCGTTATTCCTCCGTTGTCTGTTTTGTCTGAATCTTTCCGTTTGTCTTTTCAGAATGAGGAGGCGAGCGCGTGTCGCTCCACCGGTCGTTGAGGCCGAGGATGATGAGTCTTTTCAGGACGAGGTTTTACCTCCTGAGCAGCCAGTTAGACGTAGAGGTCGTGGCAGGGGTAGACCTCGAGGAGCGGCAGGTCGCCGTAGGCAGAGAGAGTTACAGGACGAGGAGCCTGTTGAGCCTGAGTTTGATGTTCCTGTTCCTCCAGTTGTTCAGCCTGTTCAGCCTGCCTATCAGCAGGGTATGTCTGACCCTGAGGCAGCTTTGTTCTATGCCAGAGTTGGCAGGATTGCTTTTGATGGGACTTCTGATCCTTTAGATTTTCTGCATGCGATTGAGACTAGGACTCGGACTGCTCATATCGAGTACCAGAGGATCATGATCGTTGAGTTGTCTGTCGAGGGACCAGCCTTGGATTGGTTTATTCAGATGATCCAGCCCTATATGATGACGATGACATGGGCTCAGTTTCGAGAGCGATTCATGAGGAGATTTTGTCCAGAACCTCTTCGTTTGAGCTATCGTCTCCGTTTGACCAGTATTTCTCGTGGAGATCGATCAGTAGAGGAGTATACCCGAGAGTTCCTTCGTCTGGGTAGATATGCTGAGGATCTGATGCGAGATCAGTATTTTGCTGTTACTACCTATGTTACTGGTTTGGGTTCAGCTTTTGCTGGTATGCCTACAGCAGGTCTTACTCTGGAGTCGGTGATTAAGCTAGCTAAGGAGATTGAGCTGAGGTTAGTTAGGCAGGGAGCGATGCCTGATTATTACCAGTTGGGAGTTCAGTCGAGTGGATTGCAGGCTACTCCGTATTCGAGTTTTCATGTTGGTTCGAGTAGTCTGCAGCGAGGTTCGACTCAGCAGAGTCAGAGACAGCAGCAGCGAGTGCATCGGAGCAGTAGACATGGCCGTGGAGGTCAGCGTAGATCATTCAGATTTGGGTCAGGTGCTTCGAGCAGCAGCAGTGGTCGTAGTTCTGGATTAGCGGCCAGTGTTTGTCAGACTTGTGGTAGAGTCCATCAGGGACCGTGTTATCTGACACCGTTGACATGTTTCAGATGCAGACAGACAGGACATTTTGCCAGATCGTGTCCTTACCCCGGATATCAGCAGCAGCAGATTCCGCGATTCCCACAGCAGTCGATTGCTAGTGCAGCACCCGTGCCATTTCAGTTACCACCAGCTCAGCATCAGAGTTCTACTCAGTTTGTTCCACAGCAGAGTTGTGGTAGAGGTACTAGAGGAGGTGCCAGAGGTGTTGGCCAGGCTTCTACCAGTCAGCAGGGAGGTCGAGGCCAGGCCAGAGTTTTTCATCTGACTCAGCAGGATGCTCAGGCATCTAATGCAGTCGTGGCAGGTATTCTTTCTGTTTGTTACCTGGATGCTTTGGTTTTGTTTGATCCGGGTGCCACGCATTCGTTTGTTTCTCCTGTTTTTGCTTCTAAATCTTGTTGGCAAGCTTCGAGGATGGCTTTTCCCTTGTTTGTTGCCACTCCTCTGAGCGATTCTTTGGACGCCGATATTGTTCTTTCTGGTTGTCCAGTTCTCGTGGGAGATAGAGAATTACCCGTTGATTTGATTTTGTTGGATGTGATGGAGTTTGATGTTATTTTGGGAATGGATTGGTTATCCCAGCATTATGCCGTGGTTGATTGCAGGAATAAGGAGGTGATTTTCAGAATTCCCGGTGAAGTAGAATTTAAGTTTGTTGGTGACAGGAGTTCAGCACCTCAGAATCTTATTTCTGTTATTTCAGCTAGGAAGTTGTTGAGGAAAGGTTGTCAGGGGTTTTTGGCATTGGTTAGGGATACGTCAGTGGAGAAGTTGTCACTCACAGATGTTCCTGTTGCTTGTGAGTTTCCTGATGTTTTTCCCGAGGAGTTGCCAGGTTTACCACCTCATAGAGAGATTGAGTTCTGTATTGATGTGGTTCCAGGTATTACTCCTATATCTATGCCACCCTATCGTATGGCTCCTGCAGAGTTGAGAGAGTTGAAGGAGCAGTTGCAAGAGTTGTTGGATAAAGGCTTCGTTAGACCTAGTGTTTCCCCTTGGGGTGCACCAGTCCTGTTTGTGAAAAATAAGGATGGTACCCTGAGACTGTGCATTGATTACAGAGAGCTTAATAAGGTGACAGTGAAGAACAAGTATCCTCTCCCGAGGATAGATGATTTGTTTGATCAGCTCCAGGGTGCACAGTTCTTTTCTAAGGTTGACTTGAGGTCGGGTTATCATCAGCTGCGGATCAGTGAAGCTGATATTCCTAAGACAGCATTCCGCACTCGATATGGTCATTATGAGTTTCTGGTGATGTCTTTTGGTTTGACTAATGCACCAGCAGCTTTTATGGACCTGATGAACAGAGTATTCCGACCGTATGTGGATCAGTTTGTGGTAGTCTTCATTGATGATATACTAGTATATTCAAGGAGTATGGAAGAGCACGTATATCACTTGAGGATTGTACTACAGACACTGAGAGATCATCAGCTTTATGCTAAATTCTCGAAGTGTGATTTCTGGATGGAGAGTGTTTCTTTTCTTGGACACGTAGTGTCTAAAGAAGGTATTCAGGTTGATCCACAGAAGGTTGAAGCAGTATCTGAGTGGCCTAGACCTACTTCAGTTACTGAGATTCGGAGTTTTCTGGGTTTAGCCGGGTATTACAGGCGGTTTGTGCAGGATTTTTCCAGGATAGCAGCCCCTATGACTCGCTTGACTCAGAAGAATGTTAGATTCGAGTGGTCAGAAGCTTGTGAGAATAGTTTTCAATTATTGAAGGAGAAGTTGACCACAACGCCAGTATTAGCTTTGCCTAATAGTGTGGATAAGTTCACAGTTTACTGTGATGCCTCTAGAATTGGTCTTGGTTATGTGTTGATGCAGAATGGAAGGGTGATAGCCTATGCTTCGAGGCAGTTGAAGAAGCATGAGCAGAACTATCCTACACATGATCTAGAGATGGCTGCAGTGATCTTTGCTTTGAAGATTTGGAGACATTATTTGTACGGGGTGACTTGTGAGATATTTACTGATCACAAGAGCCTTAAGTACATTTTCCAGCAACGAGATTTGAATTTGAGGCAGAGAAGATGGTTGGAATTGTTGAAGGATTATGATTGTGAGATTCTTTACCATCCGGGTAAAGCTAATGTGGTAGCAGATGCCTTGAGTAGGAAGTCCTCAGGTAGTCTTGCTCACATCGGTGTGGAGAGGAGACCATTGATCCAGGAATTGCATCTGATGGTGGATCAAGGTCTGATGATGAAGATTAGTAGATCAGGTGGACTGTTAGCTCAGTTTAAAGTACGATCTGTACTGAGGGATAGGATTAAAGCAGCTCAGAGCCGAGATCCTATTCTGGAAGAGCTTGCAGAGAATGTCAGAGCAGGGAAGTTCACTGATTTCACACTCGATGATGATGGTGTGTTGTGGATCAGTAGTAGATTGTGTGTTCCTGATGTGGATGATTTGAGAGAAGAGATCCTAGAGGAAGCACATTCTACAGCTTACAGCGTTCATCCTGGTGTTACTAAGATGTACCACAGTATCAGAGATCTATACTGGTGGGATGGATTGAAGAAGGATGTTGCTGATTATGTTGCTAAGTGCTTGACGTGTCAGCAAGTGAAAGCCGAACATCAGAAGCCTTCTGGGAAGCTTCAGCCTCTTCCTATTCCCGAGTGGAAGTGGGAAAGGATAGCTATGGATTTTGTAGTCGGTTTACCTCGTTCGAAGGATGGATACGATTCCATCTGGGTGATTATAGATAGATTGACGAAGTCTGCACATTTCTTGCCTGTGAAAGCCACATATTCAGTTGCTAGATTGGCGAAGTTGTACGTGAAGCATATTGTATGCCTTCATGGAGTACCTGTGTCCATTGTGTCAGATAGAGGTTCGGTGTTTACTTCTCGTTTTTGGCAGAAGTTGCAGGAAGCGATGGGCACTAGGTTGGATTTCAGTACTGCTTTTCATCCTCAGACAGATGGTCAGTCTGAGAGGATGATCCAGACACTGGAAGATATGTTGAGGATGTGTGTCTTGGATTTGAGAGGTAGCTGGGATGATCATTTGTCGCTTGTTAAGTTTGCATATAATAACAGCTACCATAGCAGTATTGGCATGGCACCATATGAGGCGTTGTATGGAAGGAAGTGTAGATCCCCGTTGAGTTGGGATGAGATCGGTGAGAGAGTTTTGACTGGACCAGAGATGGTTCAAGATGCTGCAGAGAAAGTCGCCGTGATCAAGCGCAGATTAGAGACCGCAGTTAGTAGACAAAAGAGTTATGCGGATCCTAGGCGCAGAGATGTGGAGTTTCAGGTTGGAGATTTCGTTTTTCTGAAAGTATCTCCGATGAAGGGTGTGATGAGATTTGGCAGGAAGGGTAAGTTAGCACCGAGATATATTGGACCGTTTGAGATTCTGGAGAGAATTGGCACTGTTACATATCGGTTGGATTTGCCTCCGAGTATGTCACAGGTGCATCCAGTATTTCATATCTCGATGTTGAGGAAGTATATCTCAGGTCCTTCACATGTGTTGCAACCTGACAGTGTGGAAGTGAGTGAAGATTTGACGTTTGTGGAAGAACCTGTGGCGATCGTTGATTTTCAAGTTCGACAGTTGCGATCGAAGCAGATTCCGATGGTCAAGGTTTTGTGGCGTAGCGACAGAGTTGAAGAGCATACGTGGGAGACTGAAGCTGAGATGCGAGCTTCTTACCCGTATCTCTTTCCTTCCTGATTCTGTAATCTTGTTTTTAGAATTCGGGGACGAATTCTTGTAAGGGGGGAAGACTGTAATATCCCGTGTTTTTTTAAAATATTTTTACACTGTACCGGGATATACAGTGTCAATAATTTTTATGCATTATATGATATTTTTATGAGTTAATATGTATTTTAAACCTATTTTAATTACTGTCTATTATTTTCAGTATTTTACGTAAAATTTTCCCGGAACTTTCATTTTCGGGGAAATTTCCACGTAAACAATGTATTATTAATTATTTTAAATGTATTTACGGGTTTGCATGAACTCATACGTATTTTTAAATTATTAAATAAAGCCTGTGTGTGTATATTTATTTAATTAGGGTTTATTATTACCCTAATATTTTATTATTTATTTATTATTATTTGATTATTTTATTTATTATTAAATTATTAAAATTTATTATTTTATTATTAATTATTTATTAATATTTAATTATTTTAATTTATTTTATTTTTTTTCTTTTTTTTTTCTTTTCTTTTCCTTTTTCTTTCTTTTTCTTTTTCTTTCTCTTTCCTTTTTCTTTCTTTTTCTTTTTCTTCTTCTTCTTCTTTCTCTCCCGCGGGCGCCGACCACCACTATTCTTCACCGCCGTTTCTCCCTCCTCCGGCCACCGTTTTCGACACCGCCGGTCTCTATCTTCTCCTTGAGCTCCGGTGAGTGTTATTCTTGCTTTGGTTTGAGCTAAAATGGTCTAGAATTGCTTAGGTTTCGATTTGAAAATTTCGGCCTCTTTGAGTTTTCGATTTTTTTGAGCTTCGATTTGGATGATTCATGGAAACTTCCTTCACAAATGTTGTTCCTGGTAGCTTAATCTTCATGTATGAATTTTTGTAGAATTTTTGGAGGTTGTTTGGATTTTTGGGTATTTTTGAATATTTTAATATTATTTTCTAATTTTCGGAAATTAATTATTTAAATTATGAAATTGGAGTTTATGGTTGAATTAGGTGTTGAAATGAATTATAGAAATTTATTTGGAATTTTTATGAATTTCTAAGTATTTATTTTTAATTATTGAAGTTTATGTGATTTTGTAAAATTAAGTTAATTGTGTTTTAAATTGAATTTAATTGGTTAATTGAGTTTAATTATTGATATTATTGATAAATATGTTGAGAAAATTAATTTTGGATAATTGTATGATTTTTGGTGAATTTTTGAAGTAATTTAGGTATATATATATATATAGGGGTATTTTGGTAATTTTACCCTAAATTGTCTAAAAATGTAATTTAATTGGTTTTAATATTTATTTAAGGTATAAAAATGATTTCTACAAAATATCTAGTATTTTTAACTAATTAAAACTATTTTCCGGGAATTATTTTCAATTATATATATAATATACGGTTTTTCTAATAAAATGAGTTTTAATCGGTTTTTACAGTGTTTCAAGATTTATTATGTAATTTCTACGTATGAAATGTATTTTTATGATTTAAGGATATTTTTGGTATATTTGAATATATATTCTGTGTTTGTGGACCCCGGTCGACAGATTGTAGTCTGGAGTCCGACCGAGGGGTTGTGATTGATTGTGGTGTTTATTTTTGAAGTGTATTTTCTTTGCAGGGTTGGCTCTACTCTTTTGAGTAGAGAGATGTCCGTTTTACAGGGGAGGTTCTGCCGAATTTCCGGTAGAATTCTCGTAAAACGTGATATCCAGTCGAACCCTAATTTCCGATTCTGTGTTGAATATTCTAGATTTAATTCTAGGATTCTGTTAGGGTTATTCTGATGTCGATTAATTATTTCTTGTTTAGCTGCACCGAGACCGAGGGTTAGTGGACCAGGCCCGTCGGACCCGTCTCGTGGAGCGCATTAGGTGAGTTACTATATTATATATATATGCTTAGGATGCATGATTTAGAAAATGCATGTTTTATTTTGACTAAATATGCATAAATAACATGATTTATATTCAAGTATATTTTTGGTATATAATAAATTATATACATGTTTTATTAATAAAATATATTTAAAATGTTTTTAAATATATTTTTAGTTTAATTCATGATTTGATTGGATTTATTTGACATATATATACTCAAAATATACCTGGTTTATGTTTGGTATATTTCCGGTATATTTATGGTTTATATTGCTATTTCATTTATATCTATGCATCATTTATTTTTGTGAATGAATGTTTTATATTTAAGAATGAAAGATATCAATAGAACGTGCTACCTAGTGGGCAGCACTAGGACCGAGTACGTACCGGTACGCCTATAGCTTTAGGCTATATTACTAACTATTTGTGGATATTGATTTGATTATGATTATTGATATGTGTGAGATGTGGTTTGGGTGTGATTGCTGGAGCTCGGTTGACCAAGTGTCTCGGGGCCAATCATACTGGCAGTCAGACTGCTGGAGCTCGGTTGACTTAGTGTCTCGGGGCCAGTCTACTGTCTATATGGATTAAGTGGATATATTTGGAATCAGTGAGCCTGTATGGCTAGAGTGTTGTTTAACACTATTTTCTGAGGTGGCGATATTCTAGGGTTCTATGTGATCCTTCATAAAAGTTGATTTTCAGACAAATATATAAAAATGATTTTTTCTGCATCTATATGAACTTGCCTGTATATATACATATTACTCATATACTGTTGACTGTATGCATTATCACTTAGTGTGTATGTATATATATTATAGTAATTCACTCAGTGAGGTCTGACTCCCCTCCGTTGACTATTTTTCAGGAGAGTCAACTTCCTCAGACCTCAGTAACAGGTCGATACGCCGGATTTCTTCCGCCCCGGCTTCTTTATGTAAATTGTATACTTGAGTCTTATTTATTTTATCTAGACACTGCAGTAGTTGTGATTTTCAGTAGTTGTGATTTTCAGTAGTTGTGATTTTCAGTAGTTGTGAATTAAAGTATTTGTTTTAAAGAGATGTATTATAGTAAAACTGGATTTGTATAAAGATTATACATTTATGAGATTATATATGTGATGTGATGAGTTTTGAATTGAATCCAGTTGACATGGATGATATTGTAATATTTATGATTTTATTTTCCGCTGCATATTATATTTTTATTGTTATTATTGCATATTTATTTTATTTTTAGGCTTGCTACGGGTTCCGGATTTGAAAGAATTCCCGTTCCCTAGCGCCGGTCATGGCCCCTGTTTTGGGTCGTGACACATGTTATTGCTATATTTAGGGTTTATTTTTTTTATCTATGCATGCTAGATAATTAGGTTATTTTAGATATATTTTTTGGATATATGTCAAACCTAAATGCATGTTTTAGTACATATACATGTTTTAAATGAATACTTATTCATAATTTTTTTTATTAAATGATTTGTGTACTTAGGGTATATCTTTAGTATGTTTAGGTATATTTTTAAGTAAATGCATGTTATATTATTGAAACACACTTAAATTGTTTTAAATTATAACAATGGTTTATCTTTAGTATATTTCATGTTTTATTTGACATATATATACCCGAAATATACTTGGTTTATTTTAGGTATATTTCTGGTATATATATGGTTTATTTTACTATTATAAATGTTATTCTATATTATTTATTTTTCGTATGAATGATTTATTATAAATGAAGGATATCAATAGAACGTGCTACCTAGTAGGCAGCACTAAGACCGTGTATGTACCGGTGCGATAGATCAGGGTTGAGTGAGAATTAATTGTAATGATTATAATTGATTAATATTAATTTGATTGATTTGATTAAGATTAATGGTATGATTAATAGTGTGATTGCGGGAGCTCGGTTGACGTAGTGTCTCAAGGTCAATCAAATTGACAGTCAGACTGCTGGAGCTCGGTTGACTTAGTGTCTCAGGGTTAGTCTAATGTTCATAATGGAAAAAATGAACTATTGATTTGATTGAGATGTGAGGTGATAGATAGTGTGATTACTGGAGCTCGGTTGACCAAGTGTCTCGAAGCCAATTACACTGACAGTCAGACTGCGAAAGCTTGGTTGACTTAATGTCTCGGGGCCAGTCTACTATCCAAATTGGAATAAGTGTTCTATTTAGAATTAAGTGAGCCTGTATGGCTAGAGTGATGATATGGTTGATTGAGCTTACGATTATTAGGGTTCTAATTGATCCTTCATGAATTAAAATAAATGTTTTCTGCATCTAGTATATTTATAAAAGCAGAGTTGGCATATGTGTGAAATGCGTGAATATACATATATATATATGAATACATGATTGGATATGATTTAGATTGCATATATATATATAGTATAATTCACTGAGTGAGGTCTGACCCCCCTCAATTATTTTTTTCAGGAGATCCTATATCGTCAGACCTTAGTAGTAGAGTTCCTCGCCAGTGTTCTTCCGTCCCTGCTATTTTATGTAAATGTATATTTTGAACACTAAATTGTATTCTAGAAACTGCAGTAGTAGTGTTATTATTTCAGAAGAGTATTATTTTTATTTTGATATTAAATACTCTTAGAATTATATTTGAACACTGTACGAATATATATTCATTTATGAAAGGATTTGGAGTATTTATTTTATATATTGATTCAAAAAATTTTAATTCTATCGTACTTTTTATTTATTTATTGTATGATTTTATTTTTAAGACTTGCTACGAGTTCCAAATTCAAAAGAATTCTCATTCCCTAGCACCAGTCATGACTCCTAGTTTGGATCGTGACAATATATATATAAAATAAAACTTTATACTATACTTATATAATATAACCTTATATTATAATAAACCTCCACCACACAATAAATAAATATCACACACACATATATATGTATATATAAACACATATATATTAACACTTAAAAATATAACCTTTACATAAACAATAAATAATAATAATACCAATAATGTAATTAAATAAAAATAGTGATAATCAAATTATAATGCACTAAGATTTAATATTAATAAAATAACACTATCAAAAATAATAATTATCAATAATGTAAATCAATAAAAATAAAATAATAATGATGTACTAAAAATATTAATAATACTCAAATCACGTAAATTAATAAAATAATATTAGTACTTAAAAAATAATGTTAAAATAACAATGCACTAAATTAATGTTATTAAAATAATAGTATTCGCAAATAATAAATATATAGAATGGAATTTAAAATAATAAATTCCAAATTAATATATTTACGTAGAAAATTCAATTAAACAAACAATAATGATAATAAATCACAAAATAGTAAAATAATTAAATATAACTTTTAAATTTTATTAACACTGTATATCTCATTATTTAATAAAATAATTTAAAAATCAGAGTTATTACAATTATCGCATAGCAGAGATACTCTGCAAGTTTGTAAGTTGATATTTTGTTTGTTTTAATTATTTGCTTTTTTTTTATCTTTAAAACTGTATTCAATTATTTATTTTTTCTATTAGTTTTTTATTATATAGTCAATGTGGAAACAAATAATTGTCTGCTTTTTATACTTTTATCAGTGATAATTTACTTTTTAATGAAATGTTCCGTGACAATTTACAAATATAATAATAATAATAATAATAATAATAATAATAATAATAATAATAATAATATAAAATTAAAATAATCATAATAGTGTTAAAATTAAAAAAATAAACAAATCATAATATAATTATAATTATGATATTATTTTTAATATAATAATAATAATAATAATAATAATAATAATAATAATAATAATAATAACAATAATAATAATAATAATAATAATTATTATTATTATTATTATTATTATTATTATTATTATTATATAAAAATAAACAAATAAACAAATACAAAATATAAAAAAGTTTTCCATATAGATATACCAATATTGCTATTACCAAATAAAGAGAAAATTTTTCCTATTACCAATATTACTATTTATAAAAAAAAATTTTATGCTCAATTTTTTTTTTCCTTTTAGTCATTTCATCATAAGAGTGACACGAACATATTCATCTATTTTATTTACTTTGGTTTAGTGTGTGACTCAAAATTTTACGTGATTGTTCATATTAATGTATGTTATTTTTTATATTGCAAAATTACTATTCATATAATTAGATTTTTGTTTTCAGAATTTATTTATTTTTTAACCACTTCATCAGTAGCATGATGAGAGTATTTCTGTATATTTTGTTAGTTAAAATTTAGTATATTAATAAAATTTTTAAGTAAATTTTAGTTGCATTTACATATTTTTAGATATTTTATTATTATTTTTCCTATTTCATTTAATCCCAGTCCATTCAAATAAAAATTTCATTAATAATTTTTTTTATTTTTTTTGTTTTGATTTTAATAATACTAATAATGATTATTATATCAATATTAAAAATAATATCATAATTAAAATAATATTATATTAAAATATTTTAATTGGCATAATGGTCTTCTAATTAAAAAAAATTGCACCAATATTTTAATTGGCTTCTGTAATATTTTATTAAAAAATACTTGCCATGAAATTTTTATTATATTACTGTTGTAATCATTATTATTATTATTATTATTATTATTATTATTATTATTATTATTATTATTATTATTATTATTATTATTATTATTATTATTATTATTATCTTCATTAATTATAATTTTATTAACTTATATAATTATTAAATTTATTAATTAAATTCATCATTTTATTATTTCATAATTGTATATTGTTTATAAATATATATAATATCTTGTTTATTAATATCATAAGATACATTTTTTTTAACTAATAGATATTATAATTACCAACACACTTAATTATTTCAATATATAAAATATATATTGGATTAACTATATTTACTCTCGTTATTAGTATAAAAAATTCATTATTAAATAATTTTTTCTTTGATAAAATAATAATAATAATAATAATTTTTTCTTAGGCCAGACCTGCAGCAAATTCATCTTCTGGCCCAAGTTGCTGCTTCTTCTTCTCCTCTAAGAGCTGCTGCTTCTTCGTCGACCTGTGTATTCTTCAATTCTTGGTCCATGTCGCTGGTTCATCTTCCCTAATTTGGCAAATAATGTCCATTATGACCAATTTGGTGAGTGTCACGACCGGCTCACCCTGAAAATATACCAAGAAAGATTTAGCCAAATCGATCCGGTAAAATCCCATATCGGCACCTCAATTTTTCGGTACAAAATAGCCAATACGCATAGTATCAGTCGTTTTTTAATACACAAGTTCTACTTCGACTACTGCAAATCAAGACTATGTGTTCAATCATTATATGAATCCATTTGATCCTACACGATATTTTGGAATTGTAATATCCCGAGTTTTTAAACAATTTTAAACTGCATCAGGATATGCAGTGTTAATAATTTATATATATATATATTTGATTATTTAATTAGTTGGTTATTTATTAAAGTTATTTTAATTATTTTAGATTTCTTATGTAAAAATTTTTCGAGAATTTTATTGTTGGGAAAATTAAAACATAAATAAATAATTATTAATTATATTGGTCGATTTTATGAATTTGCATGAGTCCATGCACTATTTTAATTGTCGTATTAAAATATATACATATACATGCATATATATACATATATTTAATAATTTTAGGGTTTATATTAATTAAGTAAATATTATATATTAAACATTTTTATTTAATTAATATGTATATGCATATAATATTGGGTGATATTTTAACATGTGGTGTAAAATTATTTTTGAATATTATATTAATATATTATAATATTTAAAGTTAAAGTTATATATATATATATATATATATATATACAAATATAAAAGTTCACTTAATTTACGAATTGTACCATCCACTTCCCTTCAAGCTCCCAACGCATCCCACCACCATCACCGCCATTGCCAAGCTCCACCATCACCGTTGGTGTGCCTCTTGGCTTGCCACCACCACCTCCAGCTATTCTCGTCGCCTGTAGCCTCCATTTTCGACGTGTTTTGGCCAGAATATCCAAGGAAACTGAAAATTGATCCTACAATCGATCAAGCCATTTTCGGCCACCAAACTCGATACCACTGATCTTTATCTTCTCCTTGAGCTCCGATGAGTTCATTTCCAAGCTTTGTTTCACTTAAAATGGTCTAGATTTCCCTAGGTTTTGATTTTGCATTTTCGGCCACTTTGAGTTTTTGAATTTTTGAGCTTCAATTTGAATGATTCATGCAAACTCCCTTAACAAAGATTGATCCTTGTAGCTTAATCTAGCTCTGTGAATTTTTTTTGGAATTTTTGGGAATTATTTTGATTTTTGTGAATTTTTTATTATTTTATTAATATTTTCTAATTTTCAAAAATTAATTAATTAAATTATGAAATTGTTTTTTATGGTGATTATAGGTGTTAAAATGAATTTTAGAAATTTATTTGTAATTTTTGTGGATTTTATATAATTTTGGAATTTATTTAGTTTATGTAATTTTGGGAAAATTAGATTAATTATGTGTTTTATTGAAATTAATTGGTTAATTAAGTATATTTACTAATATTATTGAGTTATATGTTGAGAAAATTAAATTTGAGTAATTATACTATTTTTGGTGAATTTTTTATTAATTATAGTGAATTTACGTAACTAGGGGTATTTTGGTAATTTGATACTAAATTGGCTAAAAATGTAATTAAATTGGTTTTACTAGTTATTTAAGGTATAAAAATGATTTCTACAAATTATTTAGTATTTTTAACTAATTAAAACTATTTTTCGTAAATTATTTTCAAATTATATATAATATACGATTTTTCTAAATGAATGAGTTTTTATTGATTTTTAGTAAGTTTTAGGGTTAATTATGTAATTAGGATTTATAAAATGTATTTTGGTCAATATTTATGAATTTATTGAGAATTACCGATTTTTTAATAATATTTTATTAAAATTAGGGTTTTCATGTATTTATCGGTTAAATAAATATTTTTAGTGTTTAAATATCTAATTTGCTATATTTTGAGTATTAAAAGACATTTTCGGTATTTTTGTAATTATTCTGTGAATTGTGGACCTCGGTCGGTGAATTGTAGTTTGGAGTCCGACCGAGGAGTTGTGAATTTTGTTTATTCTCGAAGTGTATTTCTTTGCAAGACCGACTCTACTGTAATATCCCGTGTTTTTTTTAAAATATTTTTACACTGTACCGGGATATACAGTGTCAATAATTTTTATGCATTATACTATATTTTCATGAGTTGATATGTATTTTAAACCTATTTTAATTACTGTGTATTATTTTCAGTATTTTACGTAAAATTTTCCCGGGACTTTCATTTTCGGGGAAATTTCCACGTAAACAATGTATTATTAATTATTTTAAATGTATTTACGGGTTTGCATGAACTCATACATATTTTTAAATTATTAAATAAAGCATGTGTGTGTATATTTATTTAATTAGGGTTTATTATTACCCTAATATTTTATTATTTATTTATTATTATTTGATTATTTTATTTATTATTAAATTATTAAAAATTTATTATTTTATTATTAATTATTTATTAATATTTAATTATTTTAATTTATTTTATTTTTTTCTTTTTTTTTCTTTTCCTTTTTCTTTCTTTTTCTTTTTCTTTCTCTTTCCTTTTTCTTTCTTTTTCTTTTTCTTCTTCTTCTTCTTTCTCTCCCGCGGGCGCCGACCACCACCATTTTCTCACCGCCGTTTCTCCCTCCTCCGGCCACCGTTTTCGACACCGCCGGTCTCTATCTTCTCCTTGAGCTCCGGTGAGTGTTATTCTAGCTTTGGTTTGAGCTAAAATGGTCTAGAATTGCTTAGGTTTTGATTTGAAGTTGTCGGCCTCTTTTGGTTTTTGATTTTTTTGAGCTTCGATTTGGATGATTCATGGAAAATTCCTTCACAAATGTTGTTCCTGGTAGTTTAATCTTCATGTATGAATTTTTACAGAATTTTTAGAGATTGTTTGGATTTTTGGGTATTTTTGAATATTTTAATATTATTTTCTAATTTTCAGAAATTAATTATTTAAATTATGAAATTGGAGTTTATGGTTGAATTAGGTGTTGAAATGAATTATAGAAATTTATTTGGAATTTTTATGAATTTCTAAGTATTTATTTTTAATTATTGAAGTTTAGGTGATTTTGGAAAATTAAGTTAATTGTGTTTTAAATTGAATTTAATTGGTTAATTCAGTTTAATTATTGATATTATTGATAAATATGTTGAGAAAATTAATTTTGGATAATTGTATGATTTTTGGTGAATTTTTGAAGTAATTTAGGTATATATATATATATAGGGGTATTTTGGTAATTTTACCCTAAATTGTCTAAAAATGTAATTTAATTGGTTTTAATATTTATTTAAGGTATAAAAATGATTTCTACAAAATATTTAGTATTTTTAACTAATTAAAACTATTTTTCGGGAATTATTTTCAATTATATATATAATATACGGTTTTTCAAATAAAATGAGTTTTAATCGATTTTTATAGTGTTTCAAGGTCAATTATGTAATTTTTATTTATAAAATGTATTTCTGTGATTTAAGGATATTTTTGGTATATTTGAATATATATTCTGTGTTTGTGGACCCCGGTCGACAGATTGTAGTCTGGAGTCCGACCGAGGGGTTGTGATTGATTGTGGTGTTTATTTTTGAAGTGTATTTTCTTTGCAGGGTCGGCTCTACTCTTTTGAGTAGAGAGATGCCCGTTTTACAGGGGAGGTTCTGTCGAATTTCCGGTAGAATTCTCGTAAAACGTGATATCCAGTCGAACCCTAATTTCCGATTCTGTGTTGAATACTCTAGATTTAATTCTAGGATTTCTGTTAGGGTTATTCTGATGTCGATTAATTATTTCTTGTTTAGTTGCGCCGAGACCGAGGGTTAGTGGACCAGGCCCGTCGGACCTGTCTCGTGGAGCGCATTAGGTGAGTTACTATATTATATATATATGCTTAGGATGCATGATTTAGAAAATGCATGTTTTATTTTGACTAAATATGCATAAATAACATGATTTATATTCAAGTATATTTTTGGTATATTTTTGGTATATAATAAATTATATACATGTTTTATTAATAAAATATATTTAAAATGTTTTTAAATATATTTTTAGTTTAATTCATGATTTGATTGAATTTATTTGACATATATATACTCAAAATATACCTGGTTTATGTTTGGTATATTTTCGGTATATATATGGTTTATATTGCTATTTCATTTATATCCATGCATCATTTATTTTTGTGAATGAATGTTTTATATTTAAGAATGAAGGATATCAATAGAACGTGCTACCTAGTGGGCAGCACTAGGACCGAGTACGTACCGGTACGCCTATAGTATTTAGGCTTTATTACTAACTTATTTGTGGATATTGAATTGATTATGATTAATCGATATGTGAGATGTGGTTTGTGGGTGTGATTGCTGGAGCTCGGTTGACCAAGTGTCTCGGGGCCAATCACACTGGCAGTCAGACTGCTGGAGCTCGGTTGACTTAGTGTCTCGGGGCCAGTCTACTGTCCATATGGATTAAGTGGATATATTTGGAATCAGTGAGCCTGTATGGCTAGAGTGTTGTTTAACACTATTTTTCTGAGGTTGCGATATTCTAGGGTTCTATGTGATCCTTCATAAAAGTTGATTTTCAGACAAAATATATAAAATGATTTTTCTGCATCTGTATGAACTTGCCTGTATATATACATATTACTCATATACTGTTGACTGTATGCATTATCACTTAGAGTGTATGTATATATATTATAGTAATTCACTCAGTGAGGTCTGACTCCCCTCCGTTGACTATTTTTCAGGAGAGTCAACTTCCTCAGACCTCAGTAGCAGGTCAATACGCCGGATTTCTTCCGCCCCGGCTTCTTTATGTAAATTGTATACTTGAGTCTTATTTATTTTATCTAGACACTGCAGTAGTTGTGATTTTCAGTAGTTGTGAAATAAAGTATTTATTTTAAAGAGATGTATTATAGTAAAACTGGATTTGTATAAAGATTATACATTTATGAGATTATATATGCGATGTGATGAGTTTTGAATTAATCCAGTTGATATGGATGATATTGTTATATTTATGATTTTTATTTTCCGCTGCATATTATATTTTTATGGTTATTATTGCATATTTATTTTATTTTTTAGGCTTGCTACGGGTTCCGGATTCGAAAGAATTCCCGTTCCCTAGCGCCGGTCATGGCCCCTGTTTTGGGTCGTGACAAAGTTGGTATCAGAGCGAAGTTCGTATCTGAGTGGAGTTCTGTGTCAGGGCTTAGTTATGTGAGTTGTGGCCCTAGTTTTAAAGTTGTGTTTTCTGTTGGACTACTGCAGTGTATTAGGTTCGAGTATGTCTTGATGAGTATTCCTTGCTGTAGTTTTCAGCGTTATTCCTCCGTTGTCTGTTTTGTCTGAATCTTTCCGTTTGTCTTTTCAGAATGAGGAGGCGAGCGCGTGTCGCTCCACCGGTCGTTGAGGCCGAGGATGATGAGTCTTTTCAGGACGAGGTTTTACCTCCTGAGCCGCCAGTTAGACGTAGAGGTCGTGGCAGGGGTAGACCTCGAGGAGCGGTAGGTCGCCGTAGGCAGAGAGAGTTACAGGATGAGGAGCCTGTTGAGCCTGAGTTTGATGTTCCTGTTCCTCCTGTTGTTCAGCCTGTTCAGCCTGCCTATCAGCAGGGTATGTCTGACCCTGAGGCAGCTTTGTTCTATGCCAGAGTTGGCAGGATTGCTTTTGATGGTACTTCTGATCCTTTAGATTTTCTGCATGCGATTGAGACTAGGACTCGGACTGCTCATACCGAGTACCAGAGGATCATGATCGTTGAGTTGTCTGTCGAGGGACCAGCCTTGGATTGGTTTATTCAGATGATCCAGCCTTATATGATGACAATGACATGGGCTCAGTTTCGAGAGCGATTCATGAGGAGATTTTGTCCAGAGCCTCTTCGTTTGAGCTATCGTCTCCGTTTGACTAGTATTTCTCGTGGAGATCGATCAGTAGAGGAGTATACCCGAGAGTTCCTTCGTCTGGGTAGATATGCTGAGGATCTGATGCGAGATCAGTATTTCGCTGTTACTACCTATGTTACTGGTTTGGGTTCAGCTTTTGCTGGTATGCCTACAGCAGGTCTTACTCTGGAGTCCGTGATTGAGCTAGCTAAGGAGATTGAGCTGAGGTTAGTTAGGCAGGGAGCGATGCCTGATTATTACCAGTTGGGAGTTCAGTCGAGTGGATTGCAGGCTACTCCGTATTCGAGTTTTCATGTTGGTTCGAGTAGTCAGCAGCGAGGTTCGACTCAGCAGAGTCAGAGACAGCAGCAGCGAGTGCATCGAAGCAGTAGACATGGTCGTGGAGGTCAGCGTAGATCGTTTAGATTTGGGTCAGGTGCTTCGAGCAGCAGCAGTGGTCGTAGTTCTGGATCAGCGGCCAGTGTTTGTCAGACTTGTGGTAGAGTCCATCAGGGACCGTGTTATCTGACACCACTGATATGTTTCAGATGCGGACAGACAGGACATTTTGCCAGATCGTGTCCTTATTCTGGGTATCAGCAGCAACAGATTCCGCGATTCCCACAGCAGTCGATTGCTAGTGCAGCACCCGTGCCATTTCAGTTACCACCAGCTCAGCATCAGAGTTCTACTCAGTTTGTTCCACAGCAGAGTCGTGGTAGAGGTACTAGAGGAGGTGCCAGAGGTGTTGGCCAGGCTTCTACCAGTCAGCAGGGAGGTCGAGGCCAGGCCAGAGTTTTTCATCTGACTCAGCAAGATGCTCAGGCATCTAATGCAGTCGTGGCAGGTATTCTTTCTGTTTGTTACCTGGATGCTTTGGTTTTGTTTGATCCGGGTGCCACGCATTCGTTTGTTTCTCCCATTTTTGCTTCTAAATCTTGTTGGCAAGCTTCGAGGATGGCTTTTCCTTTGTATGTTGCCACTCCTCTGAGTGATTCTTTGGACACCGATATTGTTCTTTCTGGTTGTCCAGTTCTCGTGGGAGATAGAGAATTACCCGTTGATTTGATTTTGTTGGATGTGATGGAGTTTGATGTTATTTTGGGAATGGATTGGTTATCTCAGCATTATTCCGTGGTTGATTGCAGGAATAAGGAGGTGATTTTCAGAATTCCTGATGAAGTAGATTTTAAGTTTGTTGGTGATAGGAGTTCAGCACCTAAGAATCTTATTTCGGCTATTTCAGCTAGGAAGTTGTTGAGGAAAGGTTGTCAGGGGTTTTTGGCATTGGTTAGGGATACGTCAGTGGAGAAGTTGTCACTCACAGATGTTCCTGTTGCTTATGAGTTTCCTGATGTTTTTCCCGAGGAGTTACCAGGTTTACCACCTCATAGAGAGATTGAGTTCTGTATAGATGTGGTTCCAGGTATTACTCCTATATCTATGCCACCCTATCGTATGGCTCCTGCAGAGTTGAAAGAGTTGAAGGAGCAGTTGCAAGAGTTGTTGGAGAAGGGTTTTATCAGACCTAGTGTTTCTCCTTGGGGTGCACCAGTCTTGTTTGTGAAGAAGAAGGATGGTACCCTGAGACTGTGCATTGACTACAGAGAGTTGAACAAGGTGACAGTGAAGAACAAGTATCCTCTCCCGAGGATAGATGATTTGTTTGATCAGCTCCAGGGTGCACAGTTCTTTTCTAAGGTTGACTTGAGGTCGGGTTATCATCAGCTGCGGATCAGTGAAGCTGATATTCCTAAGACAGCATTCCGCACTCGATATGGTCATTATGAGTTTCTGGTGATGTCTTTTGGTTTGACTAATGCACCAGCAGCTTTTATGGACCTGATGAACAGAGTATTCCGACCGTATGTGGATCAGTTTGTAGTAGTCTTCATTGATGATATACTAGTATATTCGAGGAGTATGGAAGAGCATGTATATCACTTGAGGATTGTACTACAGACACTGAGAGATCATCAGCTTTATGCTAAATTCTCGACGTGTGATTTCTGGATGGAGAGTGTTTCTTTTCTTGGACACGTAGTGTCTAAAGAAGGTATTCAGGTTGATCCACAGAAGGTTGAAGCAGTATTTGAGTGGCCTAGACCTACTTCAGTTACTGAGATTCGGAGTTTTCTGGGTTTAGCCGGGTATTATAGGCGGTTTGTGCAGGATTTTTCCAGGATAGCAGCCCCTATGACTCGCTTGACTCAGAAGAATGTTAGATTCGAGTGGTCAGAAGCTTGTGAGAATAGTTTTCAGTTGTTGAAGGAGAAGTTGACCACAGCGCCAGTATTAGCTTTGCCTAATAGTGTGGATAAGTTCACAGTTTACTGCGATGCCTCTAGAATTGGTCTTGGTTGTGTGTTGATGCAGAATGGAAGAGTGATAGCCTATGCTTCGAGGCAGTTGAAGAAGCATGAGCAGAACTATCCCACACATGATCTTGAGATGGCTGCAGTGATCTTTGCTTTGAAGATTTGGAGACATTATTTGTACGGGGTGACTTGTGAGATATTTACTGATCACAAGAGCCTTAAGTACATTTTCCAGCAGCGAGATTTGAATCTGAGGCAGAGAAGATGGTTGGAACTGTTGAAGGATTATGATTGCGAGATTCTTTACTATCCGGGTAAAGCTAATGTGGTAGCAGATGCCTTGAGTAGGAAGTCCTCAGGTAGTCTTGCTCACATCGGTGTTGAGAGGAGACCATTGATCCAGGAGTTGCATTTGATGGTGGATCAAGGTCTGATGATGAAGATTAGTAGATCAGGTGGACTGTTAGCTCAGTTTAAAGTACGGTATGTGCTAAGGGATAGGATTAAAGCAGCTCAGAGCCGAGATCCTATTCTGGAAGAGCTTGCAGAGAATGTCAGAGCAGGGAAGTTCACTGATTTCACACTCGATGATGATGGTGTGTTGTGGATCAGTGGTAGATTGTGTGTTCCTGATGTGGATAATTTGAGAGAAGAGATTTTAGAGGAAGCACATTCTACAGCTTACAGCGTACATCCAGGTATTACTAAGATGTACCACAGTATCAGAGATCTATACTGGTGGGATGGATTGAAGAAGGATGTTGCTGATTATGTTGCTAAGTGCTTGACGTGTCAGCAAGTGAAAGCCGAACATCAGAAGCCTTCTGGGAAGCTTCAGCCTCTTCCTATTCCCGAGTGGAAGTGGGAAAGGATAGCTATGGATTTTGTAGTCGGTTTACCTTGTTCGAAGGATGGATACGATTCCATCTGGGTGATTGTAGACAGATTGACGAAGTCTGCACATTTCTTGCCTGTGAAAGCCACATATTCAGTTGCTAGATTGGCGAAGTTGTACGTGAAGCATATTGTATGCCTTCATGGAGTACCTGTGTCCATTGTGTCAGACAGAGGTTCGGTGTTTACTTCTCGTTTTTGGCAGAAGTTGCAGGAAGCGATGGGCACTAGGTTGGATTTCAGTACTGCTTTTCATCCTCAGACAGATGGTCAGTCTGAGAGGACGATCCAGACACTGGAAGATATATTGAGGATGTGTGTCTTGGATTTGAGAGGTAGCTGGGATGATCATTTGTCGCTTGTTGAGTTTGCATATAATAACAGCTACCATAGCAGTATTGGTATGGCACCATATGAGGCGTTGTATGGAAGGAAGTGTAGATCCCCGTTGAGTTGGGATGAGATTGGTGAGAGAGCTTTGACTGGACCAGAGATGGTTCAGGATGCTGCAGAGAAAGTCGCCGTGATTAAGCGCAAATTAGAGACCGCAGTTAGTAGACAGAAGAGTTATGCGGATCCTAGGCGCAGAGATGTGGAGTTTCAGGTTGGAGATTTCGTTTTTCTGAAAGTATCTCCGATGAAGGGTGTGATGAGATTTGGCAGGAAGGGTAAGTTAGCACCGAGATATATTGGACCGTTTGAGATTCTGGAGAGAATTGGCACTGTTGCATATCGGTTGGATTTGCCTCCGAGTATGTCACAAGTGCATCCAGTATTTCATATCTCGATGTTGAGGAAGTATATCTCAGATCCTTCACACGTGTTGCAACCTGACAGTGTGGAAGTGAGTGAAGATTTGACGTTTGTGGAAGAACCTGTGGCGATCGTTGATTTTCAAGTTCGACAGTTGCGATCGAAGCAGATTCCGATGGTCAAGGTTTTGTGGCGTAGCGACAGAGTTGAAGAGCATACGTGGGAGACTGAAGCTGAGATGCGAGCTTCTTACCCATATCTCTTTCCTTCCTGATTCTGTAATCTTGTTTTTAGAATTCGGGGACGAATTCTTGTAAGGGGGGAAGACTGTAATATCCCGTGTTTTTTTTAAAATATTTTTACACTGTACCGGGATATACAGTGTCAATAATTTTTATGCATTATACTATATTTTCATGAGTTGATATGTATTTTAAACCTATTTTAATTACTGTGTATTATTTTCAGTATTTTACGTAAAATTTTCCCGGGACTTTCATTTTCGGGGAAATTTCCACGTAAACAATGTATTATTAATTATTTTAAATGTATTTACGGGTTTGCATGAACTCATACATATTTTTAAATTATTAAATAAAGCCTGTGTGTGTATATTTATTTAATTAGGGTTTATTATTACCCTAATATTTTATTATTTATTTATTATTATTTGATTATTTTATTTATTATTAAATTATTAAAAATTTATTATTTTATTATTAATTATTTATTAATATTTAATTATTTTAATTTATTTTATTTTTTTTCTTTTTTTTTTCTTTTCCTTTTTCTTTCTTTTTCTTTTTCTTTCTCTTTCCTTTTTCTTTCTTTTTCTTTTTCTTCTTCTTCTTCTTTCTCTCCCGCGGGCGCCGACCACCACCATTTTCTCACCGCCGTTTCTCCCTCCTCCGGCCACCGTTTTCGACACCGCCGGTCTCTATCTTCTCCTTGAGCTCCGGTGAGTGTTATTCTAGCTTTGGTTTGAGCTAAAATGGTCTAGAATTGCTTAGGTTTTGATTTGAAGTTGTCGGCCTCTTTTGGTTTTTGATTTTTTTGAGCTTCGATTTGGATGATTCATGGAAAATTTCTTCACAAATGTTGTTCCTGGTAGTTTAATCTTCATGTATGAATTTTTACAGAATTTTTAGAGATTGTTTGGATTTTTGGGTATTTTTGAATATTTTAATATTATTTTCTAATTTTCGGAAATTAATTATTTAAATTATGAAATTGGAGTTTATGGTTGAATTAGGTGTTGAAATGAATTATAGAAATTTATTTGGAATTTTTATGAATTTCTAAGTATTTATTTTTAATTATTGAAGTTTAGGTGATTTTGGAAAATTAAGTTAATTGTGTTTTAAATTGAATTTAATTGGTTAATTCAGTTTAATTATTGATATTATTGATAAATATGTTGAGAAAATTAATTTTGGATAATTGTATGATTTTTGGTGAATTTTTGAAGTAATTTAGGTATATATATATATATAGGGGTATTTTGGTAATTTTACCCGAAATTGTCTAAAAATGTAATTTAATTGGTTTTAATATTTATTTAAGGTATAAAAATGATTTCTACAAAATATTTAGTATTTTTAACTAATTAAAACTATTTTTCGGGAATTATTTTCAATTATATATATAATATACGGTTTTTCAAATAAAATGAGTTTTAATCGATTTTTATAGTGTTTCAAGGTCAATTATGTAATTTTTATTTATAAAATGTATTTCTGTGATTTAAGGATATTTTTGGTATATTTGAATATATATTCTGTGTTTGTGGACCCCGGTCGACAGATTGTAGTCTGGAGTCCGACCGAGGGGTTGTGATTGATTGTGGTGTTTATTTTTGAAGTGTATTTTCTTTGCAAGGTCGGCTCTACTCTTTTGAGTAGAGAGATGTCCGTTTTACAGGGGAGGTTCTGCCGAATTTCCGGTAGAATTCTCGTAAAACGTGATATCCAGTCGAACCCTAATTTCCGATTCTGTGTTGAATACTCTAGATTTAATTCTAGGATTTCTGTTAGGGTTATTCTGATGTCGATTAATTATTTCTTGTTTAGTTGCGCCGAGACCGAGGGTTAGTGGACCAGGCCCGTCGGACCTGTCTCGTGGAGCGCATTAGGTGAGTTACTATATTATATATATATGCTTAGGATGCATGATTTAGAAAATGCATGTTTTATTTTGACTAAATATGCATAAATAACATGATTTATATTCAAGTATATTTTTGGTATATTTTTGGTATATAATAAATTATATACATGTTTTATTAATAAAATATATTTAAAATGTTTTTAAATATATTTTTAGTTTAATTCATGATTTGATTGAATTTATTTGACATATATATACTCAAAATATACCTGGTTTATGTTTGGTATATTTTCGGTATATATATGGTTTATATTGCTATTTCATTTATATCCATGCATCATTTATTTTTGTGAATGAATGTTTTATATTTAAGAATGAAGGATATCAATAGAACGTGCTACCTAGTGGGCAGCACTAGGACCGAGTACGTACCGGTACGCCTATAGTATTTAGGCTTTATTACTAACTTATTTGTGGATATTGAATTGATTATGATTAATCGATATGTGAGATGTGGTTTGTGGGTGTGATTGCTGGAGCTCGGTTGACCAAGTGTCTCGGGGCCAATCACACTGGCAGTCAGACTGCTGGAGCTCGGTTGACTTAGTGTCTCGGGCCAGTCTACTGTCCATATGGATTAAGTGGATATATTTGGAATCAGTGAGCCTGTATGGCTAGAGTGTTGTTTAACACTATTTTTCTGAGGTTGCGATATTCTAGGGTTCTATGTGATCCTTCATAAAAGTTGATTTTCAGACAAAATATATAAAATGATTTTTCTGTATCTGTATGAACTTGCCTGTATATATACATATTACTCATATACTGTTGACTGTATGCATTATCACTTAGAGTGTATGTATATATATTATAGTAATTCACTCAGTGAGGTCTGACTCCCCTCCGTTGACTATTTTTCAGGAGAGTCAACTTCCTCAGACCTCAGTAGCAGGTCAATACGCCGGATTTCTTCCGCCCCGGCTTCTTTATGTAAATTGTATACTTGAGTCTTATTTATTTTATCTAGACACTGCAGTAGTTGTGATTTTCAGTAGTTGTGAAATAAAGTATTTATTTTAAAAAGATGTATTATAGTAAAACTGGATTTGTATAAAGATTATACATTTATGAGATTATATATGCGATGTGATGAGTTTTGAATTAATCCAGTTGATATGGATGATATTGTTATATTTATGATTTTTATTTTCCGCTGCATATTATATTTTTATGGTTATTATTGCATATTTATTTTATTTTTTAGGCTTGCTACGGGTTCCGGATTCGAAAGAATTCCCGTTCCCTAGCGCCGGTCATGGCCCCTGTTTTCGGTCGTGACATCTACTCTTTGAGTAGTGAGATATTCGTTTTACAGGGGAGGTTCTGCAGAATTTTCGATAGAATTCTCGTAAAACGCGATATCCGGTTGAATTCCTATTTTAACTCCGTGTCTAAGATTCTAGATCGAGTCTTTAGAATTCTGATAGATTTATTCTAATATCGTGTTGTCGTTTATTTATTTAGTTGTGTCGAGATCGAGGCCTAATGGACCAGGCCCGTCGGACCCATCTCGTGGAGCATAATAACAGTGAGTTGTTATTTTATATATATGTGTTCTAGGATGCACATTTTTAAAAATGTATGTTTTCATTGTATAAAATATGCATAAATGGTTTAATAATTACTTAGGTTTATTTTGGTATATTTTCGGTATATTTCCAAATTATATGCATGTTTTATTATGAATTTATACTTAAAATTGTTTTAAGTATATTTATAGTTTATTTCTAGCTTATTTTGTAACTATATTAGATTTATTTGACGTATATATGTGTAATATCCTGAGTTTTTAAATATTTTAACACTACATCGGGATATGCAGTGTTAATAATTTTTGTATATATATATGATATTTCATGAGATGTTATTTAATTAAAATTGATTTTTATTATTTTATGATATTTTAAGTATTTTACGTAAAATTTTCCCGAGACTTGCATTTTCGGGGAAATTTTTACGTAAATTATTTATTATTAATTATATTAAATAGATTTCCGGACTTGCATGAACTCATATATATTTTTTTGAAGTACTAAATAATGTATATATGTGTATTTATTTATTTAATTAGGGTTTAATTAATTACCCTAATATTTTATTATTTATTATTAGTTTTAATATTTTTTAGATATTTTTAAGTGTATTAAATTTTAAAATATTAAATTATATGTGTGTGGTGTATATTTAATGTGTGTGATTTTATATTATTTTAATATATAGTGTAAAGTATATATATATATATATATATATATATATATATATATATATATATATATATATATATATACATATATTATATTTAGCAAAAATCAAGTTGGAAAATTACCAATCTGCCCCTCCCTCCTTCTCCTTCTCTCCCGACGCCCTACCCTCACTGCGTCTCCCGTTCCACCACGTCGGACCGCCCTTCACCGCTATCAGCTACCGCCAACCTCCTCCCCCTTCCTTCCTCTTCCTCTCCGATGTGACCAGGCCTCCGAAAGCCTGTTGGAACGCCCAGAATTCGCAGTGGCAGCAAGTGGAGCTCTTCGCCGTCGATCACGCTTCCGACCACCATTTTCGACACCGCCGGTCTTCATTGACTCCTTGAGCTCTGGTGGTCCCTATTCTAAGCTCCTTTTGGCCTGAAAATAAGTGGTTGATGAGGTTTGAGCTAAATCTTTAATTCGGCCATTTTAGCTTCTTGAATTTTTTGAACTTAAAATTGATTGATTCATGAAAAGTCCCTTAACAAATGTTGATCCTAGTAGCTTAATCTTCATGTGTGAATTTTTGTAGAATTTTTGGAGATTATTTTTATTTTTGGGTATTTTTGAATATTTTAATATTATTTTCTAATTTTAGAAAATTAATTAAATAAATTATGAAATTATGTTTTATGATAAATATAGGTGTTAAAATGAATTATAGAAATTTATTTGGAATTTTTATGAATTTCTATGTATTTATTTTGAATTTATTTAGGTTTATGTAATTTTGGAAAATTAGGTTAATTGTGTTTTTAATTGAAATTAATTAGTTAATTGAGTTTAATTATTGATATTATTGATAAATATGTTGAAAAAAATAATTTTGGATAATTATACTATTTTTGGTGAATTTTTGGAGTAATTTTAGTATATTTATATATATAGGGGTATTTTGGTAATTTTACACTAAATTGGCTAAAAATGTAATTTAATTGGTTTTAATAGTTATTTAAGGTATAAAAATGATTTCTAAAAATTATTTAGTATTTTTAACTAATTAAAACTATTTTTCATGAATTATTTTCAATTATATATATAATATACGATTTTTCTAAATAAATGAGTTTTTATTGGTTTCTAATGTGTATTAGGGTCAATTACGTAATTTTTACTTATAAAATGTATTTCTATGATATAAGGGTATTTTTGGTATTTTTATATTATTTTGTGAATTGTGGACCCCGGTCGGTAGACTGTAGTTTGGAGTCCGACCAAGGGGTTGTGATTGTAATTCTGCGTTTATTTTCGAAGTATGTTTCTTTGCAGGGCTGGCTCTACTTTTTGAGTAGAGAGATGTCCATTTTACGGGGGAGGTTCTGCGGGATTTTTGGTAGAATTCTTATAAAACGTGATGTTCGGTCGAATCCTAATTCTGACTCTGTGTCTAATATTCTAGATCGAGTTTCTAGAATTTTCTGTTAGGTTTATTCTGATGTCTATTATTTATTGTTTGTTTAGTTACGCCGAGACCGAGGCTTAGTGGACCAGGCCCATCGGACCCATCTCGTGGAGCGCAGTAAGTGTGAGTTACTATTTTATATATATGTGCTCTAGGGTGCATGATTTTAGAAATATATGTTTTATTTTGATAAATATGCATAAATGGTTTAATTATTACTTAAGTTTATTTTTAGTTTTTCTTTGGTTTATTTTCTGTATATTTTAAACTATATGCATGTCTTATTAATGAATTATGCTTAAAATGTTTTTGAATATATTTCTAACTTATTTTGTAATTATATTGGAGTTATCTGACGTATATATACTCGAAATATACCTAGTTTACTTTTGGTATATTTCTAGTATATATATGGTTATTGTTGCTATTATATTTAAATTCATGCATCATTTATTTTTATGAATGTATGTTTTGTATTTAAAAATGAAGGATATCAATAGAACATGCTACCTAGTGGGCAACACTAGGACCGAGTATGTACCGGTACGCTTATAGCATTTAGGCTATATTACTAATCATTTATGGATATTGATTGGATATGATTATTTGATGTGTGATATGATCTGGGAGTGTGATTGCTGGAGCTCGGTTGACCAAGTGTCTCGGGGCCAATCACACTGACAGTCAGACTGTTGGAGCTCGGTTGACTTAATGTCTCGAGACCAGTCTACTGTCTAAATGGAATAAGTGAATATTTTGGAATAAGTGAGCCTGTATGGCTAGAGTGTTGTCTAACACTATTTTGAGGTCGCGATATTCTAGGGTTCTATTTGATCCTTCATAAACTGTGAATTTCAGTAAAAATATATAAAATGATTTTATTGCATCTATATGTATTTGCTTGTATATATACCTATTAGATATATACTGTTGATTGTATGCATTTTCATTTAGTATTCATGTATATATATTATAGTGATTCACTCAGTGAGCTCTGACTCCCCTCTGTTGACCATTTTTCAGGAGAGTCTTCTTCCTCAAACCTTAGTAGCAGGCCTGTACGCCGGATTTCTTCCGCCCCGACTTCTTTATGTAAACTGCTTATCTGAGTCTTGAGTTTTATTTTTATAATCTAGACACTGCAGTAGTTGTAAATAAATTATGGATTTTTATGTATTATATTTGTGTGAGTTATGTATTTTGAGAAATTGAACTGAAACTTATATCAAAGGATTTATCTATATATGAGATATGGATTTTTATTTTGATAATTATGTTTTTATTTCCACTGCATTAAGAGCTGTTGTTATTATTATTGCATGTTTATTTTATTTTTAGGCTTGCTACGGGTTCCGGATTCGAAAGCATTCCCGTTCCCTAGCACCGGTCATGGCCCCTGTTTTGGGTCGTGACAATATGCTTGAAATATACCTGGTTTACTTTTGGTATATTTCTAGTATATATATGGTTTATGTTGCTATTTTATTCAATCTCATGCATCATTTATTTATGAATGTATGTTTTATATAATAATGAAGGATATCAATAGAACGTGCTACCTAGTGGGCAGCACTAGGACCGAGTACGTACCGATACGCTGATAACATTTAGGCTTCATTACTAACCTATTTGCGAATTATGATTGGATTGGTTGATTTATCTGATGTGTGATATGATTTGGGAGTGTGATTGCTGGAGCTCGGTTGACCAAGTGTCTTAGGGCCAATCACACTGATAGTTAGACTGTTGGAGCTCGGTCGACTTAGTGTCTCGGGGCCAGTCTACTGTCTAAATGGAACAAGTGAATATATTTGGAAATAGTGAGCCTATATGGCTAGAGTGTTGTCTAACACTGTTTGAGGTTGTGATTTTCTAAGGTTCTATTTGATCCTTCATAAACAGTGATTTTCAGTAAAAATATATAAAATGATTTTGTTACATTTGTGTGTATTTAACTTGTATATATACTTATTATATAAATACTATTGACTGTGTGCATTGTCATTTAGTATGCATGTATATATATTATAACAATTCACTCAATGAAGTATGACTCCCCTCCGTTGACTATTTTTCAGGAGAGTCATCATCCTCAGACCTCAGTAGCAGACCCATACGCCGGATTTCTTCCGCCCTGGCTTCATTATGTAAACTGCTTATCTGAGCTCTATTTTATAATCTAAACACTACAGTAGTTGTAAATTGTTGAGGGATTTATGTATTATATTTGTATGAGTTATGTATTTTAAAGATTTGAACTGGAATATGTATTAAAGGATTATTTATATATAAGATGAGGATGTTCAATTAATTTCATTGGCAGATTATTATTTTATTATTATTTATGATTTTATTTCCACTACAAAATATTTTATTTATGTTATTATGATTATTGCATGTTTTATTTTATTTTATGGCTTGCTACGGGTTCCAGATTCGAAAGAATTCTCGTTCCCTAGTGTCGGTCATGGCCCCTATTTTGGGTCGTGATAGGAATGCCCTCTCATAATTGGAATTAGCAAGACCAACACCAAAGTTATCCAAGTAGATTTGAGAATCAGGTGAATACTTTTCAAAATTCTCCAAGTAATTTGCCTGAATTTCAAAGCCATTCTACTACATTCAATGTCATGACCCAAAATAGGGGCCATGACCAGCGCTAGGAAGCGGGAATTTTTTCGAATCCGGACCCGTAGGAAGCCTAAAAATAAAATAAAACATGCAATAGAAATAATAACAACACATTTAAGTAAAATATTATGCAGCGGAATAAAATCATAAATATTAAAATAATATTTTCACCAAATGAAATTAAATCAAATCCTCATCTCATATATAAATAAACTCCTTTAATACAAATCCAGTTCAAATTCTTAAAAATACATAACTCATACAAATATAATACAATATCTTTTAATAATTTAACTACTACTGTAGTGTCTAAATCATAAAATAAAACTCAAGTGAGCAGTTTACATAGTAAAGCCGGGGCGAAGGAAATCCGACGTACAGGCCTGCTACTGAGGTCTGATGAAGATGACTTTCCTAAAAAAAATAGTCAACGGAGAGGAGTCAGACCTTACTGAGTGAATTACTATAATATATATACATGCATACTAAATGACAATGCATACAGTCAATAGTATATGTATAAATATATATATAGGCAAATACACACAGATGCAATAAACATCATTTTTATATATTTTGTTTGAAAACCACTGGTTATGAAGGATCAAATAGAACCCTAAAAAAATTGCAACCTCAAACAGTGTTAGACAACACTCTAGCCATATAGGCTCACTTATTCCAATATATTCACTTATTCCATTTGGATACTAGACTGGCCCCGAGACACTAAGTCAACCGGGCTCTAGCAGTCTGACTGTCAGTGTGATTGGCCCCGAGACACTTGGTCAACCGAGCTCCAGCAATCACACTCCCAAATCATATCACACATCAGATAAATCAAATCCAATCAATATCCTCAAACAAGTTAGTAATATAGCCTAAATGCTATAAGCGTACCGGTACGTACTCGATCCTAGTGTTGCCCACTAGGTAGCACGTTCTATTGATATCCTTCATTGAAATATAAAACATTCATTCATAAAAATAAATGATGCATGAATTTAAATATAATAGCAACAATAACCATATATATACTAGAAATATACCAAAAGTAAACCAGGTATATTTCGAGTATATATACGTTAAATAAATCCAATTAAATTACAAAGTAAACTAGAAATGTATTTGAAAACATTTTAAACATAATTCGTTAATAAAACATGCATATAATTTAAAATATACCAATAATAAACCAAAAATAAACCAAAAGTAAACTAAAAATAAACTTAAGTACTAATTAAATCATTATGCATTTTTAGTCAAATAAAACATGGATATCTAAATCATATACCCTAGAGCATATATATATATAGAATAGTAACTCACAATTATTGCGCTCCTCGAGATGGGTCCGATGGGCCTGGTCCACTAGGTCTCGGTCTCGGCGTAACTAAACAAACAGATAACGACAGGAATCAGAATAAATCTAACAGAAGTTCTAAAGACTCGATCTAGAATACTAGAGACAGAATCAGAATTAGGGTTTGACTGGATATCACGCTTTACGAGAATTCTATCAAAAATCCTACAAAACCTCCCCTATAAAATGGACATCTCTCTACTCAAAGAGTAGAGCCAACCTTGCAAAGAAACACACTTCAAAATAAACATAAAACATAACCACAATCTCTTAGTCGGACTCCAAACTACAAATCACCAATCGAGGTCCACAATTCATAGAGTATTTACAAAATACCGAAAATACCCTTGTATCATAGAAATACATTTTATAAGTAGAATTTATATAATTAACCCTAAAACACAGTAAAAACAGATAAAAACTCATTTTATTAGAAAAATTCTATATTATATATATAATTGAAAATAATTTATGAAAATAGTTTTAATTAGTTAAAAATACTAAATAATTTGTAGAAATCATTTTTTATACCTTAAATAACTATTAAAACCAATTTAATTACATTTTTAGCCAATTTAGGGTAAAATTACCAAAATACCCCTATATATATACTATAAATATACTAAAATTAATCCAAAAATTCACCAAAAATAATATAATTGCTAAAAATTAATTTTCTCAACATATATAACAATACTATCAATAAATAAACTCAATTAACTAATTAATTTCAATTAAACACACAATTAACCCTATTTTTTCAAAATTACATAAACTAAATAAATTCAAAATAAATACATAAAAATTCACAAAAATTCCAAATAAATTTCTATAATTCATTTCAACACCTATAATTATCATAAAACACAATTTCATAATTCAATTAATTAATTTTTTAAAATTAGAAAATAATAATAAAATATTCAAAAATACCCAAAAATCAAAATAGTTTCCAAAAATTATACAAAAATTCACACATGAGGATTAAACTACTAGGATCAAAGTTTGTGAAGGGATTTTTTATGAATCAATCAAATTGAAGTTCAAAAAAATCAAGAACCCTAATAGGCCGAAATTGCAAAATCGAAACCTAGTCAAATCTAGACCATTTTAAGTGAAACAAAGCTTGGAATCACACTCACCGGAGCTTAAGGAGAAGATAGAGACCAGCGGTATTGAAAATGGTGGCCAGAATCGGCTTGATCGACGATGGGACAAAGTTTCGGTTTTCCGACAATAATAGAGGGAAACAGCGCCGGAGAAAAGAAGGGAAGGTGGCGGAGCTGCTGGCGGAAATCGATCGGGAAGAAGGGGAAGGGGAGAATGGCAAAATCATAATTATTGTTAACTTTATATTTTTTTTGACAATTAATTAGGTATATATGTATATATATATATTCAAACTATATATTATAATAATATAAATTCCCACACATATTAAATATACACAACACACATAATTTAATATATATATATATATATATATATATATATATATATATATTTAATAATTTATACACTAAAAAAATAATTAGATAATATTAAAACTAAATAATAAATAATAAAAAAATAGGGTAATTAATTAAACCCTAGTTTAATTTAAATATATACACATATATACACTATATTTAGTACTTTAAAAATATATATGAGTTCATACAAATGCGGAAATCTATTTAAAATAATTAATATTAAATTATTTACGTATCAATTTCCCCGAAAGTGCAAGTCCCGAGAAAATTTTATGTAAACTACTTAAAATAATTAAAATAAGCTTTAATTAAATAGCAAACTCATAAAATATCAATATTATATACAAGAATTATTAACACTGCATATCCCGATGTAGTATTAAAATATTTAAAAACATGAGATATTACATTCAACAAAGAGAGTTCATTTTTTAACTTATTCTCATCTCAAATGAACAACCAAAATGTTGATGATTATAATGTTGGGCCTAGTAGTCAAGATCCTCCACGCCACTCTTTTTGGTGGTGATTTCTATTATTATTGTATTTGTCAAAAAGTTTGTAATAATATGATATTAATGTAATATAATTACATACATATTAAAACTTTAAAGTACTCTCTTATCTCATTTTTTTATTACAATAAATAATAATTTTTATATTATATTTCTTTTTTTTCAAATGTATATTTTTTAGTGCAATTATATATTGTTTAAGTAATTCTTAACTTATCATATTACATGTAAAAGTTTATTTTATATTTTTTAATAATATGGTATATTTTATTGATTATTTTGCATTATTCACGGTAGCGCCGAATAATACAGTCCAAATCGATTCGATTCAGTCCTACACCGTTACCGATACCATATCGTTATTTAAATCCATATGGTTCACTCGGTGCGGCCCTTTTTGTGACATTTGGTATTAGGACTGTCTAAAGTTTTGATATTAGCTTTTACTATTTTTTTTAATGTGTTATATTAAGTTATCAATTTGTGCATTTGAATTGATTAATGGGTTTTGATGAATTTTATTGCAAGTTTTAGAATCTTTTAAAGCTTAGAATAGTTTATTGTTTAGCTTTTCAAATTATGTTTTTGCTTAAGTGTCATGGTGTAATATCCCGTGTTTTTAAAAATATTTTTACACTGTACCGGGATATGCAGTGTTAATAATTTCTGTATATTATATGATATTTTTATGAGTTGATATGTATTTAAAACCTATTTTAACTACTGTGTATTATTTTCAGTGTTTTACGTAAAATTTTCCCGGGACTTGCATTTTCGGGGAAATTTTCACGTAAACAATGTATTATTAATTGTTTTAAATGTATTTACGGACTTGTATGAACTCATACATATTTTTAAATTATTAAATAAAGCCTGTGTGTGTATAATTATTTAATTAGGGTTTATTATTACCCTAATATTTTATTAAGTATTTATTTGTTTTATTGTTATTTAATTAATTTTATTTAGTATAAAGTATTAAAATATTAATATTTTATGTGTGTGGTGTATATTTGATGTGTGTAATTTAATATTATTTTAATTTATAGTATAAAGTATATATATATATATATATATACATATATTTGTCAAAAATCAAAAGTTTGGAAAATTACAAAACTGCCCCCGACTTCTTCTTCTTCCTCCCGATTCTTCCCTTCTCCATTTCCGGTCGCTGCCGTGCCGTTTCTTCACCGTGGGTGTGCCGTCCGGTGTGCCACCGTCTTCCCCGACCAATTTCGCCGCCTGAGGAGGCCGTTTCCGGCGTCTGGAAATCGATTTTGGCCGGAGAAGCCGAAAATCGATCCACCGTCGATCACGCCGATTCCGGCCACCGTTTTCGACACCGCCGGTCTCTTTCTTCTCCTTGAGCTCCGGTGAGTGTGATTCTAGCTTTGGTTTGAGCTAAAATGGTCTAGAATTGCTTAGGTTTTGATTTTGTCAATTTCGGCCTATTAGGGTTTTTGATTTTTTTGAGCTTTGAATTGGATGATTCATGAAAACTTTCTTCACAAATATTGTTCCTAGTAGCTTAATATAAATGTATGAATTTTTGTAGAATTTTTGGAGATTGTTTGGATTTTTGGGTATTTTTGAATATTTTAATATTATTTTCTAATTTTCGGAAATTAATTATTTAAATTATGAAATTTGAGTTTATGGTTGAATTAGGTGTTGAAATGAATTATAGGAATTTATTTGGAATTTTTATGAATTTCTAAGTATTTATTTTGAATTATTGAAGTTTATGGAATTTTGGAAAAATTAGGTTAAATGTGTTTTTATTTGAATTTAATTGGTTAATTGAGTTTAATTATTAATATTATTGATAAATATGTTGAGAAAATTAATTTTGGGTAATTGTATGATTTTTGGTGAATTTTTGAAGTAATTTAAGTATATTTATATATATAGGGGTATTTTGGTAATTTTACCCTAAATTGTCTAAAAATATAATTTAATTGGTTTTAATAGTTATTTAAGGTATAAAAATGATTTCTACAAAATATTTAGTATTTTTAACTAATTAAAACTATTTTTCGTGAATTATTTTCAATTATATATAATATACGGTTTTTCTAATAAAATGAGTTTTAATCGGTTTTTATAGTGTTTCAAGGTTAATTATGTAATTTTTACCTATGAGATGTATTACTATGTTGTGAGGATATTTTTATTATATCTGGAATTATTCTGTGTTTGTGGACCCCGGTCGACAGATTGTAGTCTGGAGTCCGACCGAGGGGTTGTGGATTTTTGTTGAGCTTGTATTTCGAAGTGTGTTTCTTTGCAGGGTCGGCTCTACTCTTTTGAGTAGAGAGATGTCCGTTTTACAGGGGAGGTTCTGCCGGATTTTCTGTAGAATTCTCGTAAAACGTGATATCCAGTCGAACCCTAATTCTGTTTCCGTATTTTAATACTCTAGATTGAATTCTAGGATTTCTGTTAGGTTTATTCTGATGTCGATTATTTATTGCTTGTTTAGTTGCGCCGAGACCGAGGGCTAGTGGACCAGGCCCGTCGGACCTATCTCGTGGAGCGCATTAGGTGAGTTACTATACTATATATATATGCTTAGGATGCATGATTTAGAAATGCATGTTTTATGTTGATTAAATATGCATAAATAATTTGATTATTTATTAAGTTTACATTAAGTATATTTTTGGTATATAATAAATTATATGCATATTTTATGAATAAAATATATTTAAAATGTTTTTAAATATATTTCCAGCTTAAGTTATAATTTGATTGAATTCATTTGACATATATATACTTGAAATATACCTGGTTTACTTTTGGTATATTTCTGGTATATATATGGTTTATATTGTTATTTCATTTATATTCATGCATCATTTATTTTTGTGAATGAATGTTTTATATTTAAGAATGAAGGATATCAATAGAACGTGCTACCTAGTGGGCAGCACTAGGACCGAGTACGTACCGGTACGCCTATAGCTTTAGGCTATATTACTAGCTATTTGTGGATATTGATTTGATATGATTATTGATATATGTGAGATGTGGTTTGGGTGTGATTGCTGGAGCTCGGTTGACCAAGTGTCTCGGGGCCAATCACACTGGCAGTCAGACTGCTGGAGCTCGGTTGACTTAGTGTCTTGGGGCCAGTCTACTGTCCAAATGGATTAAGTGGATATATTTGGAATAAGTGAGCCTGTATGGCTTGAGTGTTGTTTAACACTATTTTCTGAGGTTACGATATTCTAGGGTTCTATGTGATCCTTCATAAACTGGGATTTTTCAGAAAAATATATAAAAATGATTTTTCTGCATCTGTATGAATTTGCCTGTATATATACATATTATATATATACTGTTGACTGTATGCATTATCACTTAGTGTGTATGTATATATATTATAGTAATTCACTCAGTGAGGTCTGACTCCCCTCCGTTGACTATTTTTCAGGAGAGTCAACTTCTTCAGACCTCAGTAGCAGGTCGATACGCCAGATTTCTTCCGCCCCGGCTTCTTTATGTAAATCTTTTTCTTGAGTCTTATTTATTTTATCTAGACACTGCAGTAGTTGTGAATTAAAGTATTGGATTTCATGTATTTTATTTTAAAGAGATGTATTATGTTGAAACTGGATTTGTATTAAAGAGATTGTATATCTATGAGATGAGATTTGATTTAAATCCAGTTGATGTGAATAATATTATGATATTATGATTTTTATTTTCCGTTGCATATTATATTGTTACTGTTATTATGGCATGATTTATTTTATTTTTAGGCTTGCTACGGGTTCCAGATTCCAAAGAATTCCCGTTCCCTAGCACCGGTCATGGCCCCTGTTTTGGGTCGTGACAAAGTTGGTATCAGAGCGGAGTTCTGTGTCAGGGCTTAGTTATGTGAGTTGTGGCCCTAGTTTTAAAGTTGTGTTTTCTGTTGGACTACTGCAGTGTATTAGGTTCGAGTATGTCTTGATAAGTATTCTTTGCTGTAGTTTTCAGCGTTATTCTTCGGTTGTCTATTTTGTCTGAATCTTTCCGTTGTCTTTTCAGAATGAGGAGGCGAGCGCGTGTCACTCCACCGGTCATTGAGGCTGAGGATGATGAGTCTTTTCAGGACGAGGTTTTACCTCCTGAGCAGCCAGTTAGACGTAGAGGTCGTGGCAGAGGTAGACCTCAAGGAGCGGCAGGTCGTCGTAGGCAGAGAGAGTTATAGGACGAGGAGCCTATTGAGCCTGAGTTTGATGTTCCTGTTCCTCCAGTTGTTCAGCCTGTTCAACCTGCCTATCAGCAGGGTATGTCTGACCCTGAGGCAGCTTTGTTCTATGCCCGAGTTGGCAGGATTGCTTTTGATGGTACTTTTGATCCTTTAGATTTTCTGTATGCGATTGAGACTAGGACTCGGACTGCTCATATCGAGTACCAGAGGATCATGATCGTCGAGTTGTCTGTTGAGGGACCAGCTCTAGATTGGTTCATTCAGATGATCCAGCCCTATATGATGACGATGACCTGGGCTCAGTTTCGAGAGCGGTTCATGAGGAGATTTTATCCAGAGCCTCTTAGTTTGAGTTATCGTCTCCGTTTGACTAGTATTTCTCATGGAGATCGATCTGTAGAGGAGTATACCTGAGAGTTTCTTCGTCTAGGTAGATATGCTGAGGATCTGATGCGAGATCAGTATTTCGCAATCACTACGTATGTTACTGGTTTGGGCTCAGCTTTTGCTGGTATGCCTACAGCAGGTCTTACTCTCGAGTCTGTGATTGAGCTAGCTAAGGAGATTGAGCTGAGATTAGTTAGGCAGGGAGCGATGCCTGATTATTATCAGTTGGGAGTTCAGTCGAGTGGATTGCAGGCTACTCCATATTCGAGTTTTCATGTTGGTTCGAGTAGTCAGCAGCAAGGTTCGACTCAGCAGAGTCAGAGGCAGCAGCAGCGAGTGCATCGAAGTAGTAGACATGGTCGTGGAGGTCAGCGTAGATCATTCAGATTTGGGTCAGGTGCTTCGAGCAGTAGCAGTGGTCGTAGTTCTGGATCAGCGGCCAGTATTTGTCAGACTTATGGTAGAGTCCATCAGGGACCGTGTTATCTGACACCACTGACATGTTTCAGATGCGGGTAGACAGGACATTTTGCCAGATCGTGTCCTTATTCTGAGTATCAGCAGCAGCAGATTCCGCGATTCCCACAGCAGTCGATTGCTAGTGCAGCACCCGTGCCATTTCAGTTACCACCAGCCCAGCATCAGAGTTCCACTCAGTTTGTTCCACAGCAGAGTCGTGGTAGAGGTACTAGAGGAGGTGCCAGAGGCATTGGCCAGGCTTCTACCAGTCAGCAGGGAGGTCGAGGTCAGGCCAGAGTTTTCCATCTGACTCAGCAGGATGCTCAGGCATCTAATGCAGTCGTGGCAGGTATTATTTCTGTTTGTTACCTGGATGCTTGGGTTTTGTTTGATCCGGGTGCCACGCATTCATTTTTTTCTCCTGTTTTTGCTTCTAAATCTTGTTGGCATGCTTCGAGGATGGCTTTTCCTTTGTCTGTAGCCACTCCTCTGAGCGATTCCTTGGACGCCGATATTGTTCTTTCTGGTTGTCCAGTTCTCGTGGGAGATAGAGAATTACCCGCTGATTTGATATTGTTGGATGTGATGGAGTTTGATGTTATTTTGGGAAATGGATTGGTTATCTCAACACTTTGCCATGGTAGATTGCAGGAATAAGGAGGTGACTTTTAGAATTCCTGGTGAAGAAGATTTTAAGTTTGTTGGTGATAGGAGTTCAGCACCTCAGAATCTTATTTCTGCTATTACAGCTAGGAAATTGTTGAGGAAAGGTTGTCAGGGGTTTTTGGCATTGGTCAGGGATACTTCAGTGGAGAAGTTGTTACTCACAGATGTTCCGGTTGCTTGTGAGTTTCCTGATGTTTTTCCCGAGAAGTTACCAGGTTTACCACCTCATAGAGAGATTGAGTTCTGTATAGATGTGGTTCCAGGTACTACTCCTATATCTATGCCACCCTATCGTATGGCTCCTGCAGAGTTGAGAGAGTTGAAGGAGCAGTTGCAAGAGTTGTTGGATAAGGGTTTTATCAGACCTAGTGTTTCTCCTTGGGGTGCACCAGTCCTGTTTGTGAAGAAGAAGGATGGTACCCTGAGACTGTGCATTGACTACAGAGAGTTGAATAAGGTGACGGTGAAGAATAAGTATCCTCTCCCGAGGATAGATGATTTGTTTGATCAGCTACAGGGTGCACAGTTCTTTTCTAAGGTCGACTTGAGGTCAGGTTATCATCAGCTGCGGATTAGTGAACCTGATATTCCGAAGACAGCGTTCCGCACTCGTTATGGTCATTATGAGTTTCTGGTGATGTCTTTTGGTTTGACTAATGCACCAGCAGCTTTTATGGACCTGATGAATAGAGTATTCAGACCGTATGTGGATCAGTTTGTAGTAGTCTTCATTGATGATATACTAGTATATTCGAGGAGTATGGAAGAGCATGTATATCACTTGAGGATTGTACTACAGACACTGAGAGATCATCAGCTTTATGCTAAATTCTTGAAGTGTGATTTTTGGATGGAAAGTGTTTCTTTTCTTGGACACGTAGTGTCTAAAGAAGGTATTCAGGTTGATCCACAGAAGGTTGAGGCAGTATCTGAGTGGCCTAGACCTACTTCTGTTGCGGAGATTCAAAGTTTTCTGGGTTTAGCCTGGTATTATAGGCGATTTGTGCAGGATTTTTCCAGGATTGCAGCCCCTATGACTCGCTTGACTCAGAAGAATGTTAGATTTGAGTGGTCAGAAGCTTGTGAGAATAGTTTCCAATTGTTGAAGGAGAAGTTGACCACAGCGCCAGTATTAGCTTTGCCTAATAGTGTGGATAAGTTCACAGTTTACTGTGATGCCTCTAGAATTGGTCTTGGTTGTGTGTTGATGCAGAATAGAAGGGTGATAGCCTATGCTTCGAGGCAGTTGAAGAAGCATGAGCAGAACTATCCTACACATGATCTTGAGATGGCTGTAGTGATCTTTGCTTTAAAGATTTGGAGACATTATTTGTACGGGGTGACTTGTGAGATATTTACTGATCACAAGAGCCTTAAGTACATTTTTCAACAGCGAGATCTGAATTTGAGGCAGAGAAGATGGTTGGAATTGTTGAAGGATTATGATTGCGAGATTCTTTACCATCCGGGTAAAGCTAATGTGGTAGTAGATGCCTTGAGTAGGAAGTCCTCAGGTAGTCTTGCTCACATCGGTGTTGAGAGGAGACCATTGATCCAGGAGTTGCATCTGATGGTGGATCAAGGTCTGATGATGAAGATTAGTAGATCAGGTGGACTGTTAGCTCAGTTTAAAGTACGATCTGTACTGAGGGATAGGATTAAAGCAGCTCAGAGCTGAGATCCTATTCTAGAAGAGCTTGCAGAGAATGTCAGAGCAGGGAAGTTCACTGATTTCACACTTGATGATGATGGTGTGTTGTGGATCAGTGGTAGATTGTGTGTTCATGACGTGGATGACTTGAGAGAGGAGATTTTAGAGGAAGCACATTCTACAGCCTACAGCGTTCATCCGGGTGTTACTAAGATGTACCACAATATCAGAGATCTATACTGGTGGGATGGATTGAAGAAGGATGTTGTTGATTATGTTGCTAAGTGCTTGACGTGTCAGCAAGTGAAAGCCGAACATCAGAAGCCTTCTGGGAAGCTTCAGCCTCTTCCTATTCCCGAGTGGAAGTGGGAAAGGATAGCTATGGATTTTGTGGTCGGTTTACCTCGTTCGAAGGATGGATACGATTCCATTTGGGTGATCGTAGACAGATTGACGAAGTCTGCACATTTCTTGCCTGTGAAAGCCACATATTCAGTTGCTAGATTGGCGAAGTTGTATGTGAAGCATATTGTGTGCCTTCATGGAGTACCTGTGTCCATTGTGTCAGATAGAGGTTCAGTGTTCACTTCTCGTTTTTGGCAGAAGTTGCAGGAAGCGATGGGCACTAGGTTGGATTTTAGTACTGCTTTTCATCCTCAGACAGATGGTCAGTCTGAGAGGACGATCCAGACACTGGAAGATATGTTGAGGATGTGTGTCTTGGATTTAGGAGGTAGCTGGGATGATCATTTGTCGCTTGTTGAGTTTGCATATAATAACAGCTACCATAGCAGTATTGGTATGGCACCGTATGAGGCATTATATGGAAGGAAGTGTAGATCCCCGTTGTGTTGGGATGAGATTGGTGAGAGAGCTTTGACTGGACCAGAGATGGTTCAGGATGCTGCAGAGAAAGTCACCGTGATCAAGCGAAGATTAGAGACCGCAGTTAGCAGACAGAAGAGTTATGCGGATCCTAGGCGCAGAGATGTGGAGTTTCAGGTTGGAGATTTCGTTTTTCTGAAAGTATCTCCGATGAAGGGTGTGATGAGATTTGGCAGGAAGGGTAAGTTAGCACCGAGATATATTGGACCGTTTGAGATTCTGGAGAGAGTTGGCACTGTTGCATATCGGTTGGATTTGCCTCCGAGTATGTCACAGGTGCATCCAGTATTTCATATCTCGATGTTGAGGAAGTATATCTCAGACCCTTCACACGTGTTGCAGCCTGATAGTGTAGAAGTGAGTGAAGATTTGACGTTTGTGGAAGAACCTGTGGCGATCGTTGATTTTCAAGTTCGACAGTTGCGATCGAAGCAGATTTCGATGGTCAAGGTTCTGTGGCGTAGCGACAGAGTTGAAGAGCATACGTGGGAGACTGAAGCTGAGATGCGAGCTTCTTACCCGTATCTCTTTCCTTCTTGATCTTTTCTTTTTAGAATTCGGGGACGAATTCTTGTAAGGGGGGGAGACTGTAATATCCCGTGTTTTTAAAAATATTTTTACACTGTACTGGGATATGCAGTGTTAATAATTTCTGTATATTATATGATATTTTTATGAGTTGATATGTATTTAAAACCTATTTTAACTACTGTGTATTATTTTCAGTGTTTTACGTAAAATTTTCCCGGGACTTGCATTTTCGGGGAAATTTTCACGTAAACAATGTATTATTAATTGTTTTAAATGAATTTACGGACTTATTTGAACTCATACATATTTTTAAATTATTAAATAAAGTCTATGTGTGTATAATTATTTAATTAGGGTTTATTATTACCCTAATATTTTATTAAGTATTTATTTGTTTTATTGTTATTTAATTAATTTTATTTAGTATAAAGTATTAAAATATTAATATTTTATGTGTGTGGTGTATATTTGATGTGTGTAATTTAATATTATTTTAATATATAGTATAAAGTATATATATATATACATATATTTGTCAAAAATCAAAAGTTTGGAAAATTACAAAACTGCCCCCGACTTCTTCTTCTTCCTCCCGATTCTTCCCTTCTCCATTTTTGGTCGCTGCCGTGCCGTTTCTTCACCGTGGGTGTGCCGTCCGGTGTGCCACAATCTTCCCCGACCAATTTCGCCGCCTGAGGAGGCCGTTTCCGACGTCTGGAGATCGATTTTGGCCGGAGAAGCCGAAAATCGATCCACCGTCGATCACGTCGATTTCGGCCACCGTTTTCGACACCGCCGGTCTCTTTCTTCTCCCTGAGCTCCGGTGAGTGTGATTCTAGCTTTGGTTTGAGCTAAAATGGTCTAGAATTGCTTAGGTTTCGATTTTGTCAATTTCGGCCTATTAGGGTTTTTGATTTTTTTGAGCTTCGAATTGGATGATTCATGAAAACTTCCTTCACAAATGTTGTTCCTAGTAGCTTAATCTACATGTATGAATTTTTGTAGAATTTTTGGAGATTGTTTGGATTTTTGGGTATTTTTGAATATTTTAATATTATTTTCTAATTTTCGGAAATTAATTATTTAAATTATGAAATTTGAGTTTATAGTTGAATTAGGTGTTGAAATGAATTATAGGAATTTATTTGGAATTTTTATGAATTTCTAAGTATTTATTTTGAATTATTGAAGTTTATGGAATTTTGGAAAAATTAGGTTAAATGTGTTTTTATTTGAATTTAATTGGTTAATTGAGTTTAATTATTAATATTATTGATAAATATGTTGAGAAAATTAATTTTGGGTAATTGTATGATTTTTGGTGAATTTTTGAAGTAATTTAAGTATATTTATATATATATGGGTATTTTGGTAATTTTACCCTAAATTGTCTAAAAATGTAATTTAATTGGTTTTAATAGTTATTTAAGGTATAAAAATGATTTCTACAAAATATTTAGTATTTTTAACTAATTAAAACTATTTTTCGTGAATTATTTTCAATTATATATAATATACGGTTTTTCTAATAAAATGAATTTTAATCGGTTTTTATAGTGTTTCAAGGTTAATTATGTAATTTTTACCTATGAGATGTATTACTATGTTGTGAGGATATTTTTATTATATCTGGAATTATTCTGTGTTTGTGGACCCCGGTCGACAGATTGTAGTCTGGAGTCCGACCGAGGGGTTGTGGATTTTTGTTGAGCTTGTATTTCGAAGTGTGTTTCTTTGCAGGGTCGGCTCTACTCTTTTGAGTAGAGAGATGTCCGTTTTACAGGGGAGGTTCTGCCGGATTTTCGGTAGAATTCTCGTAAAACGTGATATTCAGTCGAACCCTAATTCTGTTTCCGTATTTTAATACTCTAGATTGAATTCTAGGATTTCTGTTAGGTTTATTCTGATTTCGATTATTTATTGCTTGTTTAGTTACGCCGAGACCGAGGGCTAGTGGACCAGGCCCGTCGGACCTGTCTCGTGGAGCGCATTAGGTGAGTTACTATACTATATATATATGCTTAGGATGCATGATTTAGAAATGCATGTTTTATGTTGATTAAATATGCATAAATAATTTGATTATTTATTAAGTTTACATTAAGTATATTTTTGGTTTATTTTTGGTATATAATAAATTATATGCATATTTTGTGAATAAAATATATTTAAAATGTTTTTAAATATATTTCCAGCTTAAGTTATAATTTGATTGAATTCATTTGACATATATATACTTGAAATATACCTGGTTTACTTTTGGTATATTTCTGGTATATATATGGTTTATATTGTTATTTCATTTATATTCATGCATCATTTATTTTTGTGAATGAATGTTTTATATTTAAGAATGAAGGATATCAATAGAACGTGCTACGTAGTGGGCAGCATTAGGACCGAGTACGTACCAGTACGCCTATAGCTTTAGGCTATATTACTAGCTATTTGTGGATATTGATTTGATATGATTATTGATATATGTGAGATGTGGTTTGGGTGTGATTGCTGGAGCTCGGTTGACCAAGTGTCTCGGGGCCAATCACACTGGCAGTCAGACTGCTGGAGCTCGGTTGACTTAGTGTCTTGGGGCCAGTCTACTGTCCAAATGGATTAAGTGGATATATTTGGAATAAGTGAGCCTGTATGGCTTGAGTGTTGTTTAACACTATTTTCTGAGGTTACGATATTCTAGGGTTCTATGTGATCCTTCATAAACTGGGATTTTTCAGAAAAATATATAAAAATGATTTTTCTGCATCTGTATGAATTTGCCTGTATATATACATATTATATATATACTGTTGACTGTATGCATTATCACTTAGTGTGTATGTATATATATTATAGTAATTCACTCAGTGAGGTTTGACTCCCCTCCGTTGACTATTTTTCAGGAGAGTCAACTTCTTCAGACCTCAGTAGCAGGTCGATACGCCGGATTTCTTTCACCCCGGCTTCTTTATGTAAATCTTTTTCTTGAGTCTTATTTATTTTATCTAGACACTGCAGTAGTTGTGAATTAAAGTATTGGATTTCATGTATTTTATTTTAAAGAGATGTATTATGTTGAAACTGGATTTGTATTAAAGAGATTGTATATCTATGAGATGAGATTTGATTTAAATCCAGTTGATGTGAATAATATTATGATATTATGATTTTTATTTTCCGCTGCATATTATATTGTTACTGTTATTATGGCATGATTTATTTTATTTTTAGGCCTGCTACGGGTTCCGGATTCGAAAGAATTCCCGTTCCCTAGCGCCGGTCATGGCCTCTGTTTTGGGTCGTGACACATGGTATTTTTTAAAATGTTGTAGTATATTTGTTTGCATTCGTTTGATCATTTGTTTTGGAAATCACGGGCAATAGTTAAGCCTTTGAAAGTATTTCCTTCTTTCCTATCCACTGTTAACTATAATTTAGTTGTGCATAATCAAATTTTATTCTTTTTCAAAATGCAATTGTCTTTCCTGTTTATTCTCATAACCTTAACATTTCTTTTTTTTTTTTTTTGCAATATTTGGATCATCAAAAGAAAGTTTTAGATTTCAAGGTGATTTGAGTGCTAAAGAAACTGTGGATAAATGGTGGATTTATGCTTGCTATATAATTGTTATCAAGTTCCCAATATGCCAAAAAGGCATTTGCCTATATTGGTGGTTGCGAATTTGCATCAAATTAATTATTATTTCTTTTCTGATGTTCTTTCTCTTGTAACTTCCAACTTAAACAAAGTTAGTGGTTGTATTGTTTTTTCTGAGCCTTATAATGTCACATTTTACAAATAAACTTTTAACAAGGGTCATGTTGAATTTCGCACCTAATCAGTGAAGACAACATTTTACCTTAATTTTTGGAGATTAATGTGTCCTTTATTTTTCAAGTTGTAGATCAAGGAATAGAAGTATTAAAAAGAGAAAAAGAAAAAGTTTTAATCAAGTTTTCACATACTGAAAGGACACTAGCATAAGGAAAAAATAGAGTAAATAAGCTTAAGGATAATGCTAAATTGTATCATGCTCTTGAGCATATATAGTTACTTTATATTGTTATTTTTGAGACCCTAAACAAATAGAGGTTTTTAGATGGTTTGGTTAAAATAATACTTCCATAGAATACTACTTAGGTTAATTCTCAGAAGGCTTTTCATAATTTGAAATCTGATTTCTTGGGAAGATTACTAAAGATACACTTGGATGTTATTATGTTAGATTAAAGGGGATCGAAGCCCATGGGGATCAATCCCATATGGTTACACCATTTTAGTGGGTGTTTGACTTCTCTCTTTTTGCTTTGGGTGATGTTATCCTAGGGATCGTCTGTAATCCCAGTTGTCAGACATAACAGAATCGATAAGTGATGAATGGTGTCCTCCACATGGCTCAGCTCTAAAAATTAATTTGGATGCTACTTTTATGAAGTCAAAAGATCAGGTTGGCCTTAGTGTTGTTACAAGAGATCGAACAGGGAAAGTCGTCTTCTCAATTAGGGAACTCCTTCATAGATGTCTTGATGTGCAGCTGGCTGAAGCATCTGCAATGTTGTTTGGACTTCAAATGGCAAAACAATTACATTTTACATATCTGATTTTTGAGATAGATTCTCAACTCACAGCTCAGCATCTAAGCAACGCTTGCTTTGGATTGTCTTTGCATGATCTGTTTGGGGAGGATATAGCTCATACAACCAAGAACTTTAATTCAGTGAAGTATTCTTTTATTATGAGACAAGGCAATCAGGTTGCCCATGATTTAGCTAAGTCAGTAGTATCTCAAGATAGTGATTTTTTTTACTGGAATTTTATCCCTCCTGCAGCTAAACTTTCTATATTAAGGGATTTTTCCCTATTTTCATAATGCATTTATCTCTTTCCTAAAAAAAGGCAAAAAAAATGTTATTATTGCACTTAAAAGGAAGAGGTCTCATGTGCCTTACAAGTAGATTCTTGGTCATGCTCTTCTTTTAATGGTCCTTTTCTATCAAACTTTAATTATCCAATTCTAAATTTCACTTATTCTTTGTAGAAATAGCAAGCTAACTCAAATCCTAGAAGACTCTTTACGTAAGGCCCTACTCATATCTCATTCAATCTATATTTATATACAATATATAATAGTTAAATTTATGAATTATCTTTCAAAAATAAAGTTTATGAATTATGCCAGATCATTATTTATGCCATGTGGTACTATGTAGGTTGTATAGGAACCCTTTGGTTCTTTATAGAACAGTGACATGTGGCTTAATGTAAGCTGAATGGTATCCTGCGTTTGGAGATGAATGGGTTAAAATGGGTTATGGGATTGTAATAAATCAGTGGGAGATGAATAGGTTAGACGGTTGGAGTTCGTGTGTTTTGATGCGGTTTGATGGGCTGATATGCATATTTTATGAGAAAGAGATTATTCAGTCATTGATGATGAGGAATTCAGTAATGGAACATGGCAGGGACCTTTTGAATGGCTTTCGTTGCATCTTCACATTCTATAGGGGCTTGTATACAGTGTTTTTTTATTATCTAAAATAAGGTTGTTGTTTTGTTGGTTTAGGAAAAAGAAAATTATAACCATATTAGGACTATTAAGATTTTATGTAATTAACTGCTTCATCGCAAATCTGGTAAAGATTGCCAAGTTTCTTGGTATTACTACAACGATAGATACTGAGGCCATCTAAGTAAGTTGTTTAATCCAGCTTGAATTCTAATCTGTTATTTATAAATGTGTAGCTATATATGTGTTTTACTGTGACTTCTTAGTTGAATTTTGACCAAATATAGTCTCTAGAAATGATTTTTTTAATATGTTATTTCAGAGCAATAATTGGTAGTCATCTATTAATTTGTTTTTTAATTTTTATGCAAGCAATGCAATGTATATCACTAATTTGTGTTATTTTTCAACTAACATAACCATTTTGGTTCTAACGTATATAGTGTGTTAAGTAAAAATGTGCACCTCTTATCTGATATATGTAGAAATGTCAACAGTAAGTTATGTACTAGATAGATTGTTGCTTTAAATAATCCAGTTTAAGTGTGTGCAATGCCTTTATTGTTTGGGGCGAGGAAGCTATGAAGACCGAATAGAAATGCTTCATCTAATTGTAGATCTTGTGGAGGCCAACATCTATGCTGATAATCTAGAATGGAGGTTGAATCCTCTGTCACCTTAACCCTTTAATGTTTCAATAGTTATTGCATTAATATCCTTTGTCACCCTTGCTCTAAGATTTGGTTTGCATTCCTTTGTAGTGTTGATGAGCAGGTAGCCAAAGACATTCAACTAATAGATTCTATTACTGAGAAGCAAACCTTAATTTTCTCATAGGAATGCAAATTGTTCCCTACAGATGTACAAATTCATTCTATATATCCTCTGTAAGATTAAATTCTTATGGACTTCAACTTTTCATATTCACTCCTTTTCATAAACAAAATAACGCCATGTGTATCATATTTGTAAAACACTTATTCATATCAAAACTTGCCCCTACTTGGATAATCTAGGTGTCACGACCCGAAACAGGGGCCATGACCGGCGCTAGGGAACGAGAATTCTTTCGAATCCGGAACCCGTAGCAAGCCTAAAAAGAAAATAAAACATGCAATAATAATAACAATATATAATGCAGCGGAAATAAAAATCATAAATATAATATTAACATATGCACCAACTGGATTTAAATCAAATCCTCATCATTTCATATATATAAATCTTTTAATACAAATCCAGTTCAAATATATAATACAACATCTCTTTAAATATTTAACGACTACTGCAGTGTCTAGATAAAATAAAACTCAAGACTCAGAGAAGCAATTTACATAAAGAAGCCGGGGTGGAAGAAATCCGGCGTACAGGCCTGCTACTGAGGTCTGAAGATGATGACTCTCCTAAAAAATTAGTCAACGGAGGAGAGTCAGACCTCACTAAGTGAATTACTATAATATATATACATGCATACTAAAATGACAATGCATACAGTCAATAGTATATATCTAATATGTATATATACAGGCAAATACACACAAATGCAATAAAATCATTTTATATATTTTTATTTAAAATCATCGTTTATGAAGGATCAAATAGAACCCTAGAATATCGCATCCTCGAAAATAGTGTTAGACAACACTCTAGCCATACAGGCTCACTTAATCCAAATATATCCACTTAATCCATTTAGACAGTAGGCTGGCCCCGAGACACTAAGTCAACCGAGCTCCAGCAGTCTGACTGTCAGTGTGATTGGCCCCGAGACACTTGGTCAACCGAGCTCTAGCAATCACACCTCCAAACCATATCTCACACATCAAATAATTATATCCAATCAATGTCCACAAATGGTTAGTAATATAGCCTAAATGCTATAAGCGCACCGGTACGTACTCGGTCCTAGTGTTGCCCACTAGGTAGCACGTTCTATTGATATCCTTCATTGATGAATATAAAACATTCATTCACAAATAAATGATGCATGAACTTAAATAAAATAGCAATATAAACCATATATATACTGGAAATATACCAAAAGTAAACCAGGTATATTTCGAGTATATATACGTTAAATAAATCCAATCAAATTACAAATTAAACTAGAAATATATTTAAAAATATTTTAAATATAATTTATTAATAAAACATGCATATAATTTAATATATACCAAAAATAAACCAAAAATAAACCAAAAATAAACCAAAAATATACTTAAATACTAATCACATTATTTATGCATATTTAATCAAAATGAAACATGTATTTCTAAAATCATGCATCCTAAAGCACATATATATAAAATAGTAACTCACACTTAGTGCGCTCCACGAGATGGGTCCGACGGGCCTGGTCCACTAGGCCTCGATCTCGGCACAACTAGACAAACAATAACGACAGAAATCAGAATAAACCTAACAGAAAATCCTAAAAACTCGATCTAGAATATTAAACACAGAATCGAAATTAGGGATCGACCATACATCACATTTTACGAGAATTTTATCGAAAATGCGACAGAACCTCCCCTGTAAAATGGACATCTCCCTACTCAAAGAGTAGAGCCGACCCTGCAAAGAAACACACTTCAAAAATAAACGCAAAATTACATTCACAACCCCTCGGTCAGACTCCAAACTACAGTCTACCGACCAGGGTCCACAAACACAGAATAATTTCAGAATTACCAAAAATACCCTTATAACATAGAAATTCATTTTATAAGTAGAAATTACATAATTATCCTTAAAACACAGTAAAAACCAATAAAAATTCATTTTATTAGAAAAATCGTATATTATATATATTTGAAAATAATTCACGAAAAATAGTTTTAATTAATTAAAAATACTAAATAATTTGTAGAAATCATTTTTATACCTTAAATAACTATTACAGCCAATTAAATTACATTTTTAGCCAATTTTGTGTAAAATTACCAAAATGTCCTTATATATATAAATATACTAAAATTACTTCAAAAATTCACCAAAAATTGTATAATTATCCAAAATTAATTTTCTCAACATATTTATCAATAATATCAATAATTAAACTCAATTAACCAATTAATTTCAATTAAAAACACAATTAACCCTATTTTTCCAAAATTCCATAAACTTAAATAATTCAAAATAAATACTTAGAAATTCATAAAAATTCCAAATAAATTTATATAATTCATTTTAACACCTATAATTATCATAAAACACAATTTCATAATTTAATTAATTAATTTCCGAAAATTAGAAAATAATATTAAAATATTCAAAAATACCCAAAAATAAAAATAATCTCCAAAAATTCCACAAAAATTCATACATGTAGATTAAGCTACTAGGATAAACATTTTTGAAGGGAGTTTTCATGAATCAATCAATTCAAAGTTCAAAAAAATCAAAAACCCTAATATGGCCGAAATTGAAAATTCGAAACCTAAGCAAATCAAGACCAATTCAGCTCAAACCAAAGCTAGAATTACACTCACCGGAGCTCAAAGAGAAGAAAGAGACCAGCAGTGTCGAAAATGATTCCCGGAATCGTCGTGATCGACGGTGGTTCAACTTTCGGCTTCTTCGGCCAAAAATGGCTTCTAGACGCCGGAAACGGCTGCTACAGGCGGCGAAAGAGGCTGAGGAAGGTGGTGGCACACCGAACGGCACACCAATGGCAAGGGATCAGGACGGCAGCGATCGGATTTGCGCGGGGAAGTGATCGGGGAAGAAGAGAGGAATCGGGGGTAAAAACGTAATTTTCCAAAATTTTTGGTTTTTAACTTATAATATGTATATATATATACTTTATACTATATATTAAAATAATATTAAATTATACACATTAAATATACACCACACACATATAATTTAATAGTTTAATAATTTATACTAAATAAAAATAATTAAATAACAATAAAACTAATAAATAATTAATAAAATATTAGGGTAATATTAAACCCTAACTAAATAAATAATTACATGTATACACAGTGTTTAATATTTTAAAATATGTATGAGTTCATGCAAGTCCGTAAATATATTTAAAATAATTAATAATAAATTATTTACGTGAAAATTTTCCCGAAAATGAAAGTCTCGGGAAAATTTTACGTAAAGCACTTAAAATAATGATAAACAATTAAAAATCAATTTAAATTAAATAAAAGCTTATTAAATATCAATATTATATTTAAAAATTATTAACACTGCATATCCCGATGCAATATTAAAATATTTAAAAACACGGGATATTACACTAGGCAAGCTTTGGAGTCTTTAGAGTTTGAGGATTGTCAATAATTATCTATCAATTGTGGCAATGTATATAGCTTAAATACCATTTTATTTCCCAAGAAAATATAAATTTCTTTAATTAAATTTAGAGGTCATCGTTATAACATGATGCCAAAAACCTATCACATGCATATTACTTTTCAATGCCATAAGGTGAAGTGATAATATTTTCCTTTCATCAATGTATATTGCAGGCATGATGTGTCTAAGTTGGAATCCAAACTTTCAGAACAATTAAAGATACTCTTGAATCTTCAGCAGAAAGTTGATGATTTAGCATCAAAGGTTAATCTCAGTACCTTAGCATTTCAACCTTGATTTGCAAATTTATGCTCTTCTCCCTTTTTATTTCCCATGTGTTTCTCTCCTAGAAAATTAAAATTAAATCTCACAACTTAGTTAAAAACCAAGATTTTTCTTTTAGAGAATAATTCCAAATTCTTATCTATATTAGCGCTACATTTTCTCTCCAATATTTTATTTCCTTTCAGTCTCTTTCTTTATGTTAACTTTGTGAACCTTTTTGTTTAGCATGCTTATAATCCGGATGAGGAATATACAAAGGTGGAATCCCAATTATAAGCGCATTTAGAATCATTTCTCGAGACTGTAAGATAATTCAATGTGATTTACACTAAGGTGTGCATTTCTCTCAAAATGTATTTCATTCTTTCGTTGTACTTGAATCTAGCCAAATAAAGAATCTATCTCATATTATTGTGTATGTTCAATCTCTCTATTTTGTTTAATATCCCTTGTCTCAAAAAGGGGAAAAAAAAAGGAAAGAGGTGGATCTCACATACATTCAAAGTTTATTTAAACATTACTTTCAATAAAGACACGTAAAGATAAATTACAAAACTAAAAAAAATCTCCCTTATTAAACAAATATTACAAAACTTACTCACGCATTGCGCAGGATATATATTGCGAGCGTGATAAAGTATCAACAATGGAATTTGCAATCTTATGGTTTACGTATCCGTTGTGTTAATTTGACCTTAAATTTGTACTAATTGGTTTAAGATGTTAGTCAATAGTTTAGATTCCATATGCATTTAAGTGTCTGACCCACTCAACTCTTCTATGCTAAATTTATCATGATAATTGACTATGGTGCGATTAAATTCATTAAAATCTTTTCATTGTGTTTTGATGGCAATTTAATTCATCAAATTAAATTAAGCAGTCAAGCAGATGGGCAATGTGAGATTCATTTTAATTCTGGAAATTTTTGTAGTATTGCATTAAGGTGTTGTAAAAGAGGTTTCCAGAAAGCAAGAGAGCTGGTAAGTTAAAATAACCTATGACCAACCATATTCAATATGAATTTGCATGGAAAGTTGCCTGCTTGATCATGTTTACTGCTCATGGATCATTCCATGTTTGGTCGTAGTTTGAGTCCTTTAAGTTTACAAAAAAAATGACTAAGTTAGGAAGAAATTTATTTTTTTAGCTTTAGACATGCGATGGTTTGAATAATATAGTTTTAGTATATATCACAGGTAGCCTGGAGGGAATGTTACTTGAAGCAAAAGGATCTTGGCAGAGGTAGAAAAGGTTTACAAAAGCTTGTTAGAGGATAATCCATTGGATCAGGTGAACTTTTTTTTTTGTGAATGGAGCTCATTTCTTAAGAATGATTGTTTCATCTTCCAAACACGTTCATTAATGGAAAATAAGTGTGAACTTATGTTGATTTTTTTTAAGTAGGTCATATTCAAGAGGAGGGTTGCAATTGTAAAGGCACAAGGAAACATGTCAGGCACTGTAGACTTGCTCAATAAATATCTTCAAATGTGAGGCAGATCTCAAAGCCCCTCAACTAAAATTTTATGATTTCTACTTTTAATATATAATAAATCAGTATATTCTTATATGTTTAATATAGTTCTTTTTTCTATTTTCTTAATGATTTATTTTTTCTATTTTGTTAATGTTTGGTTTTTGGTTTTTGAATTAGATTCTGCAAGATGGTGAGATTATCAATTGCATGAATCTTGAAAATGATTTCACAAAAGCAGAAGGCTGCATTAAGGAAGGCATATAAGAATTAGAATTTTTTGCCACGAGTCCATAGCCATCAATGGGAGGCTTACAAAACATCAGGTATGCTTACTAAGATATTCTTTTATCGGTTATGCTCAGTTTTTTTTTAAAACATAATTGCTCAACATGTGAAGTTGTATTATTTATTACAATGACAATTCAAACTTGTGATGGAATATGGAAATCAACTTTGAATTGTTAACAAGATTGTTCTTGTATATATAGAAAATTATTTTATTAATATGCATGGTGGTTAGTTTATTTTTTCAAATGTTGAGGAAAATGCACAATAAGATTGTGTCAATGATCTTGCTGAAGTAGGATTTGAGAGGTTCTCTATAAATTTCAATGCTTTATGTTGTTTCTTTACTATTATCTATGAGTAAACAACGTTTGGTGTTCTAGATTGTTAAATCTTGTAATAATTGTTATTGTTTTTCATTTTGTTTTTGTGTTTAGATTGATGAGAATGTGGATCATAAATCACATATCACTTCATCACTTGAAGATAATTTGCTTCAAGGAGGTTTGTTCTTAATAATTACTCTTCTTTTCCATCCATTTTATGGGTTTAAAGTGTTGTCTCTTTATTTTTAATATTCAGTAGGTGGGTGTTTTTCTTAAAGGATTAATTTTTGTTGGTAGATGTAAAAAAAAGGTTTTTGGGTGTTTACAGGTGGTTTTGAGACCAACCCATTTAGCTATTGTTATGGAGTATACTGCTAGAGGAGAGCTCTTTGAGCGTATTTGTAATGGTTAGTAGTTCAACCTATTTAGCTATCTGATACAACAAATCTCATTAAAAAAAATAACAATTCATATTGATACAAGTTTTTTTTCTTATAACAATCATACTTTATTTATTTTTATTTTTATTCTTTTATTATCGGTACTACTTACTATCACATATTTTGAAGATAAGACCATCAAGTTACCTTCTGGTTTAATTGCAACAGAGTATCTGTAATACAGAGTTTCTTCAGGGAGGGTTGACAAAGCCAAATGAATAAGAGAATCTTTATCATTACCTTCTATATAGTTGTTTTAAAGCATCTAGCCCTGGCTGAATTGGAAGTCCTTTAGAGAGTGCATGTTCTAAAACCAGTGCTCTCTGCAATCAACATGCAGGATATCAGTTTGCCAGCAAAACCCAAAAAAAAAAAATCAAGGAACCCTCAATATTGGTAGAAACAAAGATGTCAGCAAAAGCACATCTCTTCAGATCATGCATAAAATGCCATACACAGGGCATTTATCTATAAAAGCATAAGAATTCTCACTTAAAGCATAAGAATTCTCACTTATTGATATGATAGTGAGATCCAGAGCATTACTTGGTTATTGATTGAATGAAGTTAAATGCATGAAACAGAGAAGAGGCAAAACAAATTAATGCTTACAAACACAAAGTAAAAAATGAGTTAATTATCAGAATAAAACATGTAAGGTTCAATCAACTCAGCCAATCAAATAAGTGAATAGCTCCATTTGGGAAGCACAAATTGTACTCTTACTTTACATTGCACCTAAAGGGGAGAATGAGTTATATCTAACATCATGAGAAGCAAAATATCCCAAACTTAGTTATGCCCACTCACTTTGAGTATAGTACATGACATCTTTCTTTTTTCATTATGTCTGCTCTCGCAATTCTACAATTATTTTTAGTTCTTGCAAAAACCTCACAGCTTTATTCAATATACTCTACAAAATGAAATTATTAAAAAAATTAATAGTTATATTTTTTCCATAGTTTTTATATCAAGAATCACATTGAGAATACAAATTTCCAAATTGTAAATTGAAAATCGAAAATTAAATTAAATCGTAAAATTCTATTTATATTAACAATATTAATTAATTTTTCTGTCAACATAAATTTTATTAACCCAACTCCCACTTACATATAATAAAATTAACATATAACGAACAATAAAAAGAAGTTTAAAAAAATAAAAAAAAAACAAATAATTTTTTTTAAAAAAAAACCCAAAATGAATAAAAAACAAAACAAAATAAATAAAATATGAATAAAAAATAAAATAAAATAAAAAATTAAGAAATAGTTTTTCATTATTAATTTTTCACTAAAAGACTATAAAATCACTCTTTTAATACATTTTTAAAATTATAATTACTCAATATCACTTAAAATGAAATAATTCAAAAAATTTAAAATTCCTTTAAAAATACTTAACAAAATTCCATACTTATTATTTCCAAACAGCCCTGCATCTCTTCTATTGAACCTCTATAGCGTTGATATCTCCATGGCTTCATGCTAAAATTAATGTCAGAGGCCTCATATAGGTTCCTTTAAGGAACTGACTAGCGCTGCAACTCTCCCAAACAGTGCTATAGCACTCTAATAGCTACCTGGCTAAAAAATGGGGCGTTGCAACGCTAAAAAAAAATTCTTTTAATTAATTTTTAATTTTTACTTTTATTTTTGTTTTCATAATTTAAGATATTGAATGTATCAACTCTCATATAGACTACAAATAAAAAATAAATAAAGAATTCCTACAAACATATTCCAAAAAAATTATAAAAATACCATTGACTTAAAAAAATTTTAAAAAAATTAAGTCAATGGTATTTTTTATTTTTTTCAAAACTGTCAAAAAGCCAAAAAATGTACAACACATATACAAAGTTGTTACTATTCCATCATTCAATAATTGCTAATTATTTCACAAAAAAAAAATCCTAAATAATCATCACCATAAAATATATTTATTCCTATTACAAAATATAACTAATAGTAACATCTTATTATTTTCTAACTAATTTCAAAAACCACTTAGTTCCGACATATTATTATATAAAACTTTATTTCAAACAATGTTCATCAATGAACATACTATTTCATACCATTACAACACACATTTTACAACTACTTCATCAAACATACCAACATTGTTTAAATAACTCTAAATTTTTTACCTCTTAAGTCTTATCTCAGTTGCCATAAAAATATAAAAAAAATTTGGGGCCATAAGTGGGCCATATCGATCAACGCTTCAGTGCCTAGCACTTTATGTGGCACTCAGCACTCCATCGTTGTATGCAGTGTCCAATTCGTCATTTTTCATTTTTTTCCTTCCTTTGTTTTTTTTTTCTCTTAACTAAAACTCCATTTGTTTGCAGAATGTTGTTTTAATTTTTTTCTAATATTTAGCTGCAATATTAAAAAATAATTAAAAAATACCACAATTTATCATATGAAAAATAATAAAAAATATCTATATTTTCTCTCAATAAATTTAAAAAACAAAAATTAAGCATATTATTTCACATAACTTCTACACAAATTTTACAAAAAAATATTTTTTCTAAAAAAAAATCAATTGCACATCGCGCGAACGTCACAGTAGTTTTTATTATAAATGGAAGTCTTCATTTTCCTTCAGCTAGCAATGGAAGAAAAAGAAAGGCACTTTCTAATCCCGATAATCTTGATTAAATTTTATTCCATAATTTTGTTTGCTTCTTTATTCTTTGTTTGAAATAGTTTGCATGTGCTTTTTTTTTTTTTTTCCTAATATAAATTGAGAGATATAAAGAAGGATGGAGATTCGCAATGAATTTTCCATAATATTTGTGAAGGTCAAGATTTTAACTCTTAAATCAAAACAGTGCAAGTATTTACATTTGCACTTCATATTAAAGTTTTCATTAATGTACAACAAAATATTTTAATTTTTTTTTTCCTTTTTTCCTTTGTGCGTGCATATAAAGGAGTAAGTTGTTAAACAGTTATCGTGACTAAATAATTTAATTATGATATAAGAAAAAATTTATTTATTATAATATTATCAAATTCATTATACATATATCAAATATTTTACATATAATCAATAAAAATATAAAATATATTTATATATTATAAATTTAATTTTTTAAATATAATAATGCCGTCTAATATGTTATAGATTGTAAAGTCTATTCTTCGTTATTCTTTGCTTTTTAAATTGGTACTGCACTATTTTTTATACTCTGTTTTATTTTGGTTCTGCTAATTGTTTTAAAAATATTTTTTTATATTAAAAAAAAGGCAGGAGCGTTACATGTCCAATCGAGAATAGAAACAGCTAAAATCCGAACAGGAGCAGGTGCCCAACCCAAACAAGAAAAGCCGAAGGAAAAGTAACAAAAAATCCAATAACGGAAGGCAGACTTAGATATTTTCGAAACGAAGTTAAAAAAAAAAAAAAAAAAAAAAAAAAAAGGTAAACAATAAATAAAAAAACGGACAGACAGATCGGAAATTGAATGCGAAGAGGATTTTGGACTGAATGCAGAGAGAGGGAGAGAAATGGCCTTTGCATCTGGCCTACTCGGCCTTTGATTTTGATTTTTTAATGCTTTTCCATCTTCGTTTCTCTAAAATCTTGTGGGGCAAATAGCCACATCCAGTCATCCACCACCACCACAAACAGCTCCATAGATAGAGACTTTTTATTTTTATTTTTATTTTTAGACCCAGCAAGCACACCTATACTCTCTCCATAGTTAATACAGAAGAGTGAAATAAATGATTAAATAGTAATAGTAATATCAATAATAATAATAATAATTCTTATCTTTTTAATTGAATCTGATCCCTAAATTCTTAATTGCTTTCTCTCTCCGTCTTTTATCTCTGTTTTTGTTTGCTTATACACATTCCTTCTTCGTCATCTTCCTGTACATCACTGTAAGCTCTATGTTTGTTTCTTGTTTATAATTGTTTGGAATTTTTGTTTTATATTTTGTGATGAATTGAGTTTTTTTTTCTTTTCTGATTTTTCAGAAGAATTCCATTTCGATTCCCGTCGAAAATGGGCTTGATTTCTGGGATCTTTATGGGTATTATCTTCGGGATCGCGGTTATGGCAGGATGGCAGCATATGATGAGGTACCGAAGCACCAAGCGAATTGCCAAGGTGTGTTTCTTTGTATTTTTCTTGGATGAATTTGAATGTTTGTTTGTGAAGAGACTTATTCTCTTTCTTTGCGTGAAGATTTCATATAATTAGCTTCTGCATTAGACTGCAGAGAGATTTTTAGTAGGATTGGAATATTTTTTGAAGACGAACGAACGGTGTTAAGTATACAAACAAAATATTGCAAGAATTATGAATTATGAAACTTTTTTGCAACATTGACAAGCACATTTAATTGCTGACTGCTGAGTGAAAATTGTAAAGGTAGTGTACTCTTAGTCACTAATTTAACAAAATATTGAATAGTTACTGAGATCATGCTCCGTACGTCCATCATCGTGGCTGGCTCATGATTGCAGCAGATGCCTACTAATCGTAGAAATGTTGATTAGGATGTTAGATTTACAGTTCTAGTAGTTGCAATATCATAATTGTTTTGTCCTCGTTTTTGTTTTTCTGAACTATTGCAATGCGTTTTAGCTGTTTGGATGACTATATTTTGCTGTAATACCTTCCTTTTGTACTGCAGGCAGTTGATATAAAACTTCTTGGGTCTCTTAACAGAGATGATTTGAAGAAAATATGCGGTGATAATTTTCCTGAATGGATATCTTTTCCTGTTTATGAGCAGGTTTGCAAATTACTCAAGTATTAATCTTCTAGTTCTTATGGAAATCCATATCAATCCTTCATTTATGTTTTGGTCATTTGTTAATATCGTGATTTAGCTAAATTATCATAGTAATGTCTCATTTTCTCATTTTTAGACTAAACTTTTTATAGCATACGGTTGGCTGTCCAAATATTATGAGTGTTTTTTTTTTTTTCTGGTTAATTTATTCCTTCTCTATATTGAGATTTGAAATTGAATATTACCGGTTATTCTGTTGTATCTAATTTATACCTCTGCTTCAATTTGCTGCACTTAATTTTCTGTGAAACTTGATTTTAGTTTAAATTTGAATAATTTTGAATGCTTATTTTATGTTTGACAAATTCTGAAGATGTTATATTCTCCATTAGATGTTGTGTTGGATTATTTTTTAGCACTTAGATCTTTTTTTGTGATGAAGTTTTCTTTATTGTAATCATCATTGGTTTTGTCATGTTATACGTTTGGTTGCATCTTGCAGGTGAAATGGATGAACAAGCTATTGAGCAAGTTATGGCCATTTGTGGCAGAGGCAAGTTTTTTGCTTTTCTTGTTAATTTAGTCTGAAATTAGATGGAATTAGATGCAACTAAGCAAAGTTTTGTGAGATGCCTTTTGAAGATTAAAAAAAAAAAGTATCTCTAGTGGGTCCATAAGAATGGTTGTTTTCATAAATATTAAGCTAAGGTTGTTGGATGTGTTTGTACGCAGGCAGCTACAATGGTTATTAAAGAATCTGTTGAACCACTATTGGAAGACTATCGACCTACAGGGATTACTTCACTAAAGTTTAACAAATTTTCTCTTGGAACTGTGCCACCCAAGATTGAAGGTATGACACGATATCCTTTGTTGTTGCACAACTTTCGTTTTCACATTGCCCCAACTTGTCTTTATTGATATGTACTTATATCTTTGGCATATCTGTTGGTTAGCTTGGCTTCTTTCCCTGATTTTGATAGCATTCAATTGTAAAGTGACTAGGGGCCAAATCCTGACATTCATCTTCATACACACATATGTTGCACTCGAGCCATACATGCATGCTTAGAGGGGGAAAAACAGAAATGAACGTAGATTCACCAGAACATTGTTATTTTTTTGGCACATTTGTGATTTTACTATTGAATTGCATTATCTCTTCATGTACGTTCATTCAGGTATTCGTGTTCAGAGTCTCAAGAAAGGTCAGGTCATTATGGATATTGATTTTCGATGGGGTGGTGATCCAAGTATCATTTTAGGTGTTGAAGCTGCAATGGTTGCTTCTATACCCATTCAGGTTTGTAAATGTTTGATTTCGACTAATAGCTAAATTATATCGGTTTCTCTTCACTGACTCAAATTTTTCATGAGGATTATTTCAATGCTTTAACTGTGCAATGTGCTACAGTTGAAAGACCTAGAAGTTTACACTGTCATTCGTGTTATCTTCCAACTTACGGATGAGATACCATGCATTTCGGCTGTTGTTGTAGCTCTACTTTCTGAGGTATGTATTGAAAATTTCTATTGCTATTATGGACTCTGTTATTAGTTGCAGTTCTGGAAATGACCAATTCCTGAAACATTAATCAGCCAAAGCCTAAAATCGATTATGTTCTGAAAGCTGTTGGTGGAAGCTTAACAGCCATCCCTGGACTATCAGATATGATTGATGTGAGTTCTCTTTTTGGTATCAGAACACATTTCTTCTCCAAATGTCTTTTTTGACTTGGTTTTCTTTCTCATTGTTCTGCTTACATCAAATTTGGTAGGATACTGTGCACTCAATTGTCACAGATATGCTTCAGTGGCCCCACAGGATTGTTGTTCCAATTGGTGGAATACCTGTTGATATAAGGTGACGATGAGCCATGTGATTTTTTATTCAATTCACAAATTATTTAATCATGTTATGTTACATTGCTACTCAAAAAATGAACGGGGTTTGAAATCTCTAAGTAAAATCCCATGTTACCCTGTCCACTTCATTTCATTGTGGTGATTGATTCATAATTCAGCATGTTCATACTCAAAGATTTTGATAATACCTTGTTTCACTTTATATGTTTTAACATATAAAAAATGTTTCACTTGATCAACTTTATGCGAGTACTATCTCCGTTTGCTACATAAATGCTAATTTTTCCCTGTTTGGTTGGATGGTGGGGTGGGGGATGTTATGCAGTGAACTAGAGCTTAAACCACAAGGGAAGCTCACGGTTATAGTGGTGAAGGCAAATGAATTGAAGAACATGGAAATGATTGGGAAATCTGATCCATATGTGGTTTTATACATTCGGCCAATGTTCAAGGTTAAATCTACTGTTGTTGAGAACAACCTCAATCCAATTTGGGATCAGACATTCAATCTGATTGCTGAAGATAAGGAGACACAGTCTCTTATCCTTGAGGTATGCTTTCCTCCTTTCACCCCTTTCTTTGTTTTCTAGCAGAAGCTATATATTTTTGTTATGTTGATGTGATGAGACAAGTCCACGTGAGGGCTCCATTTGATTATAGAATATTTAATAGATTTTTGTGCAATAAATAGTAGGCTTATCATTAGTCTTTCTGCAGTAATTGTGATGAAATTTTTCCTATAGGTCTTCGATAAGGATATTGGGCAAGACAAGAGGTTGGGGATAACAAAATTGCCTTTGATTGAGCTAGAAGCAGAAAAGTGGAAAGAACATGAATTAAGACTACTACCAGCGCTTGATATGTTGAAGATCAAAGATAAAAAGGACAGAGGAACTCTTACAATTAAGGTAGATGACTTGCATGATCTTTTGGATTGTTCTTTGCCTTGAGGTGCCATGACTCGGCTATTCACCTGATGATACTTTTTAATACAATATATTTAGTCTTCTCAACCTATGAATCCCAGTGAATAATGGCAGTATAGATTGGTCCTTGTCAGGCTGTCTTCTTTTCGAATCTTAGCTCCCTCATTGGTTCCTCCATCTCTCATGTATGCATGTTTAGTTACACATTTGGGTTTGAATTGTAGGTATTGTACCATGAATTCAACAAGGAGGAGCAATTGGCTGCTCTAGAGGAAGAGAAGAGGATTATAGAAGAAAGAAAGAAGCTCAAGGAAGCAGGAGTTATAGGGAGCACAATGGATGCCCTTGATGGAGCAGTGGGGCTGGTGGGTTCAGGTGTTGGGATGGTTGGTTCTGGTATTGTTGGCGGAGTTGGGCTCGTGGGAACTGGTATCGGTGCTGGAGTTGGGCTTGTGGGAACTGGGGTTGGTGCTGGAGTTGGTATTGTGGGAAGCGGCCTTGGAGCTGTTGGTAGTGGGCTGAGCAAAGCGGGGAAGTTTGTGGGCAGGACATTTACTGGGCAATCTAGCAAGAGGAGTGGCTCCTCAACCCCGGTCAACAGCGTGCAAGAGAATGGTGGGGTAAAACCTCTGTAGTGCAATTGCTGAATAAAATGTGAATTTGACATTGGCATATAGTCCACATGACTAGATTGAGAACCTATTTAGCATTTGTCTTGTTTTATAGATTTCTCCAGTGTTGTTTTTTCTGAAGTTATGGCAGAACCATATTGGTCATTCTAGTTCAACTGTAACTTCATTTCCTCTGTGAATTTTATGGTATGCGTAGGTGAGTATATAGCAGGCGCTTAAACGTGTACAAAAAGAAAAAAAATTATTCTGTTTTCAGATAAAGCTGAATTTGCTGTATTTACCTTATAGATTAATGTAGACATTCGTTGGTGGATCTCTCGCCCATTGGAAGATCCATCTCATTCCAGTACGCCGCATGTGTCGCTTTAAGCTAGAATTACTCGAGAGTAACAAATCGTTGGCGGCAGCAGCTGGTTGATTGTGTAGGGCTGGCTGCCCAAGCTCTTCTTAATGCATTTCCTTTCTTCTTTTATGAAGAGGGGTTGATATTAGAGTAAAATCCTTTTCAGGCTTGCTGTCTGGATCCAAAAGCCAGGCTTAGCTGGAAACCCCTCAGGCTCAGCCTAGAGCTTTTTTGTAGAATGATGCACATCTCTCTGTTGCGAACGCCATGAGTCCATCCAATATAAAATGGGAATCCAAGAAATGAATGTGAGCGGTGATCATGCACAGAGGTGTATTTCAACCGAGTTGAGCCAAGTTTTGAATTGCTCAGGCTCAGTTCAGTCTAAATAACTCATGTTCGAGCTCAACTCGAACTCGGAAAAATTCTGCAACATAGAGCTTGAGCTTGTTTATGAACATTGCTCGTTTGTGTTTGATATAGTTCGTTTAAACGTTCGTTTGATTGCTCGTTTGCGAGCTCGTCAACAGCTCGTTTGCAATGCTCGTCAACAGCTCGTGTGCGAGTTCGTTTGTGAGCTCATTTGTGACTAAAATATACATGAAGATTGAAGTAGCCAATATATGCAAATACATGTCAATTAAAAAGTAATAAAATAACATAAAATAAGTATCATACAGTCATTCAAATGTAAATGATAAAATTACAGTAATCCAAATGCAATTAATAATCTTACAGTCATCCAAATGAAAACATCATACAAATGAAGCATTTAAGAAACCCATATAATAAATAGACAGTAGTTTAGCATGAAAAAGAAGTCTTTAGTAACAACCATCAATCCAACAAACAGCCCCAAATTCCATAGCATCCCTCAAATTCCACATTACACAAACACATGTAACATCATTAATTTAAATTTGAAATATTGTTGATATAAATAAACAATAAAATTTGAAACTAATATTTAAATTACCATAACAAGATTTAACACACTTTTCATGAAGGTAATGTAATTTCCTTGAAATCTTCTTGCAAATAGTTAGATAAGAAAAATTGAAAACTAAAAATAAATATGAAACATGAAACAAATTATAAAATGAAAATACTTTTTTTTTCCGCTTTATCCCATAAAAAGAACGTAGCCAATCTTCATGGCATAATAAAACTTGAACTGTTTTTGCATCCAAGGTAGCATGATATGGATCTATCACTCTGCCTCCTGCACTAAAAGCAGACTCCGATGCAACAGTTGAAATTGGAATTGACAAAATATCACAAGCCATCTTTGATAGCACTCGAAACTTGAGACAATTCATCTTCCACCATTCTAAAACATTGAACTTGGAGTCATCCTCACAAATATGAACACCTTCTTCTAAATAGACATCCAATTCAGATTTAGCTTGTTCCATTACTGATTCCACATTTCTTATGTAGTCACAAAATTTTGCCTTCCCCCTAATTCTTCCTTTTCCACTTAACCCTGAACTAGAAGCCTTCTTTTGACTTTCACTTTAACCTTCTTTCTCAACATTATTTGTTCTGTTAGCTTTAAGATATTCTCTATAAAGCATACATAAAGTCTCACGAACTATCACCATTCAATCAATTGCATTTTATTTCTTGGATCTAACGCTATTGCCATAGATATCAATAAGTTACGTTCACCCTAATATTTATCAAATTTATCCTTCATCTTCTTTACCATCGATTGCATACAACCATTTTCTTTATTTTACTTTTCATTCAACAACTTTTTCACATTATATAGTTCGGGAAGAAACAAGTTTGATGTTGGATATTCACTACCTATAACATATTAAAATTACCAATTCAAATAACCAATTTACAAATCATGCAAAATCAATAAAAGAAAGAAAAGTACATATTCAAATTAACAATTAAAAAGAATCAATTTAAAAATCATATAAAATCAAAAAAAGTTAGAAAAGTACATATTCAAAATAATAAGTTCAAATAATCAATTTAAAAAATCATATAAAATCAATAAAAGAAAACAAGAATGAAGATATAAGGTACTTGAAATGATATGGGTGAATTTATTAAACTCTTTTAAAAAAGCACAAACTTCTCCAACTTTCCTCACTAGGCAAGAACATGTAATTGGGATCTCGTTGTGCATATTTAGGGAAGACATCCTTAAACTGCAAGGCTGCTGATAACATAAAAAATGTCGCATTCCACCTTGTACAACAATCAAGAACAAGGCTCCTTGAAGGCAATTTCAATTGTTTCACAATTTCCCCAAACATATTAAGTCAACTTTTTGATTGTGTTATATATTTAACACTTTTATGCACACTCTTAATTATGTCACCAATCTCGGATAGACTATCTTGGACAAGGATATTCAAGATGTGTGCACAACATCTTACATGGAATAACTTTCCACTAAGAGCTAAATTATGCTTATAAGATAGATTATCCTTCAACAACCAAATAGCAACATCATTATAAGATCCATTGTCGACTGTCATTGTCCACACCTTGTCATCAATTTCCCATTCTACAAAACACTTGTTCAACACATCACATATAGCAACTCCAGAATGAGGCAAAAGTATATCAAGAAAATTTAAAGTTCACTTTTGCAAGTTCCAATCAGCATCAACAAAATGAGAAGTGACCACCATATATGATAACTTTTGGCTACTTGACTTCCATATATCAGTCATCACACTAACTTTATTGGCTAATTTTAGTAATATAAAATTTTTTTTCTTCTCTACCTCATAACTTGTAAAATAATCCTTCTTTACAATTGCTCTACTAACTTTCTGATAATGTGGAGATGCAGTTCTCATCAACAAGTTAAACACTTTGGTAACTCATGAACCATGATCGTATGAGATAAAATCTCTCTAATATTAACTTATTCATATTTAAAATTTTACACTAAAGCTACTATATCTAATTCTAAAATTGACGTTTTAAGATAAACTCTTTTTGCCCGAACAACTTTACTTTCCTCCTCACACAACCTTTGAGGTGTCTAAGGTATTAAGTAATAGTACCACCCTTCATAATTGCAAGTTGTTGTTTGCAATGAATGCATTTAGCTTTTTTTGATTTGTCCGAAAGTGTCACCACTTTGAAGTCAGCCTATACTTTGGACGTTCGCTTCCTTTTCTTAGAAGCATAGGAGCTGTCATCATTATTCGCTTCATTATCTTGAGATGCAACTTCATTGGCTATTTTTACAATTTTTTCATCATCTACAATTATTGCTTCTCCTTCTTTATCATCTGGTTTGTCAACCATTGGACTAGTTTGTAAAGTCAATAACCCCTGAGAATGAATTTCTGACATTCCAAATCAAAACACACCAAATAGCTCCTATATATATAGATACATATATACTCATAGTTAAACTCTAGAGAGAGTAAAAATCAAACACACAATTCATCACATAATTCAAAATTAAACACACAACACATCACATAATTCAGAATCAGACATTAAAAAATGTAAATCAAACACAAGCAGGGAACAATAACAGACTTCTATTAAAAGTTATGCACATATGCATTAATGAGTTCATAGAGTGATACCTCAACTGAACTACAACTATGTGAAAAAGCACCTACAAAGGGAAGCTGTTATTCCTTATTAATATATTACAATTACCATAAAAATTTTGCACCAAATTTAGCAATACAAATTAGGGATGTATAACTTCCAAAAAAAAAAACTTAATCCTTTAAACCCTGCCAAAGGCAGCAAATGGTAAATTTATCTACCATAGATTTCTTTTTCCTCAAAAAATTTCAAGCAGACCAAAGTAGATAGCCAAATAAAAAGGCAATAAAAATTTCATACACCACAATCCCCAAACTTGCTTTCACAAAAAAAAAAACACAATAAAAATAGAATTTTAAACAAAGATGAAAGACCTAACACCAACAGGATGAATAGAAAATGATGGAAAAAACAAGCTGTGAAAAAGAAAAAGAAAATGGTGATGGCAGACATTAAAAAGCAAAAAAAAAGCACTGACCTTTTTTTAGTGAACAGAAGTTGTTGATGAGAAAGGAGACTTGGTGTGAGCAAGTTGAAGAAGACACAACTCGATGGTAGAGCGAGTTAGAGAAGAAAGTGACCTAGTTGTAGATTGAGTTGAACAAGAAAGCGACCTGTTGCAGATTTCAAACTCGCTCTGTGGAGATCAAATCAATTCAAGAAAGAAAGAAACACAAAATTTTAGTAACAGGGAGTAGATTGAGGGGAAGATTCGACGACATATGAAGAAAAAAAATGAATCAAAATGGTAGATGAGATCAAATTAAGGGGAGGGCAGGGCAGGGCGACTTGAGGAAGGATGAGGTGACGATAGTGAATTTTAGGGAAAATCGTGAATAAATGTTTCTTAGGTTTTTCAGTTTTAATGTTGTACTGTTATTTAGTTTTAGAGTTTTCAGTGTTAAACTATGTTGTTTCTATCACGACCTAAACTAGGAGTCATGATCGGCACTAGGGAATGGGAATTCTTTCAAATCCGGAACCCGTAGCAAGCCTTAGAAAATAAAATCATGCAATAAATAAATAAAAAGCACGACAGAATTAAAATTTTTCAAATCAATATATAAAATAAATACTCCAAATCCTTTCATAAATAAATATATTTATACAATGTTCAGATACAACTCTTTGAATATTAAATATCAAAATAAAATAATACTCTTCTGATACAATAATACTATTACTGCAGTTTCTAGAATACAAATCAGAGTTCAAAATATACATTTACATAAAATAGCGGGAACGGAAGAACACCAGCGAGAAACTCTACTACTAAGGTCTGACGATATAGGATCTCTTGAAAAAAAATAATTGAGGGGGGTTAAACCTCACTGAGTGAATTATTATACTATATATATATGCAATCTAAACCATACCCAATCAGGCATTCATATATATATATGTACATATACGCATTTCACACAAATGCCAAACTCTGCTTTTATAAATATAATAAATGCAAAAGTCATTTATTTTAATACATGAAGGATCAAATAGAACCCTATTAATCGCAACCTCAATCAACCATATCATCACTCTAGCCATATAGGCTCACTTAAATCCAAATAGATCACTTATTCCATTCTGGATAGTAGACTGGCCCCAAGACACTAAGTCAACTGAGCTCCAGCAGTCTGGCTGTCAATGTGATTGGCCCCGAGACACTTGGTCGACCGAGCTCCAACAATCACACTCTCAATCACATCATATCTCAATCAAATCATAATCAATCAAATCATAATCACCACAATTAATTCCTCACTCATACTTAAATCTATCGTATCGGTATGTACACGGTCCTAGTGCTGCCCACTAGGAAGCACGTTCTATTGATATCCTTCATTTAAAATAAATCATTCATATGGATAAATAAATAATGTAGAATAATAATCATAATAATAAAATAAACCATATATATAATAGAAATATGCCTAAAATATACTAAGTATATTTCAAATATATATATGTAAAATAAATCTAAATAAATGATGAAATATACTAAAAAAATAAACCAATAGTATATTATAAACATGCATTTATTTAAGAATATACCTAAAATATACTAAAAATATACCTAAAGTATACTAATTATTTAAATAAATAATTATAAATAAACTTACATTTAAAACATGTATATGTACTAAAAAATACTAAAAATAAACCTAATTATACCAAATCATATTATAATTTAAATCATTGTTAAAAGCATATAATGGAAATGAAAAAATCCTAAATCATGCATTCGATATGCAATGCATATATATACAGTATACTAACTCACAGATTCACACTTTACGAGACAGATTTGGCGGGCCTGGTCCGTTAGGCCTCGGTCTCAGCGCAACTAGAAAAATAAAATAACATCAACAATTAAAATAAACTTCTAATTCTAAGCTTCTAGGATTACTATAGAAAGACTCAATTAAAAATTCAAAACTAGACTCAGACCGATTGTCACGTTTTACGAGAAATCTACCCAAATTTCGGCAGAGTCTCCTTTGTAAAACAGACATCTCCCTACAAAAGTAGGGTCGATCCTGCACAGAAAACACACTTCTAAAATCAAAAAACACAATACCTCGGGTTGGGACCCTAAACTCCACAAATCCCTAACCGAGGTTCGTAATACACAAATAAATAATATTAAACAGTAAAATAATAAAAATCATCAAGAACCCATAAAAATATTTAAAAACCTTTATTTTCCAATTAAAACATAAAAGTTAAATTTAAATAATATTTGATAATAAAAATTCATAAATGGAATAAAATTTTCATTTTACAATTAAATTAACATAAATTGCAAATAACATTTAAAATCACAATTTATCATCACAAAAATAATAAAACATACATTTAATCTCAAAATAACAAATACACTTATTATTTACACAATATTCCCAAAATTATCATAATTTAACTAATAAAATCTCAAATATTATATAATATTAATAAAAATTCAATTTTACAATTATTCAACATAACATAATAAAATTCACATTTAATTACTTAAATAGTTTAATTATATAATAAAATTAGTTTAAAACCCATTTTATTTCCAAAATAATATATAATATTATTTGAAAACAATTTTTGAAAAATAGTATTAATTAGTTAAAAATAGTAATTAATTTGTAAAAAATCATTTTAATACCTTAAATAATTATAAAATCAACTAAACATAATATTTAACTATAATTAACATAAAATTACACATTTATCCCTATAATATAAAATATCCAATATACTAAATAATTTCCTCAAAAATTATATAAAATCATTAAAATATTTTAATCATCATATAATATACTAATATCAACCAAAACACTTATTTAACCAATAATTTCTATAAAAATACATATTTAATCTAATAATTCCAAAATACACATAAATTGTATAAAATTCCATAAAAATTATATAAATTCATAAAAAATATTTTATCAATAAATAACATTTTAATATCAACTCAAGCACACAATTAAACTTTAAATTCAACCAAATTACTCATTTAACTCAATTATCCAATATTTACATAAACTAAAAATATTTGTAAAAATTATATAATAATCCCAAAAATTAATTTCTCAACACCAAAATTAATAACAATATATAATAACAATAATTTAACCAAATTCATAATTTATATAATTTATTTTCGAAAAATCACTAAATAATAATAAAATATTCAAAAATACCCATTTATTCAAAATAATTTAGAAAAATAAAAAAATATATATATATGAGTAGATTGAGATGCATACTTCAACATTTCCAAAAGAAATAATCAATAAACAATCAAACTCAACCTTAAAAAAAATAAAAACCAAAATAGACATAAACTATAATTGAAGAAAACTCACAATCCGAACGTCGTGAGCTTGAACTGACTTGAGAATCGAGACGTACATGCCATGAGGAGTCTAATGAGCCCAAGAACTTGACCTAATATCACCAAAAAAATTTTGGTGCTACAGTAACTACCCACGATTTCTTGCAAAAATCCGACAACCAGAGCTCTCTGGAGGCGACGAGAAGGAAGAGGAGGAAAGTGGGGAGCTTGGTGGTGGTTCGTGGTGGCTGACAGCGTGCTGGTGAAGCTTTGGGAGTCGGCAATGGCGGAAGGCAAGAGAAGAAGAAGAAAAAAAAATGGTGGGAAAGGAAAAAAATGTTGACCCGTAGTAATGTTTTTGACTCTTTATATATAGATATAATAACCACTTGTCACAATCACACACACACACATGTATATATATATACAACACATGGACCAAATACACACATGCACATGTTATTAACACAATATAATAATAATAATAATAATAATAATAATAATAATAATAATAATAATAATAATAATAATATCACATGCATAATAGTAATAAAATGATAATAATACTAATAATAATAATAACAACAACAACAACAACAATAATAATAATACTATTAAAAATAATAGTAATGAAAATGAGTTTGAGTATTTTAAATAATAATAATTATTTCACGTAAATAAAATATTTAGAATAAAATAAACGAATAATGTAAACAATTAATGATAATATATAGTTAAAATTTAAATTTTATTAACACTATATATCCCAAAATAATATTATTATAATAATTTAAAATATTGGGTCATTACAATATTCCCTCCTTATAAGAATTTGTCCTCTTATTCCAAATAAAAAGACAAATGCAAGAATTTATCGAGGAAAGAGATAAAGATAAACAACTTGCATCTTAGCTTCAGTCTTCCAAGTATGCTCCTTCATGTTGTTACTTCGCCATAACACTTTAAACATTCAAAAGTATTTCGAATGTAACTATCAAATTTGATAATGTATAATCATAACCGATTCCTTCTTGAACTTCAGATCTTCGGTCATTTCTATATTGTCCAACTGCAACACGTGCGAAGGGTTCGAGTTACACTCTCTCAACATCGAGACATGGAACACTGGATGCACTTGAAATAGATTTGGAGGCAAAGCCAACCAATATGCAATCTTACCAAGTCTCATCACACCATTCTTCATAGACACCTTTGAAAATACAGTTCCTAATTTGAAACTCCATATCTCTGCGTCTTAGATCCGCATAGCTCTTCTGCTTGCTAATTGTGGTCTCTAATCTTTTTCTTATCACAACAACTTTCTCCACTGCATTCTGGACAATCTTAGGTCTAGTTAAGACTTTCTTTCCAATCTTTTCTTGACACAAAGAAGATCACATTTCCTTCCATCTAGTGCTTCATATGGTGTCATTCCAATGCTTCTATAATAGCTATTATTATAAGCAAACTTCACAAGTGACAAATAATCATCCCAGCTACCTTCCAGATCCAAAACACACATTTTTAACATATCTTCCAGTGTCTAGATCATTCTCTCAGACTAACCATCTGTTTGAGGATGAAAAGCAGTATTGAAATCCAACCAGGTGTGCCTATCGCTTCTAGCAACGTTTGTCAAAATCGAGAGGTAAACGTTGTACCTCTACCATATATAATGGATATAGGTATTCTACGCAGGCACACAACGTGCTTCATATACAGCTTGGCCAACTTAGCTACTGAATAAGTGGCTTTCATTGGCCAAAAATTAGCTAACTTGGTTAATCTGTCTATAGTCACCCAGATGGAATCATATCTATTATTCAAATGAGGTAATCAACCATAAAATTCATAACAATTCTCTCTCATTTTCACTCAAGGTTCAGAAGAGATTGAAGCTTCCCAGAAGGCTTCTGATGCTTAGTTTTCACTTGTTGGCAAGTTAATCACTTAGAAACATAATCAGCTACATCCTTCTTCAATCCATCCCACTAGCACTGATCCTTAATAATATGGTACATCTTGGTAACATATGGATGTACACTGTAAGCTCATATAGAATCTCTCTTCTCAAATTCCAACATTAACCTTATTTAATTAACTTGTGCATCTCTTACCAGGAGATCCTTCTATGATGAAATGTCATGATGACATGCTATGATGAATGTTATGATGAAATGTTATGAAGAAATGCTGGAATGAAATGTCATGATAAAATGCTGTAATGAGATGCTATGATGATATGATGAAATACTGTAATGATTCAGATCTTATCCTCTAAAACTCATGTAACCCTTGGATCAACAGTCTTCTTCAGTAATTGGAAACTATTCTAACAAACATCTAGCCACATAACTTCACATTCTTCTGAGTTAGGCGGGTCATAGGAGCTACAATTCTAGAAAATTCTGCTCAGAGCTCCTATAATACCCAGCTAAACCCAAAAAATTGAAAATCTCCACAGCTGTAATCGGTCTGAGCCACTCAGATACTGCTTCGATCTTTTATAGATCAACTTGAATACTATCTTTAGATACCACATGTCCAAGAAAAATAACACTCTCCAACAAAGGATCACACTTCATGAATTCAGCATAAAGCCGACATTCTCTTAGTGTCTGTAGTACAGTCCTTAAGTGATATAAGTGCCCTTTCATTCACTTCGAATATGCTAGTATATCATCAATGAAGACTACTACAAACTGATCCACAACTAATGATAACCCGACATCAAATCAATCTTAGAAAAGAACTGTGCACCTTGAAGTTGATCAGATAGATTATTTATCCTCAAAAGAGGATACTCGTTCGGTTCTATGTAATCAATGCACAGTCTAGGTGTACTATCCTTCTTCTTCACCATTAGGACTAATGCACCCTAAGGAGAAACACTGGGTCTGACAAAACTCTTATCTAACAGATCTTGCAATTGCTCTTACAACTCTACAAGAGTCATTCTGTACAACTACGTCAAAATAGGAGCTATATCAGGAACCACATCGATACAGAATTTAATCTTTATGAGGTGGTAAACCTAGCAACTCATCAGGAAATACATCAGGAAACTCACAAGCAATTGGAACATCTGTGAGAGACAACTTCTCCACTAAAGTATCCCTAACTAGAGCCAAGTATTCCTAACAACCCTTCCTCAGCATCTTCTTAGCAGTGATAGTGGAGATAAGATTATAAGGTGCAAAACTCTTATCACCAACAAACTTAAACTCTTCTTCTTCAGGAATTCTGAAAATCACCTCTTTACTCCGACAATCAACGACTGCATAGTACTGAAACAACCCTTTCACATTTCATCAAGATTAAATACACCCAAAAGACTGAATTCACTAATAACCCTCAAAATTCTAGTTCTTAGTTCGGATGTCAATGTATATCGAACTTAATCTTGCAACATACAATTTTACCAGTCTCTTCTTATACTGTATCATGTCTACAATATGATATGACAGATTGAAGAGTTTATAGGTACTCCTCTCAACTAATTGCTCCTCTCTTACTCTAAGCAGTAACAGCCACAGGTAATTGTCTCTCCTTGAAGGTGGATGGAAGTATCTTAGAAATTACTCTTTAACTTAAATTATGTGCTGCAGTCAGAACTGACAGATTACCATCAAGAGTACGAGAGTGTTTCATTTTCATTAGACATCTTCCATTTCCTTCATTAAAGCTTACTCATACCATTGCCATACTTTCATTAACCTTGGTTATTCCAGCTATAAATGTTGCTTGTTCGAGTTCAAAAGGGCTACTTGTACCTCTTACAATGACTACTTCGACCTTTAAGTTAAAATTGCCTCTAACCTACCCTTATACTAGATAGGTGTAGTAAGGCAGAAACTATAACCATAACTTTAACTTGAAAAGACCGATTACCAATATTGTCTCTGTAGAAGAAATAATTCACATTCACCACACTGAAAAGACATGGAAAATCAACAGGATTCAGAATATAGAATATACGCAGAATTGATGTATCCCAAGTTCTCGACTGAAATAGAAATTACATCTGTTGTACAATAAAAAGTATCGACACTACACCCAGCAAAACTCTTGTCATATAATCAACATTATCGTAATGCTAAGCCATAAGCTCCTTATCTATTGTTCTCGCTATCTACAGTGATCATTTAGCCTTCTAAGTCCATCTCTACCCCTACGCCTAACAAGCTGCACAGGGGGTAGAACCTCATGCTCAAAAGATTATCTATCATCGACCGATGGAGCGACTCACGCTCACGGCAATCGGAAAAGAGCAAAAATAAAACAAGTAATTCAAACAGTCACAAACATCAACAGACACCCTAATGGTTATGCGAAATTCCTAATGCAAGGAAGACTTTTCAAAGACATGATCAAACCTAATTTAACTGCAGTAGTTCCAAAGAAAACACGACTTGACAACCTAGGTCCATATCTCTAAACCTAGGCTCTGATACCAACTTTGTTATGACCCAAACTAGGAGTCATGACCGGCGTTAGGGAACGGGAATTCTTTCGAATTCGAAACCCGTAGCAAGCCTTAGAAAATAAAATCATGCAATAAATAAATAAAAAGCATGACAAAATTAAATTTTTTCAAATCAATATATAAAATAAATACTCCAAATCCTTTCATAAATAAATATATTCATACAATGTTCAAATACAACTCTCTGAGTATTAAATATCAAAATAAAATAATACTCTTCTGATATAATAACACTACTACTATAGTTACTAGAATACAAATCAAAGTTCAAAATATACATTTATATAAAATAGCCGGGACGGAAGAACACCGGCGAGGAACTCTACTACTAAGGTCTGATGATATAGGATCTCCTGAAAAAAATAATTGAGGGGGGTCAGACCTCACCGAGTGAATTATTATACTATATATACATGCAATCTAAACCATACCTAGTCAAGCATTCATATATATATATATATATATATATATGTACATACACGCATTTCACACAAATGCCAAACTCTATTTTTGTAAATATAATAAATGCAAAAGTCATTTATTTTAATACATGAAGGATCAAATAGAACCCTATTAATCGCAACCTTAATCAACCATATCATCACTCTAGCCATATAGGCTCACTTAACTCTAAATAGATCACTTATTCCATTCTGGACAGTAGATTGGCCCCGAGACACTAAGTCAACCGAGCTCCAGTAGTCTGACTGTTAATATGATTGGCCCCGAGACACTTGGTCAACTGAGCTCCAACAATCACACTCTCAATCACATCATATCTCAATCAAATCATAATCAATCAAATTATAATCACCACAATTAATTCCTCACTCATACTTAAATCTATCGTATCGGTATGTACACGGTCCTAGTGCTGCCCACTAGGAAGCACGTTCTATTGATATCCTTCATTTAAAATAAATCATTCATATGGATAAATAAATAATGCAAAATAATAATCATAATGATAAAATAAACCATATATATACTAGAAATACACCTAAAATATACTAAGTATATTTCAAGTATATATATGTAAAATAAATCTAAATAAATGATGAAATATACTAAAAAAATAAACCAATAGTATATTATAAACATGCATTTATTTAAGAATATACCTAAAATATACTAAAAATATACCTAAAGTATACTAATCATTTAAATAAACAATTATAAATAAACTTACATTTAAAACATGTATATGTACTAAAATATACTAAAAATAAACCTAATTATACCAAATCATATTATAATTTAAATCACTATTAAAAGCATTTAATGAAAATGAAAAAAATCCTAAATCATGCATTCTATATGCAATGTGTAATATCCCGATTTTTTAAATATTTTTATATTGCATCGATATATGCAGTGTTAATAATTTTTGTATATATTTGTCACGACCCAAAATAGGGGCCATGACCGGCGCTAGGGAACGGGAATTCTTTCAAATCCGGAACCCATAGTAAGCCTAAAAATAAAATAAAACAAACATACAATAATAATAATAACAGTATTTAATGCAGCAGAAATAAAATCATAAATATCAAAAATAACATTTACACCAAATGAATTTATATCAAATCCTCATCTCATATATAAATCCTTTGATACATGTTTCAGTTTAAATATTCAAAGTACATATCCCATATAAATACAATTTATCAATCTCCCAATTGACCATAACTACTGCAGTATCTGTAATAACCCTTGTTTTTAATTTATTTTATTAAATAATGAGATATGCAGTGTTAATAAAGTTTAAAAGTTATATTTAGTTATTTTACAATTTTGTGATTTAGTATTACTATATTTTATGTTTAATTAAATTTTCTACGTAAATATATTAATTTGGAATTTATTATTTTGGATGTTTAAATTCCATTATGTATATTTATTATTTCCGAATACTATTATTTTAATAATGCTAATTTAGTGCATGGTTATTTTAATATTATTATTTTTAAACACTAATATTATTTTCTTAGTTGACATGATTTTGAGCATTTTTAATATTGTGAGTACCTCATTATTATTTTATTTTATTAATTTACTTTGTTAATATTTATTAATTGTGATAGTGGTATTTTATTAATGTTATTTTGAGTGTTATTTTATATTATATTGTTTGTATTATTGTTAATATATGTGTGAGTGATTATATGGTGAGTGTGTGGATATATATATATATATACACACAAACAAAAACCATTTCATTCTTCCCTTCCTTCCCGCGACTCCGACCTCCTCTCATCACTGCGCTTCTCCTTCTTCCTCACGATCTACTCAGTCATTACCAACACCATCATCTTCTCCTTCTCGTCGGCATCGCCATGGAAGAGCTACAGAAGCCATCGGTGGACAGCACGCAGAGCAGCAGCAACAACAGCGATCACCGGTGACTTCCCGACGGCGAGAGCTTGGCTTCCTTGGCTTGGTCGACTCCTTGAGCTGTGGAGAAGACGATCCCAAGCTCCATTCAAGCTTAAACTTATTCATTTGTAAGTTTTGATTGATTTTAGTTTATGTCAAAATTTTTCTTCATTTTTTTAGCTTGAGTTTAATTGATTTTTTTTTTTATAATTTCTTTTTGAAATATTAATCTATGCATCTTAATCTATTCATAGATATTTTTTATGCATTTTTCTGATTTTTTTTGATTTTTGGTTAATTATTGAATATTTTAATGATTAAAAATGAATTTTCGTTAATTAATTAATTAGATTATGAAATTTGTTAAATTGTTGTTATTATATATTGTTATTGATTTTGATGTTGAGAAATTAATTTTTGGGAATTTTATATAATTTTTAAGAAATACTTATAGTTTATGTAAATATTGGATAATTGAGTTAAATGAGTATTTGGGTTGAATTTTGTCACGACCCAAAACAGGGGCCATGACCGGCGCTAGGGAACGAGAATTCTTTCGAATCCGGAACCCGTAGCAAGCCTAAAAATAAAATAAATCATGCCATAATAACAGTAACAATATACTATGCAGCGGAAAATAAAAATCATAATATCATAATATTATTCACATCAACTGGATTTAAATCGAAATCTCATCTCATCACATATATATAGTCTTTAATACAAATCCAGTTTCAATATAATACATCTCTTTAAATAAAATACATGAAATCCAATACTTTAATTCACAACTACTGCAGTGTCTAGATAAAATAAATAAGACTCAAGTAGACAATTTACATAAAGAAGCCGGGGCGGAAGAAATCCGGCGTATCGACCTGCTACTGAGGTCTGAAGAAGTTGACTCTCCTGAAAAATAGTCAACGGAGGGGAGTCAGACCTCACTGAGTGAATTACTATAATATATATACATACACACTAAGTGACAATGCATACAGTCAACAGTATATATGTAATATGTAAATATATACATGCAAATTCACACAGATGCAGAAAAATCATTTATATATATTTTATCTGAAAATCATGGTTTATGAAGGATTACATAGAACCCTAGAATATCGCAACCTCAAAAATAGTGTTAAACAACACTCTAGCCATATAGGCTCACTTATTCCAAATATATCCACTTAATCCATTTGGATAGTAAACTGGCCCCGAGACACTAAGTCAACCGAGCTCCAGCAGTCTAACTGCCAGTGTGATTGGCCCCGATACACTTGGTCAACTGAGCTCCAATAATCATACCACAAACCACATCTCACATATCAATAATCATAATCAAATCAATATCCACAAATAAGTTAGTAATATAGCCTAAAGCTATAGGCGTACCGGTACGTACTCGGTCCTAGTGCTGCCCACTAGGTAGCACGTTCTATTGATATCCTTCATCATTAATAATGTAAAACATTCATTCACAAAAATAAATGATGCATGAATATAAATGAAATAACAATCTAATCCATATATATACCAGAAATATACCAAACGTAAACCAGGTATATTTCGAGTATATATATGTCAAATAAATCCAATCAAATCATAAATTAAACTAAAAATATATTTAAAAACATTTTAAATATATTTATTAACAAAACATGTATATAATTTATTATATACCAAAAATAAACCAAAAATATACTTAATATAAACTTAAGAAATAATCAAAATATTTATGCATATTTAATCTACATAAAACATGCATTTCTAAATCATGCATCCTAAGCATATATATATAGTATAGTAACTCACCTAGTGCGCTCCACGAGATAGGTCCGACGGGCCTGGTCCACTAGCCCTCGGTCTCGGCGCAACTAAACAAGCAATAAATAACCGATATCAGAATAAACCTAACAGAAATCCTAGAATTCAATCTAGAGTATTAAACACAGAATCGAAATTTAGGGTTCGACTGGATATCACGTTTTACGAGAATTCTACCGAAAATCCGGTAGAACCTCCCCTGTAAAATGGACATCTCTCTACTCAAAAGAGTAGAGCCGACCCTGCAAAGAAATACACTTCGAGAAATAGGCTCAACACAATCAAAATCCCACGGTCGGACTCCAAACTACAGTCCACCGATCAGGATCCACAAACACAGAATAATTCCAGATATACCAAAAATATCCTCACAACATAGAAATACATCTCATAGGTAAAAATTACATAATTAACCTTTAAACACTGTAAAAACCGATAAAAACTCATTTTATTAGTAAAACCGTATATTATATATATAATTGAAAATAATTCACGAAAAATAGTTTTAATTAGTTAAAAATACCAAATAATTTTTAGAAATCATTTTTATACCTTAAATAACTATTAAAACCAATTAAATTACATTTTTAGACAATTTAGGGTAAAATTACCAAAATACCCCTATATATATAAATATACCTAAATTACTTCAAAAATTCACCAAAAATTATACAATTATCAAAAATTAATTTTCTTAACATATTTATCAATAATATTAATAATTAAACTCAATTAACCAATTAATTTCAATTTAAAACACAATTAACCCTAATTTCTCAAAATCACATAAACTTCAATAATTCAAAATAAATAATTAGAAATTCATAAAAATTCCAAATAAATTCCTATAATTCATTTCAACACCTAATTTAACCATAAACTCCAATTTCATAATTTGAATAATTAATTTCCGAAAATTAGAAAATAATATTAAAATATTCAAAAATACCCAAAAATCCAAAAAATCTCCAAAAATTCTACAAAAATTCATACATGTATATTGAGCTACTAGAACAACATTTTTGAAGGAATTTTTCATGAATCAATCAATTCGAAGCTCAAAAAAATCAAAAACCCTAATATGACCGAAATTGAAAATTCGAAACCTAAGCAATTCTAGACCAATTTAGCTCAAACCAAAGCTAGAATCACACTCACCGGAGCTCAAGGAGAAGAAAGAGACCGGCGGTGTCGAAAACGGTGGCCGGAATCGACGTGATCGACGGTGGATCGATTTTCGGCTTCTCCGGCCAAAATCGACTTCTAGGCGCTGGAAACGGCTACCACAGGCTGTGGAAATGGTTGGGGAAGGCGGGTGGCACACCCACGGTGAAGAAACGGTAGTAGCAGCGAGCCGGACGACGAGGAGAAGGATCGGGAGGAAGAAGAGGACTCGGGGGGCAAAATGGTAATTTTCCAATTCTTTTGATTTTTGATGTATATATGTATATATATATACTTTACACTATATAATAAAATAATATTAAATTACACACATCAAATATACACCACACACATAAAATTTAATATTTTAATAATTTATACTAAATAAAATTAATTAAATAACAATAAAACAAATAAATAATTAATAAAATATTTAGGGTAATAATAAACCCTAATTAAATAATTATACACACACAGGCTTTATTTAATAATTTAAAAATACGCATGAGTTCATGCAAGTCCGTAAATACATTTAAAATAATTAATAATACATTGTTTACGTGAAAATTTCCCCGAAAATGCAAGTCCCGAGAAAATTTTACGTAAAACACTGAAAATAATACACAGTAATAAAAATAGGTTTTAAATACATATTAACTTGTAAAAATATCATATACTGTACATAAATTATTAACACTGCATATCCCGGTACAGTGTAAAAATATTTTAAAAACACGGGATATTACAAATTTGAAGTTTAATTGTGTGTTTTAGTTTATATTAAAATGTTATTTGATGATAAAATAATTTTTAGGAATTTCTATTATTTTTATGGAAGTTTATATAATTTATGTGTATTTTGGAATTAATAGATTAAATATGTATTTTTTTTCATATAGAAATAATTGGTTAATTAGGTGTATTTGTTGATTTTATTGAATTATATGTTGAGAAATTAATTTTTGAGTAATTATGTGAATTTATATATAACTAGGGGTATTTTGGTAATTTGGCACTAAATTGACTAAAATATAATTAAATCGGTTTTAATAGTTCTTTGAGGTATAGAAATGATTTCTATAAATTATTTAGTATTTTTACCTAATTAAAACTATTTTTCATAAATTATTTTCAAATTATATATAATATACCATACTATTTTTCTAAATAAATGAGTTTTTATCGATTTTTAATATGTTTTAGGGTTAATTGTGTAATTTGGAGCTCGGTTGACTTAGTGTCTCGGGGCCAGTCTACTATCCATAAGTGAATTGAATGATCTAATAGGTTGATTGAGATGTGAGGTAGATAGTGTGATTGCTGGAGCTCGATTGACCAAGTGTCTCGGGGCTAATCACACTGACAGTCAGACTGCTGGAGCTTGGTTGACTTAGTGTCTCGGGGCCAGTCTGTTGTCCAAATTGGAATAAATGTTCTATTTGGAATCAAGTGAGCCTGCATGGCTAGAGTGATGATAGGGTTGTTAAGGTTATTATTATTAGGGTTCTATGGATCCTTCATGAATTTAAACAAACATTTTCTACATTTAGTATATTTATAAAAGCAAAGTTTGGCATTCGTGTGAAATGTGTGTATATACATATATATATAAGAATGTCTGATTGTTATGGTTTAGTTTGCATGTATATATAGTATAATAATTCACTCAGTGAGGTCTGACCCCCCTCAATTATTTTTTTCAGGAGATCCCATATCGTCAGACCTTAGTTGTAGAGTTCCTCGCCGGTGTTCTTCAGTCCCGGCTATTTTATGCAAATGTATATTCTGAAATTTAAATTGTATTCTAGAAACTGCAGTAGTAGTGTTATTATATTGAAAGTGTATTATTTTGTTTGGATATTAAATACTCTGAGAATTTATATTTGAACATTGTACGAATATGTATTCATTTATAAAAGGATTTGGAGAATTTCTTATATTTATTGATTCAGAAAAATTTTAATTCTGTCAAACTTTTATTTATTTATTGCATGATTTTATTTTTCTAAGGCTTGCTACGGGTTCCAGATTCGAAAGAATTCCCATTCCCTAACGCCGGTCATGGTCCCTGTTTTGGGTCGTGACAGTATCTAGATCATAAAGTAAAACTCAAGACTCAGATAAGCATTTTACATAAAGAAGCCGGGGCGGAAGAAATCCGGCATACAGGCATGCTACTGAGGTCTGAGGAAGAAGACTCTCTTGAAAAATAGTCAACAGAGGTGAGTCAGACCTCACTGAGTGAATTACTATAAAATATATACATGCATACTAAATGCCAATGCACACAGTCAAAAGTATATATATAATATGTATATATACAAGCAAATACACACGGATGCAATCATTTTATATATATTATTGAAAATCATAGTTCATGAAAGATCAAATAGAACCCTAGAATATCGCAACCTCAAACAGTGTTAGACAACTGTAATATCCCGTAATTTTAAAAATATTTTTACACTGTACCGGGATATGCAGTGTCAGTGATTTTTGTATTTTATACGATATTTTTATGAGTTGATATGTATTTTAAACCTATTTTAATTACTGTCTATTATTTTCAGTATTTTACGTAAAATTTTCCCGGGACTTTCATTTTCGGGGAAATTTTCACGTAAACAATGTATTATTAATTATTTTAAATGTATTTACGGGTTTGCATGAACTCATACATATTTTTAAATTATTAAATAAAGCCTGTGTGTGTATATTTAATTAGGGTTTATTATTACCCTAATATTTTATTATTTATTTATTATTATTTGATTATTTTATTTATTATTAAATTATTAAAATTTATTATTTTATTTAAAATTTATTATTTTTTTTTTCTTTTTTTCTTTTTCTTTTCCTTTTTCTTTCTTTTTCTTTTCTTTTCTCTTTCCTTTTCTTTCTTTTTCTTTTTCTTCTTCTTCTTCTTTCTTCTCCCGTGGGTGCCGCCGGACCACTACATTTTGTCACCGTGGTTTCTCCCTCCTCCGGCCACCGTTTTCGACACCGCCGGTCTCTATCTTCTCCTTGAGCTCCGGTGAGTGTTATTCTAGCTTTTGTTTGAGCTAAAATGGTCTAGAATTGCTTAGGTTTTGAGTTGAATATTTCGGCCACTTTTGGTTTTCGATTTTTTTGAGCTTCAATTTGGATGATTCATGGAAACTTCCTTCACAAATGTTGTTCCTGGTAGTTTAATCTTCATGTATGAATTTTTGTAGAATTTTTGGAGATTGTTTGGATTTTTGGGTATTTTTGAATATTTTAATATTATTTTCGAATTTTCGGAAATTAATTATTTAAATTATGAAATTGGAGTTTATGGTTGAATTAGGTGTTGAAATGAATTATAGGAATTTATTTGGAATTTTTATGAATTTCTAAGTATTTATTTTTAATTATTGAAGTTTATGTGATTTTGTAAAATTAAGTTAATTGTGTTTTTATTTGAATTTAATTGGTTAATTGAGTTTAATTATTGATATTATTGATAAATATGTTGAGAAAATTAATTTTGGATAATTGTATGATTTTTAGTGAATTTTTGAAGTAATTTAGGTATATATATATATATAGGGGTATTTTGGTAATTTTACCCTAAATTGTCTAAAAATGTAATTTAATTGGTTTTAATATTTATTTAAGGTATAAAAATGATTTCTACAAATATTTGGTATTTTTAACTAATTAAAACTATTTTTCGTGAATTATTTTCAATTATATATATAATATACGGTTTTTCAAATAAAATGAGTTTTAATCGATTTTTATAGTGTTTCAAGGTCAATTATGTAATTTTTATTTATAAAATGTATTTTTATGATTTAAGGATATTTTTGGTATATTTGAATATATATTCTGTGTTTGTGGACCCCGGTCGACAGATTGTAGTCTGGAGTCCGACCGAGGGGTTGTGATTGTTTATGGTGTTTATTTTCGAAGTGTATTTTCTTTGCAGGGTCGGCTCTACTCTTTTGAGTAGAGAGATGTCTGTTTTACAGGGGAGGTTCTGCCGGATTTCCGGTAGAATTCTCGTAAAACGTGATATCCAGTCGAACCCTAATTTCCGATTCTGTGTTGAATACTCTAGATTTAATTCTAGGATTTCTGTTAGGGTTATTCTGATGTCGATTAATTATTTCTTGTTTAGTTGCGCCGAGACCGAGGGTTAGTGGACCAGGCCCGTCGGACCTGTCTCGTGGAGCGCATTAGGTGAGTTACTATATTATATATATATGCTTAGGATGCATGATTTAGAAAATGCATGTTTTATTTTTACTAAATATGCATAAATAACATGATTTATATTCAAGTATATTTTTGGTATATAATAAATTATATACATGTTTTATTAATAAAATATATTTAAAATGTTTTTAAATATATTTTTAGTTTAATTCATGATTTGATTGGATTTATTTGACATATATATACTCAAAATATACCTGGTTTATGTTTGGTATATTTTCGGTATATATATGGTTTATATTGTTGATTTATTTAAATTCATGCATCATGTATTTGTGAATGAATGTTTTATTATTTATTACTGAAGGATATCAATAGAACGTGCTACCTAGTGGGCAGCACTAGGACCGAGTACGTACCGGTACGCCTATAGTTTTAGGCTTTATTACTAACTTATTTGTGGATATCGATTTGATTATGATTATTGATATATGTGAGATGTGGTTTGTGGGTGTGATTGCTGGAGCTCGGTTGACCAAGTGTCTCGGGGCCAATCACACTGGCAGTCAGACTGCTGGAGCTCGGTTGACTTAGTGTCTCGGGGCCAGTCTACTGTCCATATGGATTAAGTGGATATATTTGGAATCAGTGAGCCTGTATGGCTAGAGTGTTGTTTAACACTATTTTTCTGAGGTTACGATATTCTAGGGTTCTATGTGATCCTTCATAAAAGTTGATTTTCAAATAAAATATATAAAATGATTTTTCTGCATCTGTATGAAATTGCCTGTATATATACATATTACTCATATACTGATGACTGTATGCATTATCACTTAGAGTGTATGTATATATATTATAGTAATTCACTCAGTGAGGTCTGACTCCCCTCCGTTGACTATTTTTCAGGAGAGTCAACTTCCTCAGACCTCAGTAGCAGGTCGATACGCCGGATTTCTTCCGCCCCGGCTTCTTTATGTAAATTGTATACTTGAGTCTTATTTATTTCATCTAGATACTGCAGTAGTTGTGATTTTCTAAAGTTGTGATTTTCAGTAGTTGTATATTAAAGTATGTGTTTTAAAGAGATGTATTATAGTAAAACTGGATTTGTATAAAGATTATACATTTATGAGATTATATATGCGATGTGATGAGTTTTGAATTATATCCAGTTGAGATGGATGATATTGTAATATTTATGATATTTATGATTTTATTTTCCGCTGCATATTATATTTTTATGGTTATTATTGCATATTTATTTTATTTTTAGGCTTGCTACGGGTTCCGGATTCGAAAGAATTCCCGTTCCCTAGCGCCGGTCATGGCCCCTGTTTTGGGTCGTGACAAAGTTGGTATCAGAGCGAAGTTCGTTTCAGAATGGAGTTCTGTGTCAGGGCTTAGTTATGTGAGTTGTGGCCCTAGTTTTAAAGTTGTGTTTTCTGTTGGACTACTGCAGTGTATTAGGTTCGAGTATGTCTTGATGAGTATTCCTTGCTGTAGTTTTCAGCGTTATTCCTCCGTTGTCTGTTTTGTCTGAATCTTTCCGTTTGTCTTTTCAGAATGAGGAGGCGAGCGCGTGTCGCTCCACCGGTCGTTGAGGCCGAGGATGATGAGTCTTTTCAGGATGAGGTTTTACCTCCTGAGCCGCCAGTTAGACGTAGAGGTCGTGGCAGAGGTAGACCTCGAGGAGCGGCAGGTCGCCGTAGGCAGAGAGAGTTACAGGACGAGGAGCCTGTTGAGCCTGATTTTGATGTTCCTGTTCCTCCAGTTGTTCAGCCTGTTCAGCCTGCCTATCAGCAGGGTATGTCTGACCCTGAGGCAGCTTTGTTCTATGCCAGAGTTGGCAGGATTGCTTTTGATGGTACTTCTGATCCTTTAGATTTTCTGCATGCGATTGAGACTAGGACTCGGACTGCTCATACCGAGTACCAGAGGATCATGATCGTTGAGTTGTCTGTTGAGGGACCAGCCTTGGATTGGTTTATTCAGATGATCCAGCCCTATATGATGACGATGACATGGGCTCAGTTTCGAGAGCGATTCATGAGGAGATTTTGTCCAGAGCCTCTTCGTTTGAGCTATCGTCTTCGATTGACCAGCATTTCTCGTGGAGATCGATCAGTAGAGGAGTATACCCGAGAGTTCCTTCGTCTGGGTAGATATGCTGAGGATCTGATGCGAGATCAGTATTTCGCTGTTACTACCTATGTTACTGGTTTGGGTTCAGCTTTTGCTGGTATGCCTACAGCAGGTCTTACTCTGGAGTCTGTGATTGAGCTAGCTAAGGAGATTGAGCTGAGGTTAGTTAGGCAGGGAGCGATGCCTGATTATTACCAGTTGGGAGTTCAGTCGAGTGGATTGCAGACTACTCCGTATTCGAGTTTTCATGTTGGTTCGAGTAGTCAGCAGCGAGGTTCGACTCAGCAGAGTCAGAGACAGCAGCAGCGAGTGCATCGGAGCAGTAGACATGGTCGTGGAGGTCAGCGTAGATCGTTCAGATTTGGGTCAGGTGCTTCGAGCAGCAGCAGTGGTCGTAGTTCTGGATCAGCGACCAGTGTTTGTCAGACTTGTGGTAGAGTCCATCAGGGACCGTGTTATCTGACACCGTTGACATGTTTCAGATGCGGGCAGACAGGACATTTTGCCAGATCGTGTCCTTATTCTGGGTATCAGCAGCAGCAGATTCCGCGATTCCCACAGCAGTCGATTGCTAGTGCTGCACCTATGCCATTTCAGTTACCACCAGCTCAGCATCAGAGTTCTACTCAGTTTGTTCCACAGCAGAGTCGTGGTAGAGGTACGAGAGGAGGTACCCGAGGCGTTGGCCAGGCTTCTACCAGTCAGCAGGGAGGTCGAGGCCAGGCCAGAGTTTTTCATCTGACTCAGCAGGATGCTCAGGCATCTAATGCAGTCGTGGCAGGTATTCTTTCTGTTTGTTACCTGGATGCTTTGGTTTTGTTTGATCCGGGTGCCACGCATTCGTTTGTTTCTCCTATTTTTGCTTCTAAATCTTGTTGGCAAGCTTCGAGGATGGCTTTTCCTTTGTCTGTTGCCACTCCTCTGAGTGATTCTTTGGACATCGATATTGTTCTTTCTGGTTGTCCAATTCTCGTGGGAGATAGAGAATTACCCGCTGATTTGATTTTGTTGGATGTGATGGAGTTCGATGTTATTTTGGGAATGGATTGGTTGTCTCAGCATTATGCCGTGGTTGATTGCAGGAATAAGGAGGTGATTTTCAGAATTCCTGGTGAAGAAGATTTTAAGTTTGTTGGTGACAGGAGTTCAGCACCTCAGAATCTTATTTCTGTTATTTCTGCTAGGAAGTTGTTGAAGAAAGGTTGTCAGGGGTTTTTGGCATTGGTTAGGGATACGTCAGTGGAGAAGTTGTCACTCACAGATGTTCCTGTTGCTTGTGAGTTTCCTGATGTTTTTCCCGAGGAGTTGCCAGGTTTACCACCTCATAGAGAGATTGAGTTCTGTATTGATGTGGTTCCAGGTATTACTCCTATATCTATGACACCCTATCGTATGGCTCCTGCAGAGTTGAGAGAGTTGAAGGAGCAATTGCAAGAGTTATTGGATAAGGGTTTTATCAGACCTAGTGTTTCTCCTTGGGGTGCACCAGTCTTGTTTGTGAAGAAGAAGGATGGTACCCTGAGACTGTGCATTGATTACAGAGAGTTGAATAAGGTGACAGTGAAGAACAAGTATCCTCTCCCGAGGATAGATGATTTGTTTGATCAGCTCCAGGGTGCACAATTCTTTTCTAAGGTCGACTTGAGGTCAGGTTATCATCAGCTGCGGATTAGTGAAGCTGATATTCCTAAGACAGCATTCCGCACTAGATATGGTCATTATGAATTTCTGGTGATGTCTTTTGGTTTGACTAATGCACCAGCAGCTTTTATGGACCTGATGAACAGAGTATTCCGACCGTATGTGGATCAGTTTGTAGTAGTCTTCATTGATGATATACTCGTATATTCAAGGAGTATGGAAGAGCATGTATATCATTTGAGGATTGTACTACAGACACTGAGAGATCATCAGCTTTATGCTAAATTCTCGAAGTGTGATTTCTGGATGGAGAGTGTTTCTTTTCTTGGACACGTAGTGTCTAAAGAAGGTATTCAGGTTGATCCACAGAAGGTTGAGGCAGTATCTGAGTGGCCTAGACCTACTTCAGTTACTGAGATTCGGAGTTTTCTGGGTTTAGCCGGGTATTATAGGCGGTTTGTGCAGGATTTTTCCAGGATTGCAGCCCCTATGACTCGCTTGACTCAGAAGAATGTTAGATTCGAGTGGTCAGAAGCTTGTGAGAATAGTTTTCAGTTGTTGAAGGAGAAGTTGACCACAGCGCCAGTATTAGCTTTGCCTAATAGTGTGGATAAGTTCACAGTTTACTGTGATGCCTCTAGAATTGGTCTTGGTTGTGTGTTGATGCAGAATGGAAGGGTGATAGCCTATGCTTCGAGGCAGTTGAAGAAGCATGAGCAGAACTATCCTACACATGATCTAGAGATGGCTGCAGTGATCTTTGCTTTGAAGATTTGGAGACATTATTTGTACGGGGTGACTTGTGAGATATTTACTGATCACAAGAGCCTTAAGTACATTTTCCAGCAGCGAGATTTGAATCTGAGGCAGAGAAGATGGTTGGAATTGTTGAAGGATTATGATTGCGAGATTCTTTACCATCCGGGTAAAGCTAATGTGGTAGCAGATGCCTTGAGTAGGAAGTCCTCAGGTAGTCTTGCTCACATCGGTGTGGAGAGGAGACCATTGATCCAGGAATTGCATCTGATGGTGGATCAAGGTCTGATGATGAAGATCAGTAGATCAGGTGGACTGTTAGCTCAGTTTAAAGTACGATCTGTACTAAGGGATAGGATTAAAGCAGCTCAGAGCCGAGATCCTATTCTGGAAGAGCTTGCAGAGAATGTCAGAGCAGGGAAGTTCACGGATTTCACACTCGATGATGATGGTGTGTTGTGGATCAGTGGTAGATTGTGTGTTCCTGATGTGGATGATTTGAGAGAGGAGATTTTAGAGGAAGCACATTCTACAGCTTACAGCGTTCATCCTGGTGTTACTAAGATGTACCACAGTATCAGAGATCTATACTGGTGGGATGGATTGAAGAAGGATGTTGCTGATTATGTTGCTAAGTGCTTGACGTGTCAGCAAGTGAAAGCCGAACATCAGAAGCCTTCTGGGAAGCTTCAGCCTCTTCCTATTCCCGAGTGGAAGTGGGAAAGGATAGCTATGGATTTTGTAGTCGGTTTACCTCGTTCGAAGGATGGATACGATTCCATCTGGGTGATTGTAGACAGATTGACGAAGTCTGCACATTTCTTGCCTGTGAAAGCCACATATTCAGTTGCTAGATTGGCGAAGTTGTATGTGAAGCATATTGTGTGCCTTCATGGAGTACCTGTGTCCATTGTGTCAGACAGAGGTTCAGTGTTTACTTCTCGTTTCTGGCAGAAGTTGCAGGAAGCGATGGGCACTAGGTTGAATTTCAGTACTGCTTTTCATCCTCAGACAGATGGCCAGTCTGAGAGGACGATCCAGACACTGGAAGATATGTTGAGGATGTGTGTCTTGGATTTGGGAGGTAGCTGGGATGATCATTTGTCGCTTGTGGAGTTTGCATATAATAACAGCTACCATAGCAGTATTGGCATGGCACCATATGAGGCGTTGTATGGAAGGAAGTGTAGATCCCCGTTGAGTTGGGATGAGATTGGTGAGAGAGCTTTGACTGGACCAGAGATGGTTCAGGATGCTGCAGAGAAAGTCGCCGTGATCAAGCGGAGATTAGAGACCGCAGTTAGCAGACAGAAGAGTTATGCGGATCCTAGGCGCAGAGATGTGGAGTTTCAGGTTGGAGATTTCGTTTTTCTGAAAGTATCTCCGATGAAGGGTGTGATGAGATTTGGCAAGAAGGGTAAGTTAGCACCGAGATATATTGGACCGTTTGAGATTCTGGAGAAAGTTGGCACTGTTGCATATCGGTTGGATTTGCCTCCGAGTATGTCGCAGGTGCATCCAGTATTTCATATCTCGATGTTGAGGAAGTATATCTCAGATCCTTCACATGTGTTGCAACCAGACAGTGTGGAAGTGAGTGAAGATTTGACGTTTGTAGAAGAACCTGTGGCGATCGTTGATTTTCAAGTTCGACAGTTGCGATCGAAGCAGATTCCGATGGTCAAGGTTTTGTGGCGTAGCGACAGAGTTGAAGAGCATACGTGGGAGACTGAAGCTGAGATGCGAGCTTCTTACCCGTATCTCTTTCCTTCCTGATTCTGTAATCTTGTTTTTAGAATTCGGGGACGAATTCCTGTAAGGGGGGAAGACTGTAATATCCCGTAATTTTAAAAATATTTTTACACTGTACCGGGATATGCAGTGTCAGTGATTTTTGTATTTTATACGATATTTTTATGAGTTGATATGTATTTTAAACCTATTTTAATTACTGTCTATTATTTTCAGTATTTTACGTAAAATTTTCCCGGGACTTTCATTTTCGGGGAAATTTTCACGTAAACAATGTATTATTAATTATTTTAAATGTATTTACGGGTTTGCATGAACTCATACATATTTTTAAATTATTAAATAAAGCCTGTGTGTGTATATTTAATTAGGGTTTATTATTACCCTAATATTTTATTATTTATTTATTATTATTTGATTATTTTATTTATTATTAAATTATTAAAATTTATTATTTTATTTAAAATTTATTATTTTTTTTTCTTTTTTTCTTTTTCTTTTCCTTTTTCTTTCTTTTTCTTTTCTTTTCTCTTTCCTTTTCTTTCTTTTTCTTTTTCTTCTTCTTCTTCTTTCTTCTCCCGTGGGTGCCGCCGGACCACTACATTTTGTCACCGTGGTTTCTCCCTCCTCCGGCCACCGTTTTCGACACCGCCGGTCTCTATCTTCTCCTTGAGCTCCGGTGAGTGTTATTCTAGCTTTTGTTTGAGCTAAAATGGTCTAGAATTTCTTAGGTTTTGAGTTGAATATTTCGGCCACTTTTGGTTTTCGATTTTTTTGAGCTTCAATTTGGATGATTCATGGAAACTTCCTTCACAAATGTTGTTCCTGGTAGTTTAATCTTCATGTATGAATTTTTGTAGAATTTTTGGAGATTGTTTGGATTTTTGGGTATTTTTGAATATTTTAATATTATTTTCGAATTTTCGGAAATTAATTATTTAAATTATGAAATTGGAGTTTATGGTTGAATTAGGTGTTGAAATGAATTATAGGAATTTATTTGGAATTTTTATGAATTTCTAAGTATTTATTTTTAATTATTGAAGTTTATGTGATTTTGTAAAATTAAGTTAATTGTGTTTTTATTTGAATTTAATTGGTTAATTGAGTTTAATTATTGATATTATTGATAAATATGTTGAGAAAATTAATTTTGGATAATTGTATGATTTTTAGTGAATTTTTGAAGTAATTTAGGTATATATATATATATAGGGGTATTTTGGTAATTTTACCCTAAATTGTCTAAAAATGTAATTTAATTGGTTTTAATATTTATTTAAGGTATAAAAATGATTTCTACAAATATTTGGTATTTTTAACTAATTAAAACTATTTTTCGTGAATTATTTTCAATTATATATATAATATACGGTTTTTCAAATAAAATGAGTTTTAATCGATTTTTATAGTGTTTCAAGGTCAATTATGTAATTTTTATTTATAAAATGTATTTTTATGATTTAAGGATATTTTTGGTATATTTGAATATATATTCTGTGTTTGTGGACCCCGGTCGACAGATTGTAGTCTGGAGTCCGACCGAGGGGTTGTGATTGTTTATGGTGTTATTTTCGAAGTGTATTTTCTTTGCAGGGTCGGCTCTACTCTTTTGAGTAGAGAGATGTCTGTTTTACAGGGGAGGTTCTGCCGGATTTCCGGTAGAATTCTCGTAAAACGTGATATCCAGTCGAACCCTAATTTCCGATTCTGTGTTGAATACTCTAGATTTAATTCTAGGATTTCTGTTAGGGTTATTCTGATGTCGATTAATTATTTCTTGTTTAGTTGCGCCGAGACCGAGGGTTAGTGGACCAGGCCCGTCGGACCTGTCTCGTGGAGCGCATTAGGTGAGTTACTATATTATATATATATGCTTAGGATGCATGATTTAGAAAATGCATGTTTTATTTTTACTAAATATGCATAAATAACATGATTTATATTCAAGTATATTTTTGGTATATAATAAATTATATACATGTTTTATTAATAAAATATATTTAAAATGTTTTTAAATATATTTTTAGTTTAATTCATGATTTGATTGGATTTATTTGACATATATATACTCAAAATATACCTGGTTTATGTTTGGTATATTTTCGGTATATATATGGTTTATATTGTTGATTTATTTAAATTCATGCATCATGTATTTGTGAATGAATGTTTTATTATTTATTACTGAAGGATATCAATAGAACGTGCTACCTAGTGGGCAGCACTAGGACCGAGTACGTACCGGTACGCCTATAGTTTTAGGCTTTATTACTAACTTATTTGTGGATATCGATTTGATTATGATTATTGATATATGTGAGATGTGGTTTGTGGGTGTGATTGCTGGAGCTCGGTTGACCAAGTGTCTCGGGGCCAATCACACTGGCAGTCAGACTGCTGGAGCTCGGTTGACTTAGTGTCTCGGGGCCAGTCTACTGTCCATATGGATTAAGTGGATATATTTGGAATCAGTGAGCCTGTATGGCTAGAGTGTTGTTTAACACTATTTTTCTGAGGTTACGATATTCTAGGGTTCTATGTGATCCTTCATAAAAGTTGATTTTCAAATAAAATATATAAAATGATTTTTCTGCATCTGTATGAAATTGCCTGTATATATACATATTACTCATATACTGATGACTGTATGCATTATCACTTAGAGTGTATGTATATATATTATAGTAATTCACTCAGTGAGGTCTGACTCCCCTCCGTTGACTATTTTTCAGGAGAGTCAACTTCCTCAGACCTCAGTAGCAGGTCGATACGCCGGATTTCTTCCGCCCCGGCTTCTTTATGTAAATTGTATACTTGAGTCTTATTTATTTCATCTAGATACTGCAGTAGTTGTGATTTTCTAAAGTTGTGATTTTCAGTAGTTGTATATTAAAGTATGTGTTTTAAAGAGATGTATTATAGTAAAACTGGATTTGTATAAAGATTATACATTTATGAGATTATATATGCGATGTGATGAGTTTTGAATTATATCCAGTTGAGATGGATGATATTGTAATATTTATGATATTTATGATTTTATTTTCCGCTGCATATTATATTTTTATGGTTATTATTGCATATTTATTTTATTTTTAGGCTTGCTATGGGTTCCGGATTCGAAAGAATTCCCGTTCCCTAGCGCCGGTCATGGCCCCTGTTTTGGGTCGTGACAACAACACTCTAGCCATACATGCTCACTTATTCCAAATATAATCACTTGATCCATTTAGACAGTAGACTGGCCCCGAGACACTAAGTCAACCGAGCTCCAGCAGTCTGACTGTCAGTGTGATTGGCCCCGAGACACTTGGTCAACCGAACTCCAACAATCACACTCCCCAAATCATATCACACCTATCAAATAATCAGATTCAATCAATATCCTCAAGCAGGCTAGTAATATAGCCTAAATGCTATAAGCATACTGGTACGTACTCGGTCCCAGTGCTGCCCACTAGGTAGCATGTTCTATTGATATCCTTTATTTAATAAATAAAACATACATTCATAAAATAAATGATGCATGAATTTGAAATAAACAACAACATAAACCATATATATACTAGAAATATACCAGAAATATACCAAAAGTAAACCAGGTATTTTTCGAGTATATATACTTCAAATAAATCCAATATATTTGCAAAATAAACTAGAAATATATTTAAAAACATTTTAAGTATAAATGTTAAATAAAGCATGCAAATAATTTACAATATACTAAAAATAAACCAAAGATAAACCAAAAATAAACTTAAATACTAATTGAGCTATTTATGCATAATTAATCAAAATAACATACATTCCTAAATCATGCACCCTAAGCATATATATATAAAATAGTAACTCACACTTAGTGCGCTCCTCGAGATAGGTCCGACGGGCCTGGTCCACTAGCCCTCGGTCTCGGTGCAACTAAACAAACAATAAATAACAGACATCAGAATAAACCTAACAGAAAATCCTAGAAACTCGATCTAGAATATTAGACACAAAATTAAAAATCAGAATTCGACCAGACATCATGTTTTACGAGAATTCTATCAAAAATTCGGCAAAACCTCCCTTGTAAAACGGACATCTCTCTACTCAAAGAGTAGAGCCGGCCTTGCAAAGAAACACACTTCGAAAAACAGGTTCAAAAACACATTCATAACCCCTCGGTCGGACTCCAAACTACAGTCTACCGACCGGGGTCCATAATCACAGAATATTTATGAAAATACCAAAAATACCCTTGTATCACAGAAATACATTTTATAAGTAGAAATTACGAAATTAACCTTAAAACACATTAAAAACCGATAAAACTCATTTTATTAGAAAAATCGTATATTATATATATAATTTGAAAATAATTCACGAAAAATAGGTTTAATTAATTAAAAATACTAAATAATTTGTAGAAATCATTTTTATACCTTAAATAACTATTAAAACCAATTTAATTACATTTTTAGTCAATTTAGGGTAAAATTACCAAAATACCCCTATATATATAAATATACTAAAATTCATTCGAAAATTCACCAAAAATAGTATAATTATCCAAAATTAATTTTCTCAATATGTTTATCAATAATATCAATAATTAAACTCAATTGACCAATTAATTTCAATTAAAAACACAATTAACCTAATTTTCCAAAATTACATAAACCTAAATAAATTCAAAATAAATACATAGAAATTCATAAAAATTCCAAATAAATTTCTATAATTCATTTCAACACCTATATTTATCATAAAACACAATTTCATAATTTATTTAATTAATTTTCGAAAATTAGAAAATAATATTAAAATACCCAAAAATCAAAATAATCTCCAAAATTTCTAAAAAAATTCACACATGAAGATTAAGCCAAGGGGAACAACATTTGTGAAGGAATTTTTTCATGAATCAATCAATTCGAAGTTCAAAAAAATCAAGAACCCTAAAATGGCCGAATTACAAAAAATCAAAACCTAAGCAAATCTAGACCATTTTAAGTGAAAAAAGCTTGGAATCACACTCACCGAAGCTCAAGGAGAAGAAAGAGACTGGCGGTGTCAAAAACAGTGGCCGAAATCACATCAATCAACGTTAGCTTCCACTTTCGGCTTTCCGGCCAAAAATGGGCTTCCCGACGCCAGAAACAGCTGCAGCAGGTGGCGGGGAAGGCTGGGGAAGGAGGTGGCACACCGGGAGGCACACCGACGGTGAGAAAACGACGGTAGTAGTAGTGGAATTGCGATGGGAACGGTCGGGAGGAAGAAGAAGGAAGAATGGCAAAACCGTAAATAACTCAAACTTTATAATTTTGTTAATATTAAATGTATATATGTATATATATATATATATACTTTACACTATATATTAAAATAATATAAAATCACACACATTAATTATACACCACACACATATAATTTAATATTTTAAATAATTTATACACTAAAAATAATTAAATAATATTAAAACTAATTAATAAATAATAAAATATTACGATAATTAATTAAACCCTAATTAAATAAATAAGTACACATATATACATTATTTAGTACTTCGAAAGTATATATGAGTTCATGCAAATCCGGAAATCTATTTAATATAATTAATAATAAATAATTTACGTGTCAATTTTTCCGAAAATGCAAGTCCTGGAAAAATTTTACGTAAACTGCTTAAAATAATATAAAACAAATAAAAAATCAATTTTAATTAAATAGCAACTCATGAAATATCATAAATATATATACATAAATTATTAACACTGTATATCCCGATGAAATATTAAAATGTTTAAAAATATGGGATATTACAATATTTATGATATTTTATGAGTTTCTTGTTTGTTGAAAGCTAGTTTTAATTATTTTATATTATTTTGAGTACTTTACGTAAAATTTTCCTGGGAATTGTATTTTCGGGGAAATTGACACGTAAATAATTTAATATTAATTATTTTGACTAGTTTTACGAATTTGCATGAACTCATACATAATTTTTAAGTGCTAAAATAAAATGTATATATGTGTATTTATTTAAATTAATTAGTATTTAATTAATACCTTAATTTTTATTATTTAGTTGTAATATTAATTACTTAATTTTAAGTGTATAAATTATTAAATATATTAAAATATTTGTGTGGTGAGTATTATTTGTGTGTGGGAATATATATATAATATTATAATATAACATGGACATATATATATATACATATACACATTATTATTTATCAAAAATCAGAAGTTTACTTTATTTACAGTTTTGCCACTATCTTCATCTTCTTCCCTCCCGATCAGTTTTCCACCATTTTCGGCCACTGTGACCTTTGTTTCTTGATGTCACTGTGCCCCTCAACCTTACTCCTCCCTTGCCAGCCATTCCCGATGCCTGAAGCTCCCTTTTTCAAAGAGTTTGACCGATTTTTCTCAAAGAAGCCGAAAATCGATCAAGCTCCGATCGACGTGATTCCGGCCACAAAATTCGACGCCACCGGTCTCCATCTTCTCGTTGAGCTCTGGTGAGTGTGATTCCAAGCTTTTTTTCACTTCAAATGGTCTAGATTTTCCTAGGTTTCAATTTCTTCATTTCAGCCATTTAGGGTTTTGAATTTTTTTAGCTTCAATTTGATTGATTTATGAAAACTCCCTTCACAAAATTTGATCCTAGAAGCTCAATATATATTTTGTAATGTTTGTATAATTTTTGGATTTTATTTTGATTTTTGGGTATTTTTGATTATTTTATCATTATTTTCTAATTTTCAAAAATTAATTAATTAAATTATAAAATTGTGTTTTATGGTAATTATAGCTGTTAAAATGAATTATAGAAATTTATTTGTAATTTTTTTTGAATTTTTATATATTTATTTGGAATTTATTAAGTTTATGTAATTTTGAAAAATAGGGTTAATTATGTGTTTAATTGAAATAAATTGGTAAATTGAATATATTTATTGATATTATTGAATTTTATGTTGAGAAAATTAATTTTGAGTAATTATATTATTTTTGGTGAATTTTTGGATTTATTTTAGTAAATATATATATATAGGAGTATTTTGGTAATTTTCAATAAATTAGCTAAAAATGTAATTAAATCAGTTTTAATAGTTAATAGTTATTTAGGGTATAAAAATGATTTCTACAAATTTTTTAGTATTTTTAACTAATTAAAACTATTTTTCGTAAATTATTTTCAAATTATATGTATATTATACGATTTTTTTCTAAATAAATGAGTTTTTATCGGTTTTTAATAAGTTTTAGGGTTAATTATGTAATTTGGAATTATAAAATTTATTTTTATTATAAAAGGGCATTTTCGGTGTTTTATAATTATTCTGTGAATTGTGAACCTCGATCGGTGAATTATAGTTTGGAGTTCGACCGAGGGATTGTGGTTGTGAATTTGGTGTTATTCCGAAGTGTGTTTTCTTTACAGGACCGGCTCTACTCTTTGAGTAGAGAGATGTCCATATTACAAGGGAGGTTCTGCTGGATTTTCGGTAGAATTCTCATTAAACGTGATGTCTGGTGAAATCCCTATTCTAATTCTGTGTTTAAAATTCTAGATCGAGTCTTTAGAATTTCCATTAAATTTATTCTGATTTCATGTTGTCATTTGTTTGTTTAGTTGCACCGAGACCGAGGCCTAACGGATCAGGCCCGTCGAGTTTGTCTCGTGGAACGCTAACATGTGGGTTATTATACTGTATATATATGCATTGCATATAGGATGCATCACTTAGGGTTTTTTATTTTCATTTTATGTCTTTAAAGTGATTTAAGTTATAATATTTTTGGTATATCTAGGGTTGTATTTTTGTATATATATATGCATGTTAAATAATTATTGATGATATTTTGGTATATGCACATTAAACATTTAGGTTTATGTTTAATACATTTTAATATATATATACATGCTTAAAATGTACATTTAGACATAATTATTTTATTAAATGATTAGTATACTTTAGGTATAGTTTTAGTAGATTTTAAGTTTATTCTTAAATAATTGCATGCTAAATTATAAACCTACACTTAAATTGTTTTTAAGTTTATTTTTGGTATATTTTTGATATATTTCCCTAAATAAATGTATGTTTTATTATTAATTGAAACCTAAAACATTAGTGGTATACTTAGGGTTTAATTGTGATTTATGCATGCTAGAAAATTAGGTTATTTTGGTAGAATGTGAATATATGTTAAACCTAAACACATATTTAAATGAACATTTATACATAAATGTTTTATTAAATGATTTGTGTACTTAGGGCATATCTTTTGTATATTTAGGTATATTTTTAAGAAAATGCATGTTATATTATTGTTATACATTTAAATTGTTTTTAACTATATTAATGATTTATCTTTAGTTTATTTCATATTTTATTTGACACATATATATATATACCCGAAATATACTTGTAATATCCCGTGTTTTTAAACATTTTTACACTGTACCGGGATATACAGTGTTAATAATTTTTGTATATATACTATGATATTTTTACTAGTTGTTATGTATTTAAAACCTATTTTAATTATTGTGTATTATTTACAGTACTTTACGTAAAATTTTCCCTGGGACTTGCATTTTCGGGGAAATTTTCACGTAAACATTTTAATATTAATTATTTTAAATATATTTTCGGACTTGCATGAACTCATACATATTTTAAAATATTAAACACCGTGTATACATATAATTATTTATTTAATTAGGGTTTAGTATTACCCTAATATTTTATTAATTATTTATTAGTTTTATTGTTATTTAATTATTTTTATTTAGTATAAATTATTAAAATATTAAATTTTATGTGTGTGGTGTATATTTAATGTGTGTAATTTAATATTATTTTAATATATAGTATAAAGTATATATATATACATATAATACATTAAAAATCAAAAATTTTGGAAAATTACCATTTTGCCCCCAAGCCTCCTTCCCCGATTTGCTTCCCTTCGTTGTCCGGACATCTGCCGTGCCGTGAGAGTGCCGTCCGGTGTGCCACCACCTTCCCCAGCCTCTTCCGCCGCCTGTGGTAGCCGTTTCCGGCGTCTTGAGGTCGGTTTTGGCCGGAGAAGCTGAAACTTTGGCCACCGTCGATCACGTCAATTCCGGCCACCATTTTTGACACCGTCAGTCTCTTTCTTCTCCTTGAGCTCCGGTGAGTGTGATTCTAGCTTTGTTTTGAGCTAAAATTGTAATATCCCATGTTTTTTTAAAATATTTTTACACTGTACCGGGATATACAGTGTTAATAATTTTTGAATATATATTACGATATTTTTACGAGTTAATATGTATTTAAAAACCTATTTTAAATACTGTGTATTATTTACAGTGTTTTATGTAAAATTTTCCCGAGACTTGCATTTTCGGGGAAATTTTCACGTAAATATTTTAATATTAATTATTTTAAATATATTTTCGGACTTGCATGAACTCATGCGTATTTTTAAATTACTAAATAAAGCCTATGTGTGTGTATATTTATTTAATTAGGGTTTAATATATATTACCCTAATATTTTATTATTTATTATTTATTTATTATTATTTAATTATTTTAATTATTATTAAATTATTAAAATTATTTTATTATTATTTAATTATTTTATTTTTTATTTTTTTTCTCTTTTTCTTTTTTTTTTCTTTTTTTTTTCTTTTTTTTTTCTTTCCTTTCTTTTTTCTTTTTTCTTCTTCTTCTTCTTCTTCTCCCGCTCCCGACCACCACCCCTCACCGTCTGCAACTCCGGTCACCTACCGTCGGTGTGCCTCCCGGCTTGCCACCGCTGTTCCCAGCCGTCCCCCGTCGCCAGCAGCTCCCTTCCCCGGCGTCGGCAGCCCCATTTTCCTCTTTTTGCCGAAAATCGTCCCTTTGCCGTTTCTCCCATTTCCGGCCACCGTTTTCGACACCGCCGTCTCTTTCTTCTCCTTGAGCTCCGGTGAGTGTGATTCTAGCTTTGGTTTGAGCTAAAATGGTTTAGATTTGCTTAGGTTTTGATTTTTCGAATTCGGCCACATTAGGGTTTTCGATTTTTTTGAGCTTTGAATTGGTTGATTCATGAAAACTCCCTTCATAAATTTTGTTCCTAGTAGCTCAATCTACATGTATGAATTTTTTTAGAATTTTTGGAGATTTTTTGGATTTTTGGGTATTTTTGAGTATTTTAATATTATTTTCTAATTTTCGGAAATTAATTATTTAAATTATGAAATTGGATTTTATGGTTAAATTAGGTGTTGAAATTAATTATAGGAATTTATTTGGAATTTTTATGAATTTTTATGTATTTATTTTGAATTATTGAATTTTATGTAAATTTGAAAAATTAGGTTAAATGTGTTTTTAATTGAATTTAATTGGTTAATTGAGTTTAATTATTGATATTATTGATAAATATGTTGAGAAAATTAATTTTGGATAATTGTATAATTTTTTGTGAATTTTTGAAGTAATTTAAGTATATTAATATATATAGGGGTATTTTGGTAATTTTACCCTAAATTGGCTAAAAATGTAATTTAATTGGTTTTAATAATTATTTAAGGTATAAAAATGATTTCTACAAATTATTTAGTATTTTTAACTAATTAAAACTATTTTTCGTGAATTATTTTCAATTATATATATAATATACGGTTTTACTAATAAAATGAGTTTTTATCGGTTTTTACTGTGTTTAAAGGTTAATTATGTAATTTCTACTTATAAAATATATTTCTATGATTTAAGGGTATTTTTGGTATTTTTAGAATTTTTTGTGTTTGTGGACCCCGGTCGGTGGACTGTAGTTTGGAGTCCGACCGTGGGATTTTGATTGTGCTTTGTGTAGTTTTTCGAAGTGTATTTCCTTGCAGGGTCGGCTCTACTCCTTTGAGTAGAGAGATGTCCATTTTACAGGGGAGGTTCTGCCGGATTTTCGGTAGAATTCTCATAAAACGTGATATCCAGTCGAACCCTAATTCCTGATTCTGTGTTTAATACTCTAGATCGAATTCTAGGATTTCTGTTAGGTTTATTCTGATGTATATTATTTATTGCTTGTTTAGTTGCGCCGAGACCGAGGGCTAGTGGACCAGGCCTGTCGGACCCGTCTCGTGGAGCGCACTAGGTGAGTTACTATACTATATATATATGCTTAGGATGCATGATTTAGAAATGCATGTTTTATGTTGATTAAATATGCATAAATAATTTGATTATTTCTTAAGTTTATATTAAGTATATTTTTGGTTTATTTTTGGTATATATTAAATTATATGCATGTTTTGTAAATAAAATATATTTAAAATGTTTTTAAATATATTTATAGCTTAAGTTATAATTTGATTGAATTCATTTGACGTATATATACTCGAAATATACCTGGTTTACTTTTGGTATATTTCCGGTATATATATGGTTTATATTGTTATTTCATTTAAATTCATTCATTATTTATTGTGAATGAATGATTTATATTATTAATGATGAAGGATATCAATAGAACGTGCTACCTAGTGGGCAGCACTAGGACCGAGTACGTACCGGTACGCCTATAGTATTTAGGCTATAATACTAACTTATTTGTGGATATTGATTTGATGTGATTATTGATATGTGTGAGATATGGTTTGGAGGTGTGATTGTTGGAGCTCGGTTGACCAAGTGTCTCGGGGCCAATCACACTGGCAGTCAGACTGCTGGAGCTCAGTTGACTTAGTGTCTCAGGGCCAGTCTACTGTCTAAATGGATTAAGTGGATATATTTGGATTAAGTGAGCCTGTATGGCTAGAGTGTTGTTTAACACTATTTTCTGAGGTTACGATATTCTAGGGTTCTATGTGATCCTTCATAAAAGATGATTTCCAATACAAATATATAAAAATGATTTTTTGCATCTGTGTGAAATTGCCTGTATATATATTAGATATATATATATTGTTGATTGTATGCATTGTCACTTAGTGTGTATGTATATATATTATAGTAATTCACTCAGTGAGGTCTGACTCCCCTCCGTTGACTATTTTTCAGGAGAGTCAACTTCTTCAGACCTTAGTAGCAGGTCGATACGCCGGATTTCTTCCGCCCCGGCTTCTTTGTGTAAATTATCTACTTGAGTCTTATTTATTTTATCTAGACACTGCAGTAGTTGTGAATTAAAGTATTGGATTTCATGTATTTTATTTAAAGAGATGTATTATATTGAAACTGGATTTGTATTAAAGATTATATATATGTGATGACATTTGATTCAAATCCAGTGATGAAAATGTTATTATTATATTTATGATTTTTATTTTCGCTGCATATTATATGGTTATTGTTTTTATTGCATGATTTATTTTATTTTTAGGCTTGCTACGAGTTCCGGATTCGAAAGAATTCCCGTTCCCTAGCGCCGGTCATGGCCCTTGTTTTGGGTCGTGACAAAAATGGTCTAGAATTGCTTAGGTTTTGAATTTTCAATTTCGGTCACATTAGGGTTTTTGATTTTTTTGAGCTTTGAATTGATTGATTCATGAAAACTCCCTTCACAAATGTTATTCCTAGTAGCTTAATCTACATGTATGAATTTTTGTGGAATTTTTGGGTATTTTTGAATATTTTAATATTATTTTCTAATTTTCGGAAATTAATTATTTAAATTATGAAATTGGGGTTTATGGTTAAATTAGGTGTTGAAATGAATTATAGGATTTTATTTGGAATTTTTATGAATTTCTAAGTATTTATTTTGAATTATTTGAGTTTATGGAATTTTGAAAAATTAGGGTTAAATGTGTTTTTATTTGAATTTAATTGGATAATTGGGTTTAATTATTGATATTATTGATAAATATGTTGAGAAAATTAATTTTGGATAATTGTATAATTTTTGGTGAATTTTTGAAGTAATTTAAGTATATTTATATATATAGGGGGTATTTTGGTAATTTTACCCTAAATTGGCTAAAAATGTAATTTAATTGGTTTTAATAGTTATTTAAGGTATAAAAATGATTTCTACAAATTATTTAATATTTTTAACTAATTAAAACTATTTTTCATGAATTATTTTCAATTATATATATAATATACGGTTTTATTAATAAAATGAGTTTTTATCGATTTTTACAGTGTTTTAAGGTTAATTATGTAATTTCTACCAATAAAATGTATTTCTATGTTATAAGGATATTTTTTGGTATTTCCTAAATTGTTCTGTGATTGTGGACCCCGGTCGGTGGACTGTAGTTTGGAGTCCGACCGTGGGATTTTGATTGTGCTTTGTGTAGTTTTTCGAAGTGTATTTTCTTGCAGGGTTGGCTCTACTCTTTTGAGTAGAGAGATTTCCGTTTTACAGGGGAGGTTCTGTCGAATTTTTGATAAAATTCTCGTAAAACGTGATATCCAGTCGAACCCTAATTTCTGATTGTGTTTAATACTCTATATCAAATTCTAGGAGTTCTATTAGGTTTATTCTAATGTCTGTCGTTATTTGTTTGTTTAGTTGCGTCGAGACCGAGGGCTAGTGGACCAAGCCCGTCGGACCCGTCTCGTGGAGCACATTAGGTGAGTTATTATACTATATATATATGCTTAGGATGCATGATTTAGAAATATATATTTTATTTCGATTAAAATGCATAAATAATATGATTTGTATTTAAGTATATTTTTGATTTATTTTTTGTATAAATTAAATTATATGCATGTTTTGTAAATAAAATATTTAAAATGTTTTTAAATATATTTCTAGCTCAAGTTATAATTTGATTGAATTCATTTTACATATATATACTCGAAATATACCTGGTTTACTTTTGGTATATTTCTAGTATATATATGGTTTATGTTGTTATTTTATTGAACTTCATGCATCATTTATTTTTATGAATGAATGTTTTATATTTATTAATGAAGGATATCGATAGAACGTGCTACCTAGTGGGCAGCACTAGGATCGAGTACGTACCGGTATGCCTATAGCATTTAGGCTATATTACTAACTTATTTGTGGATATTGATTTGATGTGATTATTGATATGTGTGAGATATGGTTTGGAGGTGTGATTGCTGGAGCTCGGTTGACCAAGTGTCTCGAGGCCAGTCTACTGTCTAAATGGATTAAGTGGATATCTTTGGATTAAGTGAGCCTGTGTGGCAAGAATGTTGTCTAACACTATTTTCGAGGTTGCAATATTCTAGGATTCTATTTGATCCTTCATAAAAGATGATTTTCAATAAAACATATAAAATGATTTTTCTGCATCTGTGTGAATTTGCCTGTATATATATTAGATATATATATACTGTTGATTGTATGCATTGTCACTTAGTGTGTATGTATATATATTATAGTAATTCACTCAGTGAGGTCTGACTCCCCTCCGTTGATTATTTTTCAGGAGAGTCAACTTCTTCAGACCTCAGTAGTAGGTCGATACGCCGGATTTCTTCCGCCCCGGCTTCTTTGTGTAAATTATTTACTTGAGTCTTATTTTTATAATCTAGACACTGCAGTAGTTATGAATTAAAGTGTGGGATTTCATGTATTTTATTTAAAGAGATGTATTATATTGAAACTGGATTTGTATTGAAAGATTTTATATATATGTGATGAGATGAGATTTGATTTAAATCTAGTTGATGGAAATGTTATTATATTTATGATTTTTATTTCCGCTGCAAATTTGATATGGTTATTACCATTGCATGTTTTATTTTATTTTTAGGCTTGCTACGGGTTCCGGATTCGAAAGAATTCCCGATCCCTAGCGCCGGTCATGGCCCTTGTTTTGGGTCGTGACAATACTGGGTATATTTTAGGTTTATTTTTGGTATATATATATATATATATATATATATATATATATATAGTTGGTTTTACTATTATGAATATTGTTCTACATTAACTATTTTTCGAATGAATGATTTATTTAAATGAAGGATATCAATAGAACATGCTTCCTAGTGGGCAGCACTAGGATCGTGTACGTACCGATGCGATAGATAAGGTGTAATATCCCGTGTTATTAAAATATTTTTACACTGTACCGGGATATGCAGTGTTAATAATTTATGTATTTTATATGATATTTTTACGAGTTGTTATGTATTTTAAACCTATTTTAATTACTGTGTTTTATTTACAGTACTTTACGTAAAATTTTCCCGGGACTTGCATTTTCGGGGAAATTTTCACGTAAATATTTTAGTATTAATTATTTTAAATATATTTTCGGACTTGCATGAACTCATACGTATTTTTAAATTACTAAATAAAGCCTCTGTGTGAATATTTATTTAATTAGGGTTTAATATATATAACCCTAATATTTTATTATTTATTTATTTATTTATTTATCATTATTTAATTATTTTATTTATTATTAAATTATTAAAATTTAATTTTTATTATTATTTTATGAATATTTAATTATTTTCTTTTTCTTTTTCTTTTTCTTTTTCTTTTTTCTTTTTTTTCTTTTTTTTTCTTTTTTTTCTTTTTTCTTTCTTTTTCTTTTTCTTTTCTTTTTCTTTCTTTTTCTTTTTCTTCTTCTCCTTCTTCTTTCTCCCGCGCCCAACGACCACCACCTTTCCCCTCACCGCTGCAACTCCGGTCACCTATCGTCGGTGTGCCTCCCGGCTTGCCACCGCCGTTCCCAGCCGTCCTCCGCCGCCTCCAGCTCCTTTCCCCGGCGCCGGCAGCTCCATTCTTCCTCTTTTGGCCGAAAATCAACCCTTCGCCGTTTCTCCCTCCTCCGGCCACCGTTTTCGACACCGCCGGTCTCTTTCTTCTCCTTGAGCTCCGGTGAGTGTGATTCTAGCTTTGGTTTGAGCTAAAATGGTCTAGATTTGCTTAGGTTTTGAATTTTCAATTTCGGTCACATTAGGGTTTTTGATTTTTTTGAGCTTCGAATTGGATGATTCATGAAAACTTCCTTCACAAATGTTGTTCCTAGTAGCTCAATCTACATGTGTGAATTTTTGTAGAATTTTTGGAGATTTTTTGGATTTTTGGGTATTTTTGAATATTTTAATATTATTTTCTAATTTTCGGAAATTAATTATTTAAATTATGAAATTGGAGTTTATGGTTGAATTAGGTGTTGAAATGAATTATAGGAATTTATTTGGAATTTTTATGAATTTCTAAGTAATTATTTTGAATTATTGAAGTTTATGTGATTTTGAGAAATTAGGGTTAAATGTGTTTTTATTTGAATTTAATTGGTTAATTGAGTTTAATTATTGATATTATTGATAAATATGTTGAGAAAATTAATTTTGGATAATTGTATGATTTTTGGTGAATTTTTGAAGTAATTTAAGTATATTTATATATATAGGGGTATTTTGGTAATTTTACCCTAAATTGTCTAAAAATGTAATTTAATTGGTTTTAATAGTTATTTAAGGTATAAAAATGATTTCTATAAATTATTTAGTATTTTTAACTAATTAAAACTATTTTTCGTGAATTATTTTCAATTATATATATAATATACGGTTTTTCAAATAAAATGAGTTTTATTCGGTTTTTTACAGTGTTTTAAAGATAATTATGTAATTTCCACCTATAAAATGTATTTCTGTGATTTAAGGGTATTTTTGGTATTTCTAGAATTGTTCTGTGTTTGTGGACCCCGGTCGGTAGACTGTAGTTGGAGTCCGACCGAGGGGTTGTGGTTGAGTGTTGAGCTTGTTTTTCGAAGTGTGTTTCTTTGCAGGGTTGGCTCTACTCTTTTAAGTAGGGAGATTTCCGTTTGACAGGGGAGGTTCTGTCGGATTTTCGGTAGAATTCTCGTAAAATGTGATGTCCAGTCGAACCCTAATTCTGTTTCCGTATTTTAATACTCTAGATTGAATTCTAGGATTTCTGTTAGGTTTATTCTAATGTCGGTTATTTATTGCTTGTTTAGTTGCGCCGAGACCGAGGGCTAGTGGACCAGGCCCGTCGGACCCGTCTCGTGGAGCGCACTAGGTGAGTTACTATACTATATATATATGCTTAGGATGCATGATTTAGAAATATATATTTTATTTCGATTAAAATGCATAAATAATATGATTTGTATTTAAGTATATTTTTGGTTTATTTTTCATATATATTAAATTATATATATGTTTTGTAAATAAAATATATTTAAAATGTTTTTTAAATATATTTCTAGCTTAAGTTATAATTTGATTGAATTCATTTGACATATATATACTCGAAATATACCTGGTTTACTTTTGGTATATTTTCGGTATATATATGGTTTATATTGTTATTTCAATTAAATTCATGCATCATTTAATTGTGAATGAATGTTTTATATTTATTAATGAAGGATATCAATAGAACGTGCTACCTAGTGGGCATCACTAGGACCGAGTACGTACCGATACGCCTATAGTATTTAGGCTATGTTACTAACTATTTGTGGATATTGATTTGATATGATTATTGATATGTGAGATATGGTTTGGAGGTGTGATTGCTGGAGCTCGATCGACCAAGTGTCTCGGGGCCAATCACACTGGCAGTCAGACTGCTGGAGCTCGGTTGACTTAGTGTCTCGGGGCCAGTCTACTGTCTAAATGGATTAAGTGGATATATTTGGAATAAGTGAGCCTGTATGGCTAGAGTGTTGTTTAACACTATTTTCTGAGGTTGCGATATTCTAGGGTTCTATTTGATCCTTCATAAAAGATGTTTTTCAGATAAAATACATAAAAATGATTTTATTGCATCTGTGTGCAATTGCCTGTATATATACATATTATATATACTGTTGACTGTATGCATTATCACTTAGTGTGTATGTATATATATTATAGTAATTCACTCAGTGAGGTCTGACTCCCCTCCGTTGACTATTTTTCAGGAGAGTCAACATCTTCAGACCTCAGTAGCAAGTCGATACGCTGGATTTCTTCCGCCCCGGCTTCTTTGTGTAAATTATTTACTTGAGTCTTATTTATTTTATCTAGACACTGCAGTAGTTGTGAATTGAAGTATTGGATTTCATGTACTTTATTTTAAAGAGATGTATTATATTAAAACTGGATTTGTATTAAAGAGATTATGTATCTATGAGATGAGATTTTAATTTAAATCCAGTGATGAAAATGATATTGTGATATTTAAGATTTTTATTTCCGCTGCATATATATTATATGGTTATTGTAAATGCATGATTTATTTTATTTTTAGGCTTGCTACGGGTTCCGGATTCGAAAGAATTCCCGTTCCCTAGCGCCGGTCATGGCCCCTGTTTTGGGTCGTGACAAAGTTGGTATCAGAGTGGAGTTCTGTGTCAGGGCTTAGTTATGTGAGTTGTGGCCCTAGTTTTAAAGTTGTGTTTTCTTTTGGTAACTACTGCAGTGTATTAGGTTCGAGTATGTCTTGATAAGTATTTCTTGCTGTAGTTTTCAGCGTTATTCCTCCGTTGTCTATTTTGTCTGAATCTTTCTGTTTGTCTTTTCAGAATGAGGAGGCGAGCGCGTGTCGCTCCACCAGTCGTTGAGGCCGAGGATGATGAGTCTTTTCAGGATGAGGTTTTACCTCCTGAGCAGCTAGTTAGATGTAGAGGTCGTGGTAGAGGTAGACCTCGAGGAGCGGCAGGTCGCCGTAGGCAGAGAGAGTTACAGGACGAGGAGCCTGTTGAACCTGAGTTTGATGTTCCTGTTCCTCCAGTTGTTCAGCCTGTTCAGCCTGCCTATCAGCAGGGTATGTCTGACCCTGAGGCAGCTTTGTTCTATGCCCGAGTTGGCAGGATTGCTTTTGATGGTACTTCCGATCCGTTAGATTTTCTGAATGCGATTGAGACTAGGACTCGGACTGCTCATACCGGAGTACCAGCGGATCATGATCGTTGAGTTGTCTGTTGAGGGACCAGCCTTAGATTGGTTTATTCAGATGATCCAGCCCTATATGATGACGATGACATGGGCTCAGTTTCGAGAGTGATTTATGAGGAGATTCTGTCCAAAGCCTCTTCATTTGAGTTATCGTCTTCGTTTGACTAGTATTTCTCGTGGAGATCGATCTATAGAGGAGTATACCCGAGAGTTTCTTCGTCTGGGTAGATATACTGAGGATTTGATGCGAGATCAGTATTTTGCGATCACTACATACGTTACTGGTTTGGGTTCAGCTTTTGCTGGTATGCCTACAGCAGGCCTTACTCTCGAGTCTGTGATTGAGCTAGCTAAGGAGATTGAGCTGAGACTAGTTAAGCAGGGAGCGATGCCTGATTATTACCAGTTGGGAGTTCAGTCGAGTGGATCGCAGGCTACTCCGTATTCGAGTTTTCATGTTAGTTCGAGTAGTCAGCAGCGAGGTTTGACTCAGCAGAGTCAGAGACAGTAGCAGCGAGTGCATCGGAGCAGTAGACATGGCCGTGGAGGTCAGCGTAGATCGTTCAGATTTGGGTCAGGTGCTTCGAGCAGCAGCAGTGGTCGTAGTTCTGGATCAGCGGCCAGTGTTTGTCAGACTTGTGGTAGAGTCCATCAGGGACCGTGTTATCTGACACCACTGACATGCTTCAGATGCGGGCAGACAGGACATTTTGCCAGATCGTGTCCTTATTCTGGGTATCAGCAGCAGCAGATTCCGCTATTCCCACAGCAGTCGATTGCTAGTGCTGCACCCGTGCCATTTCAGTTGCCACCAGCCCAGCATCAGAGTTCTAGTCAGTTTGTTCCATAACAGAGTCGTGGTAGAGGTACTAGAGGAGGTGCCAGAGGTGTTGGCCAGGCTTCTACCAGTTAGCAGGGAGGTCGAGGTCAGGCCAGAGTCTTCCATCTGACTCAGCAGGATGCTCAGGCATCTAATGCAGTCGTGGCAGGTATTGTTTCTGTTTGTTACCTGGATGCATGGGTTTTGTTTGATCCGGGTGCCACACATTCGTTTGTTTCTCCCATTTTTGCTTCTAAATCTTGTTGGCAAGCTTCGAGGATGGCTTTTCCTTTGTCTGTTGCCACTCCTCTGAGTGATTCCTTGGACGCCGATATTGTTCTTTCTGGTTGTCCAGTTCTCGTGGGAGATAGAGAATTACCCGTCGATTTGATTTTGTTGGATGTGATGGAGTTCGATGTTATTTTAGGAATGGATTGGTTATCTCAGCACTATATCGTGGTAGATTGCAGGAATAAGGAGGTGACTTTCAGAATTCCTGGTGAAGTAGAATTTAAGTTTGTTGGTGATAGGAGTTCAGCGCCTCAGAATCTTATTTCTGCTATTACAGCTAGGAAGTTGTTGAGGAAAGGTTGTCAGGGATATTTGGCATTGGTCAGGGATACGTCAGTGGAGAAGTTATCACTCACAGATGTTCCGGTTGCTTGTGAGTTTCCTGATGTTTTTCCCGAGGAGTTACCAGGTTTACCACCTCATAGAGAGATTGAGTTCTGTATAGATGTGGTACCAGGTATTACTCCTATATCTATGCCACCCTATCGTATGGCTCCTGCAGAGTTGAAAGAGTTGAAGGAGCAGTTGCAAGAGTTGTTGGATAAGGGTTTTATTAGACCTAGTGTTTCTCCTTGGGGTGCACCAGTCCTGTTTGTGAAGAAGAAGGATGGTACCCTGAGACTGTGCATTGACTACAGAGAACTGAATAAGGTGACGGTGAAGAACAAGTATCCTCTCCCGAGGATAGATGATTATTTGATCAGCTTCAGGGTGCACATTTCTTTTCTAAGATTGACTTGAGGTCGGGTTATCATCAGTTGCGGATTAGTGAATTTGATATTCCTAAGACAGCATTCCACACTAGATATGGTCATTATGAGTTTCTGGTGATGTCTTTTGGTTTGACTAACGCACTAGTAGCTTTTATGGAACTGATGAATAGGGTATTCAGACCGTATGTGGATCAGTTTGTGGTAGTCTTCATTGATGATATACTGGTTTATTCGAGGAGTATGGAAGAGCATGTATATCATTTGAGGATTGTACTATAGACACTGAGAGATCATCAGCTTTATGCTAAATTCTCGAAGTGTGATTTCTGGATGGAGAGTGTTTCTTTCTTGGACACGTAGTGTCTAAAGAAGGTATTCAGGTTGATCCACAGAAGGTTGAGGCTGTGTCTGAATGGCCTAGACCTACTTCTGTTACAGAGATTCGGAGTTTTCTGGGTTTAACCGGGTATTATAGGCGGTTTGTCCAGGATTTTTCCAGGATTGCAGCCCCTATGACTCGCTTGACTCAGAAGAATGTTAGATTCGAGTGGTCAGAAGCTTATGAGAATAGTTTTCAGTTGTTGAAGGAGAAGTTGACCACAGCGCCAGTATTAGCTTTGCCTAATAGTGTGGATAAGTTCACAGTTTACTATGATGCCTCTAGAATTGGTCTTGGTTGTGTGTTGATGCAGAATGGAAGGGTGATAGCCTATGCTTCGAGGCAGTTGAAGAAGCATGAGCAGAACTATCCTACACATGATCTAGAGATGGCTGCAGTGATCTTTGCTTTGAAGATTTGGAGACATTATTTGTACGGGGTGACTTGTGAGATATTTACTGATCACAAGAGCCTTAAGTACATTTTCCAGCAGCGAGATCTGAATCTGAGGCAGAGGAGATGGTTGGAATTGTTGAAGGATTATGATTGCGAGATTCTTTACCATCCGGGGTAAAGCTAATGTAGTAGCAGATGCCTTGAGTAGAAAGTCCTCAGGTAGTCTTGCTCACATCGTGTTGAGAGAAGACCATTGATCCAGGAATTGCATCTGATGGTGGATCAAGGTCTGATGATGAAGATTAGTAGATCAGGTGGACTGTTAGCTCAGTTTAAAGTACGATCTGTACTAAGGGATAGGATTAAAGCAGCTCAGAGCCGAGATCCTATTCTGGAAGAGCTTGCAGAGAATGTCAGAGCAGGGAAGTTCATTGATTTCACACTTGATGATGATGGTGTGTTGTGGATCAGTGGTAGATAGTGTGTTCCGAATGTGGATGACTTGAGAGAAGAGATCCTAGAGGAAGCACATTCTACAGCCTACAGCGTTCATCCAGGTGTTACTAAGATGTACCACAGTATCAGAGATCTATACTGGTGGGATGGATTGAAGAAGGATGTCGCTGATTATGTTGCTAAGTGTCTGACGTGTCAGCAAGTGAAAGCCGAACATCAGAAGCCTTCTGGGAAGCTTCAGCCTCTTCCTATTCCTGAGTGGAAGTGGGAAAGGATAGCTATGGATTTTGTGGTCGGTTTACCTCGTTCGAAGGATGGATACGATTCCATCTGGGTGATTGTAGACAGATTGACGAAGTCTGCACATTTCTTGCCTGTGAAAGCCACATATTCAGTTGCTAGATTGGCGAAGTTGTATGTGAAGCATATTGTGTGCCTTCATGGAGTACCTGTGTCCATTGTGTCAGTAGAGGTTCGGTGTTTACTTCTCGTTTTTGGCAGAAGTTGCAAGAAGCGATGGGCACTAGGTTGGATTTCAGTACTGCTTTTCATCCTCAGAAAGATGGCCAGTCTGAGAGGACGATCCAGACACTGGAAGATATGTTGAGGATGTGTGTCTTGGATTTGGGAGGTAGCTGGGATGATCATTTGTCGCTTGTTGAGTTTGCATATAATAACAGCTACCATAGCAGTATTGGTATGGCACCATATGAGGCGTTCTATGGAAGGAAGTGTAGATCCCCGTTGAGTTGGGATGAGATTGGTGAGAGAGCTTTGACTGGACCAGAGATGGTTCAGGATGCTGCAGAGAAAGTCGCCGTGATCAAGCGCAGATTAGAGACCGCAGTTAGCAGACAGAAGAGTTATGCGGATCCTAGGCGCAAAGATGTGGAGTTTCAGGTTGGAGATTTCGTTTTTCTGAAAGTATCTCCGATGAAGGGTGTGATGAGATTTGGCAGGAAGGGTAAGTTAGCACCGAGATACATTGGACCATTTGAGATTCTGGAGAGAGTTGGCACTATTGCATATCGGTTGGATTTGCCTCCGAGTATGTCACAGGTGCATCCAGTATTTCATATCTCGATGTTGAGGAAGTATATCTCAGATCCTTCACACGTGTTACAGCCTGACAGTGTGGAAATGAGTGAAGATTTGACGTTTGTGGAAGAACTTGTGGCGATTGTTGATTTTCAAGTTCGACAGTTGCGATCGAAGCAGATTCCGATGGTCAAGGTTCTGTGGCGTAGCGACAGAGTTGAAGAGCATACGTGGGAGACTGAAGCTGAGATGCGAGCTTCTTACCCGTATCTCTTTCCTTCTTAATCTTATCTTTTGGAATTCGGGGACGAATTCTTGTAAGGGGGGAAGACTGTAATATCCCGTGTTATTAAAATATTTTTACACTGTACCGGGATATCCAGTGTTAATAATTTCTGTATTTCATATGATATTTTTACGAGTTGTTATATATTTTAAACCTATTTTAATTATTATGTTTTATTTACAGTACTTTACGTAAAATTTTCTTGGGAATTGCATTTTCGGGAAAATTTTCACGTAAATATTTTAGTATTAATTATTTTAAATATATTTTTGGACTTGCATGAACTCATACGTATTTTTAAATTACTAAATAAAGCCTCTGTGTGAATATTTATTTAATTAGGGTTTAATATATATAACCCTAATATTTTATTATTTATTTATTTATTTATCATTATTTAATTATTTTATTTATTATTAAATTATTAAAATTTAATTTTTATTATTATTTTATTAATATTTAATTATTTTCTTTTATTTTCTTTTTCTTTTTCTTTTTCTTTTTTCTTTTTTTTCTTTTTTTTCTTTTTTCTTTCTTTTTCTTTTTCTTTTCTTTTTCTTTCTTTTTCTTTTTCTTCTTCTCCTTCTTCTTTCTCCCGCGCCCGACGACCACCACCCTTCCCCTCACCGCTGCAACTCCGGTCACCTACCGTCGGTGTACCTCCCGGCTTGCTACCGCCATTCCCAGCCGTCCTCCGCCGCCTCCAGCTCCTTTCCCCGGCGCCGGCAGCTCCATTCTTCCTCTTTTGGCCGAAAATCAACCCTTCGCCGTTTCTCCCTCCTCCGGCCACCGTTTTCAACACCACCGATCTCTTTCTTCTCCTTGAGCTCCGGTGAGTGTGATTCTAGCTTTGTTTTGAGCTAAAATGGTCTAGATTTGCTTAGGTTTCGAATTTTCAATTTCGGTCACATTAGGGTTTTTGATTTTTTTGAGCTTCGAATTGGATGATTCATGAAAACTTCCTTCACAAATGTTGTTCCTAGTAGCTCAATATACATGTTTGAATTTTTGTAGAATTTTTGGAGATTTTTTGGATTTTTGGGTATTTTTGAATATTTTAATATTATTTTCTAATTTTCAGAAATTAATTATTTAAATTATGAAATTGGAGTTTATGGTTGAATTAGGTGTTGAAATGAATTATAGGAATTTATTTGGAATTTTTATGAATTTCTAAGTAATTATTTTGAATTATTGAAGTTTATGTGATTTTGAGAAATTAGGGTTAAATGTGTTTTTATTTGAATTTAATTGGTTAATTGAGTTTAATTATTGATATTATTGATAAATATGTTGAGAAAATTAATTTTGGATAATTGTATGATTTTTGGTGAATTTTTGAAGTAATTTAAGTATATTTATATATATAGGGGTATTTTGGTAATTTTACCCTAAATTGTCTAAAAATGTAATTTAATTGGTTTTAATAGTTATTTAAGGTATAAAAATGATTTCTATAAATTATTTAGTATTTTTAACTAATTAAAACTATTTTTCGTGAATTATTTTCAATTATATATATAATATACGGTTTTTCAAATAAAATGAGTTTTAATCGGTTTTTACAGTGTTTTAAAGATAATTATGTAATTTCCACCTATAAAATGTATTTCTGTGATTTAAGGGTATTTTTGGTATTTCTAGAATTGTTCTGTGTTTGTGGACCCCGGTCGGTAGACTGTAGTTGGAGTCCGACCGAGGGGTTGTGGTTGAGTGTTGAGCTTGTTTTTTGAAGTGTGTTTCTTTGCAGGGTCGGCTCTACTCTTTTGAGTAGGGAGATGTCCGTTTGACAGGGGAGGTTCTGTCGGATTTTCGGTAGAATTCTCGTAAAACGTGATGTCCAGTCGAACCCTAATTCTGTTTCCATATTTTAATACTCTAGATTGAATTCTAGGATTTCTGTTAGGTTTATTCTAATGTCGGTTATTTATTGCTTGTTTAGTTGCGCCGAGACCGAGGGCTAGTGGACCAGGCCCGTCGGACCCGTCTCATGGAGCGCATTAGGTGAGTTACTATACTATATATATATGCTTAGGATGCATGATTTAGAAATATATATTTTATTTCGATTAAAATGCATAAATAATATGATTTGTATTTAAGTATATTTTTGGTTTATTTTTCATATATATTAAATTATATATATGTTTTGTAATAAAATATATTTAAAATGTTTTTTAAATATATTTCTAGCTTAAGTTATAATTTGATTGAATTCATTTGACATATATATACTCGAAATATACCTGGTTTACTTTTGGTATATTTTTGGTATATATATGGTTTATATTGTTATTTCAATTAAATTCATGCATCATTTAATTGTGAATGAATGTTTATATTTATTAATGAAGGATATCAATAGAACATGCTACCTAGTGGGCAGCACTAGGACCGAGTACGTACCGGTACGCCTATAGTATTTAGGCTATGTTACCAACTATTTGTGGATATTGATTTGATATGATTATTGATATGTGAGATATGGTTTGGAGGTGTGATTGCTGGAGCTCGGTCGACCAAATGTCTCGGGGCCAATCACACTGGCAGTCAGACTGCTGGAGCTCGGTTGACTTAGTGTCTCGGGGCCAGTCTACTATCTAAATGGATTAAGTGGATATATTTGGAATAAGTGAGCCTGTATGGCTAGAGTGTTGTTTAACACTATTTTCTGAGGTTGCGATATTCTAGGGTTCTATTTGATCCTTCATAAAAGATGTTTTTCAGATAAAATACATAAAAATGATTTTATTGCATCTGTGTGAAATTGCCTGTATATATACATATTATATATACTGTTGACTGTATGCATTATCACTTAGTGTGTATGTATATATATTATAGTAATTCACTCAGTGAGGTCTGACTCCCCTCCGTTGACTATTTTTCAGGAGAGTCAACATCTTCAGACCTCAGTAGCAGGTCGATACGCCAGATTTATTCCGCCCCGGCTTCTTTGTGTAAATTATTTACTTGAGTCTTATTTATTTTATCTAGACACTGCAGTAGTTATGAATTAAAGTATTGGATTTCATGTACTTTATTTTAAAGAGATGTATTATATTAAAATTGGATTTGTATTAAAGAGATTATGTATCTATGAAATGAGATTTTAATTTAAATCCAGTGATGAAACTGATATTGTGATATTTAAGATTTTTATTTCCGCTGCATATATATTATATGGTTATTGTAAATGCATGATTTATTTTATTTTTAGGCTTGCTACGGGTTCCGGATTCGAAAGAATTCCCGTTCCCTAGCGCCGGTCATGGCCCCTGTTTTGGGTCGTGACATAAGGGTTGAGTGAGAAATAATTATGGTGATTATAATTGATTTGATGGATTTCACTAAGATTAATGGCATGTTAGATAGTGTGATTACTGTAGCTTAGTTGACCAGGGGTCTCGGGGCCAATCACATTGACAGTCAAACTGTTGGAGCTTGGTTGACTTAGTGTCTCGAGGCCAGTCTACTGTCCATAGTGGAATGAATGATCTATTGGGTTGATAGAGATGTGAGGTGATAAATAGTATGATTGTTGGAGCTTGATTGACTAGGGGTCTCGAGGCCAATCACACTGACAGTCAGACTGCTAGAGCTTGGTCGACTTAGTGTCTTGGGGCCAGTCTACTGTCCAATTTGGAATAAGTTTTCTATTTGGAATCAAGTGAGCCTGTGTGGCTAGAGTGATGATGGGGTTGATTGGGGTTGTTATTATTAGGGTTCTATGGTTCCTTCATGAATTAAAACAAACGTTTTCTGCATTTTGTATATTTATATAAGTAGAGTTTGGCATTCGTGTGAAGTGTATGTATATATATATATATATATATAAGAATGCCTGATTGTTATGGTTTAGATTGCATGTATATATAGTATAATAATTCACTCAATGAGGTCTGACGCCCTCAATTATTTTTTTCTTCAGGAGATCCCATATCGTCAGACCTTAGTTGTAGAGTTCCTCGCCGGTGTTCTTCGGTCCCGGCCATTTTATGCAAACGTATATTTTGAACTCTGATTTCTATTATAGAAACTGCAATGGTAATGTTATTGTATAAGAAGAGTATTATATTGTTTTGATATTATATACTCTAAGAATTTGTATTTGATTACTATACGAAAATATATTCATTGAGAAGAATTTGAAGTATTTATATTATATATTGATTCAAAAAATTTTAATTCTGTTGTATTTTTATTTAATTATTGCATGATTTTATTTTCTAAGGCTTGCTACGGGTTCCGGATTCGAAAGAATTCCCGTTCCCTAGTGCCGGTCATGACTCCTAGTTTGGGTTGTGACACCAATGCATATATATACAGTATAATAACTCACAGATTCGCACTCCACGAGATAGACTTGGCGGGCCTGGTCCGTTAGGCCTCGATCTCAGTGCAGCTAGAAAAATAAAATAACATCAACAATTAGAATAAACTTCCAATTCTACACTTCTAGGATTACTATAAAAAGACTTAATCAAAAATTCAAAATTAGACTCGGACCGATTGTCACATTTTACGAGAAATCTACCAAAATTTCGACAGAGTCTCCTCTGTAAATCAGACATCTCCCTACAAAAGTAGGGCCGATCCTGCACAGAAAACACACTTCTAAAATCACAAAACACAATCCATCGGATTGGGACTCTAAACTCCACAAATCCCCAACCGAGGTTCGTAATACACAAACAAACAATATTAAACAGTAAAATAATAAAAATCATCAAGAACCCATAAAAATATGTAAAAACCTTTTATTTTCCAATTAAAACATAAAAGTTACATTTAAATAATATTTGATAATAAAAATTCATAAATAGAATAAAATTTCCATTTTACAATTAAATTAACATAAATTGCAAATAACATTTAAAATCACAATTTATCATCACAAAAATAATACACTTATTATTTACATAATATTCCCAAAATTATCACAATTTAACTAATAAGATCTCAAATATTATATAATATTAATAAAAATTCAATTTTACAATTATTCAACGTAACATAATAAAGTTCACGTTTAATTACTTAAATAGTTTAATTATATAATAAAATTAGTTTAAAACCCATTTTATTTCCAAAATAATATATAATATATTATTTGAAAAATAATATTAATTAGTTAAAAATAGTAATTAATTTGTAAAAGATCATTTTAATACCTTAAATAATTATAAAATCAACTAAACATAATATTTAACTATAATTAACATAAAATTACACATTTATCCCTATAATATAAAATATCCAATATACTAAATAATTTCCTCAAAAATTATATAAAATCATTAAAATTATTTAATCATCATATAATATACTAATATCAACCAAAACACTTATTTAACCAATAATTTCTATAAAAATACATATTTAATCTAATAATTCCAAAATACACATAAATTGTATAAAATTCCATAAAAATTATATAAATTCATAAAAATTATTTTATCAATAAATAACATTTTAATATCAACTCAAGCACACAATTAAACTTTAAATTCAACCAAATTATTCATTTAACTCAATTATCCATTATTTACATAAACTAAAAATATTCGTAAAAATTATATAATAATCCCAAAAATTAATTTCTCAACACCAAAATTAATAACAACATATAATAACAATAATTTAACCAAATTCATAATTTATATAATTTATTTTCGAAAATTCACTAAATAATAATAAAATATTCAAAAATACCCATTTATTCAAAATAATTTAGAAAAATAAACAAAAAAAATATATATGAGTAGATTGAGATGCATACTTCAACATTTCCAAAAGAAATAATCAATAAACAATCAAAATCAACCTTAAAAAAAATAAAAACCAAAATAGACATAAACTATAATCGAAGAAAACTCACAATCTGAATGTCGTGAGCTTGAACCGACTTGAGAATCGAGACGTACATGCCATGAGGAGTCTAATGAGCCCAAGAACTAGACCTAATATCACCAAAAAAATTTCGGTGCTACAGTAACTAACCACAGTTTCTTGTAAAAATTCATTTTTTTCTATTTTGCTTGGGATTGTTTTTAGGGTTTTTTCTATTTAAAACTTTTGTTTTTGGACTTTGACCATTTTTATGAATAATAGAATTCGATTTTAAAATTTCTAAAAATTCTTCGAATTTTGATGCCTGTATCCTAAATTCGAGAATTGCAAGTTATAGCCTATAGATGATTACTGATTGGTAATCGTGAGCGATTCAATGGTCATTAATTCTTGTTTATAACTCTTCTGCTATGTCAATTGGTCTATTGATACTTAGTATTTAGTTACCTTCTAAGTAGTAATTTAGCTATAACCATATAATGATATTAAACTAATTATTTTTAATACTAAATTAATATATATGATTATACTAATTTGCTTTCTAATAATATTAAATCATTTCATAATATTAAAATTAGTTATAGTGGGTATTTACTTATTTGTTAGCTATAGATAACCTTATAGTGATCTTATGGTTAATAGGTGATCTTAGTAGCTAGTAATCTTAATAATTAATTGATACTTAGTAATCTTATAATTAATAGGTTTATATGTTAAATCTAGCCATAACTCATACCCAGTAATTAGTAATCTACTCTTATATTTAGTAATCTTGTAGTAATCTGATAGTTGGTGATCGTAGTAGTTACTAATATTAATAGTTAATTGATACCTACTACTTAGTAATCTTGTAGTTAATAAATTCATAAGTAAAATTTATTTATACTTAATAGTAATATTATATAGTAAAACTATATACATAGTTTCATGTGAAAACTACTCAATTTTTACTAAATTTAATAGTAAATTAGTATTATGTATATTCTCTTATAATAATCCGAGCTTTTAAATGTTTTTATATTAAATCGGGATATGCAGTGTTAATAAATTTTAAAAATATATATTTGATTATTTAATTATTTTGTGAATAATTAACGTTATTTTACATTTATTTATAGTTTTCTATGTAAAAATTATCCCGAAACTTATATTCTTGGAAAATAATATCTTAATAATATTTTATGTTTAATGTTATTTTATCTTACTAAATTATATTGTTTCATGCATTATTATTATTATTGTATGTATATATATATATATATATATATATATATATATATATATATATATATATATATATAAGAAGAAAGCATCATCTTCTTCCCCAACACCGAGCCTCCCCCTCCCTCACTGCTGCAACTTCATTTCCCTCCGTTTAGAGTGCCTCCCGGAGCACTGCCTCTTCCTCCAGCAGCTCTGCCATCCCTGTCATCCCCTCCGGTGCCGGCAACAGCTTGAAGAAGCCATTTTTTGCCGAAACCACCCTCTCCTTCGTTCATCGACTTTTCGATCACCAAATCTAGTGATTCCAATGCCGTTGAGCTCCTAGAACTCCATAGAAGCCGATTCCAAACTCCTTGTAGCTTGAAAACTTGATTTGGTAAGGATTTGAGTTTGATTTCATTTTTGGCCCTTTATGTTTCTCAAATTTTTTGAACTTTGATCTTTAAGATTCAAGCTAAATTCCTTCACAAATATTGCTTCCTTTAGCTTAATCTACACTTTGGAATTTTTGTGAAATTTTTGGAATTTATTTTGATTTTTTTGTGAATTTTTTATTATTTTATTATTATTTTCTAATTTTCGTGAATTAATTAAATAGATTGTGAAATTGTGATTTTTAGTGTTTATGGAGGTTGAAATTAATTTTATAATTTAATTTATAATTTTTGTGTAATTAATATAATTTTATTTAGTTTATGTAAATTTTGAAAATATAGGTTTTATATGTGTTTTGTTAGAATTAATTGGTTAATTGAGTATAATTGTCACGACCCAAAACAGGGGCCATGACCGGCGCTAGGGAATGGGAATTCTTTCGAATTCGGAACCCGTAGCAAGCCTAAAATAAAATAAAACATGTAATAATAATAATAACAATATCAAATGCAGCGGAAATGAAAATCATAAATATCACAATATCATTTTCCCCTACTGGATTTAAATCAAATCTCATCTCATATATATATAAATCTTTTAATACAAATCCAGTTTCAAATATAATACAATATCTCACATAAATAAAATACATAAAATCCCACAAAATTAATTTATAACTACTGTAGTGTCTAGATTATAAAAATAAGACTCAAGTAAGCAGTTTACACAAAGAAGTCGGGACGGAAGAAATCCGGCGTATCGGCCTGCTACTGAGGTCTGAAGATGTTGACTATCCTGAAAAATTGTCAACGGAGGGGAGTCAGACCTCACTGAGTGAATTACTATAATATATATACATACACACTAAATGATAATGCATACAATCAACAGTATATATATAATATGTATATATACAGGCAATTACACACAGATGCAATAAAATCATTTTATATATTTTCATTGAAAATCATCTTTTATGAAGGATCACATAGAACCCTAGAATATCGCAACCTCAGAAATAGTGTTAGACAACTCTCTAGCCACACAAGCTCACTTAATCCAAAGATATCCACTTAATCCATTTAGACATTAGACTGGCCCCGAGACACTAAGTCAACCGAGCTCCAGCAGTCTGACTGCCAGTGTGATTGGCCCCGAGACACTTGGTCAATCGAGCTCCAGCAATCACACCCAAATCACATCTCACACATCAGATAATCATAACCAATCAATATCCACAAATAGGTTAGTAGTATAGCTTAAATACTATAGGCGTACCGGTACGTACTCGGTCCTAGTGCTGCCCACTAGGTAGCACGTTCTATTGATATCCTTCATTAATAAATATAAAACATCCATTCACAAATAATTGATGCATGAATTTAAATAAAATAACAATATAAACCATATATATACCGGAAATATACCAAAAGTAAACCAGGTATATTTCGAGTATATATACGTCAAATAAATCCAATCAAATCATAAATTAAACTAGAAATATATTTAAAAATATTTTAAATATAATTTATTTATAAAACATGCATATAATTTAATATATACCAAAAATATACTTAAATACCAATCATATTATTTATGCATATTTAATCAAAATAAACATATATTTCTAAATCATGCATCCTAAAGCATATATATATATATAGTATAGTAACTCACCCTAGTGCGCTCCACGAGACGGGTCCGACGGGCCTGGTCCACTAGCCCTCGGTCTCGGTGCAACTAAACAAGCAATAAGTAACCAACATTAGAATAAACCTAACAGAAATCCTAGAATTCGATCTAGAATATTAAATACAGAAATAGAATTAGGGTTCGACTGGACATCACGTTTTACAAGAATTCTATCGAAAATCCGACAGAACCTCCCCTGTAAAATGAACATCTCTCTACTCAAAAGAGTAGAGCCGACCCTGCAAAGAAATACATTTCAAAAACTACACAGAGCACAATCAAAATCCTACGGTCGGACTGCAAACTACAGTCCACCGACCGGGATCCATAATCACAAAATAATTTCAGAAATACCAAAAATATCCTTATAACATAGAAATTCATTTTATAGGTAGAAATTACATAATTAACCTTAAAACACTGTAAAAACCGATAAAAACTCATTTTATTAGAAAAACCGTATATTATATATATAATTGAAAATAATTCACGAAAAATAGTTTTAATTAGTTCAAAATAATAAATAATTTGTAGAAATCATTTTTATACCTTATATAACTATTAAAACCACTTAAATTACATTTTTAGCCAATTTTGTGTAAAATTACCAAATGCCCTTATTTATATAAATATACTAAAATTACTTCAAAAATTCACCAAAAATTATAAAATTATCCAAAATTAATTTTCTCAACATATTTATCAATAATATCAATAATTAAACTCAATTATCCAATTAAATTCAATTAAAAACACAATTAACCCTAATTTCCCAAATTTACATAAACTTCAATAATTCAAAATAAATACTTAGAAATTCAGAAAAATTCCAAATAAATTCCTATAATTCATTTCAACACCTAATGTAACCATAAAACACAATTTCATAATTTAAATAATTAATTTCCGAAAATTAGAATATAATATTAAAATATTCAAAAATACCCAAAAATCCAAAAAATCTCCAAAAATTCCAAAAAAATTCATACATGAATATTAAGCTACTAGGATCAACATTTGTGAAGGGATTTTTCATGAATCAATCAATTAGAAGCTCAAAAAAATCAAAAACCTAATATGGCCGAATTAGAAAATTCGAAACCTAAGCAAATCTAGACCATTTTAGCTCAAATCAAAGCTAGAATCACACTCACCAGAGCTCAAGGAGAAGAAAGAGACTGGCGGTGTCGAAAACGATCGACGACGATTCCGGCCAAAATGGAAGAGAAGAGGCTGCTGGCGCCAGGAAAGGAGGCTGCTGGCGGCGGGGGACGACTGGGAATGGCGGGGGTAGCAAGCCGGGAGGCACACCGACGGTAGGTGGTCGGGATTTATAGCGGTGAGGGGAAGGGTGGTCGGGCGCGGGAGAAGGAAGAAGAAGAAGAAGAAAAAGAAAAAGAAAGAAAAAGAAAAGAAAAGAAAAAGAAAAAGAAAAAAGAAAAAAGAAAAAAAATAAAAATTTTAATAAAATATTTGAAAAATTTCACATCCACACATATAATTTAATATTTTAATAATTTAATAATAAATAAAATAATTAAATAACAATAAATTAATAAAATAATAAAATATTAGGGTAATATATATTAAACCCTAATTAAACAAATATTGCACATATACACGATGTTTAGTAATTTAAAAATACGTATGAGTTCATGCAAGTCCGAAAATATATTTAAAATAATTAATAATAAATTATTTACGTGAAACTTGCTTCACAAACTTTGTTCCTGGAAGCTTAATCTACATGCTGTAATTTTTTTTATAATTTTTGGAATTTATTTTAATTTTTGTGAATTTTTTATTATTTTATTATTATTTTTTAATTTTCAAAAATTCATTAATTAAATTATGAAATTGTGTTTTATGGTGATTATAGGAGTTGAAATGAATTATAGAAATTTTTTTTGTAATTTTTGTGAATATTTATGTATTTATTTGGAATTTATTAAGTTTATGTAATTTTGAAAAATAGGGTTAATTATGTGTTTAATTGAAATAAATTGGTAAATTGAGTATATTTATTGATATTATTGAATTATATGTTGATAAATTAATTTTTGAGTAATTTTATAATTTTTGGTGAATTTTTGAACATTTACAGTGAATATATATATAGGGGTATTTTGGTAATTTTATACTAAATTGGCTAAAAATATAATTAAATTGGTTTTAATAATTATTTGAGCTATAAAAATGATTTCTGCAAATTTTTAGTATTTTTAACTAATTAAAACTATTTTTCGTAAATTATTTTCAAATTATATATAATATACTATTTTTCTAAATAAATGGGTTTTTTATTGATTTTTAGTATGATTTAGGGTTAATTACGTAATTTGGATTTATAAAATGTATTTTTATTATATAAGGGCATTTTCGGTATTTTATAAATATTCTGTGAATTGTGAACCTCGATCGATGAATTGTAGTTTGGAGTCCGATCGAGGGATTTTGGTTGTAATTCTGTGTTTATTCCGAAGTGTATTTCTTTGCAGGACCGGTTCTACTCTTTGAGTAGAGAGATGTCCATTTTACAGGGGAGGTTCTGTCGTATTTTCGGTAGAATTCTCGTAAAAACGTGGTGTCCGGTCAAATTCCTATTCTAATTCTGTGTCTAAAATTCTAGATCGAGTCTTTAGAATTTTCGTTAACTTTATTCTAATTTCATATTGTCATTTGTTTGTCTAGCTGCGCCGAGACCGAGGCCTAACGGATCAGGCCCGCCGAGTTTGTCTCGTGGAGCGCTAACATGTGAGTTATTATACTGTATATATATGCACTGCATATAGGGTGCATTATTTAGAATTTTTCATTTTCATTATATGTTTTAAAAGGGATTTAAATTATAATATTTTTGGTATATCTAGGGTTGCATTTTTATATATGCATATTAAATAATTATGCATGTTAGTTTGATATATGCACATTAAACAATTAGGTTTAGGTTTAATACATTTGAGTAATATACACATGTTTTAAATGTACACTTAGACATAATTATTTTATTAAATGATTAGTATACTTTAGGTATAGTTTCAGTAGATTTTAGGTTTATTATTAAATAATTGCATGTTAAATTATAAACCTACACTTAAATTATTTTTAAGTTGATTTTTGGTATATTTTTTATTTATTTCCAAATAAATAAATGTTTTATTATTAAATTAAACCTAGCACATTGGTGGTATATTTAAGGTTTATTTTTGATATATGCATGCTAGATAATTAGGTTTATTTTTAGTATATTTGTGAATATATGTTAAACACAAACACGTATTTAAATAAATATTTATACATAAATGTTTTATTAAATGATTTGTGTACTTATAGTATATCTTTTGTATATTTAAGTATATTTTTTAAGAAAATGCATGTTATATTATTGTTACTCATTTAAATTGTTTTTAACTATATTAATGATTTATCTTTAGTTTATTTCATATTTTATTTGACACACACATATATGTATACCTGAAATATACTGAGTATATTTTAGGTATATTTTTGGTATCTATATATATATATATATGGTTGGTTTTACTATTATGAATATTGTTCTATATTAATTATTTTTTGAATGAATGATTTATTCTAAGTGAAGGATATCAATAGAATGTGCTTCCTAGTGGGCAGCACTAGGACCGTGTACGTACCGGTACGATAGATAAGGATTGAGTGAGAGTTAAAATTGGGTGATTATAATTGATTTAATTGATTTGACAAAGATTAATGGTATGTTAGATAGTGTGATTGAGGGGCCAATCACACTAACAGTCAGATTGCTGGAGCTCGGTTGACTTAGTGTCTCGGGGCCAGTCTACTGTCCATAAGTGAATTGAATGATCTATTGGGTTGATTGAGATGTGAGGTGATAGATAGTGTGATTGTTGGAGCTCGGTTGACCAAGTGTCTCGGGGCCAATCACACTGACAGCCAGACTGCTGGAGCTCGGTCGACTTAGTGTCTCGGGGCCAGTCTGGTGTCCAGATTGAAATAAGTGTTCTATTTGGAATCAAGTGAGCCTGTATGGCTAGAGTGATGATGGGATTGTTTGAGGTTGTTATTATTTAGGGTTCTATGGATCCTTCATGAATTAAAACAAACATTTTCTACATTTAGTATATTTATAAAAGCAAAGTTTGACATTCATGTGAAATGTGTGTATATACATATATATATAAGAATGCCTGATTGTTATGGTTTAGTTTGCATGTATATATAGTATAATAATTCACTTAGTGAGGTCTGACCCCCCCCTCAATTATTTTTTCAGGAGATCCCATATCGTCAGACCTTAGTTGTAGAGTTCCTCGTCGGTGTTCTTCAGTCTCGGCTATTTTATGAAAATGTATATTCTGAACTTTAAATTGTATTCTAGAAACTGCAGTAGTAGTGTTATAATTTTTGGAAGTGTATTATTTTGTTTGGATATTAAATACTCTGAGAATTTGTATTTGAACATTGTACGAATATGTATTCATTTATAAAAGGATTTGGAGTATTTATTTTATTTATTGATTTAGAAAAATTTTAATTCAATCGTACTTTTATTTATTTATTGTATGATTTTATTTTCTTAGGCTTGCTACGGGTTCCGGATTCGAAAGAATTCCTGTTCCCTAGCGCCAGTCATGACTCCTAGTTTGGGTCGTGACAGTATATGTATGTGTATATATATATATATTTATGTGTGGTGTGTGATTATTTTATTTTATAATATTATTATATTTTAATGTAAAGTGTTAATGTTATATTATATATATAACTTATAGAAATTACGTTTGTTGCCATTGTCCCCTACCTCAAGTTCCTGACACCCTCCCCTCACCCATCATCGCTGCAAATCCCATTCCCCTCCATTCAGTGTGCCTCCTGGAGTGCTACCGCCTTCCCCAGCTGCTCCGCCACCCTCTTCGACGTCGATGATCGCTGTTGAACCCGAAGAAGCCGAGAATCGAGCCAACTCTGTTCAACCACTTTCTAGCCACCGTTTTCGATGATTCCGGTGCCGTTTTGCTCCTAGAACTCCATAAAAGTCGATTCCAACCTTCCTTTAGCTTGAAAACTCGATTTGGTAAGGATTTGAACTTGATTTCATTTTCGGCCATTTGAGTTTTTTTATTTTTTTGAACTTTTATCTTAGTGATTCAAGCTAAATTCCTTCACAAAAGTTAATTCTATTAGCTCAATCTACATCCTGGAATTTTTGGAATTTATTTTGATTTATGTGAATTTTTTATTATTTTATTAATATTTTCTAATTTTCATAAATTAATTAAATAAATTGTGGAATTGTGATTTTTGGTGTTTATAGAGGTTGATATTAATTTTAGAATTTAATTTATAATTTTTATGATTTTTGTGTAATTAATATAATTTTATTTAGTTTATGTAAATTTTGGAAATTTAGGTTAAATGTGTATTTTGTTAAAATTAATTGGTTAATTGAGTATAATTATTGATTTTATTAAATTATATGTTGAGAAAATAATTTTTGAGTAACTATATAAATTTTAGTGAATTTTTGAGTAATTATAGTATATTATGTGAATTATTATATATTAGGGGTATTTTGGTAATTTGGTAGTAATATTAGTCAAATATTAAGTTTAATTAGTTTTAATAATTATTTGAGGTATAAAAATGATTTTTACAAATTATTTACTAATTAAAACTTTTTTTTGAAATTTATTTTCAAATTATATATAATATACTATTTTTAGAAATAAATGAGTTTTTAGTGATCTTTAATATGTTTTTGGGCTAATTAAGTAATTTGGATTTATTAAATGAATTTATGTTAATATTTGTGAATTTATCGAGTTATTATTGATTTTTAACAATATTATATTAATATTAGGGTTTTTAACTAAACATCGGTAAAATAATTATTTTCAGTGTTTAAATATCTAAATTGCTATATTTTGGTATATACAGGGTATTTTTGGAATTTTTATGTATTCTTTGTATATCTCGTGAATTGTGAACCTCGGTCGATGAAATTATAGTTTGGGAATCCGATTGAGGGGTTGTGTGGATATTTGTATTCGAAATGTGTTTTCTTGCAGGACCGGCTCTACTTTTTAAGTAGAGAGATGTTCGTTTTATAGGGGAGGTTCTGTCGAATTTTTGGTAGAATTCTCGTAAAATATGACATCCGGTCAAATCCCTATTCCTTGTCTATATCCGGTCTTTTAGATCGAGTCTCTAGAATTTCGTTAGATTTATTCTAATTTCGTGTTGGCACTTATTTGTTTAGTTGCGCTGAGACCAAGGCTTAATGGACCAGGCCCGTCGGAGCCGTCTCGAGGAGTACACAACTGTGAGTTGTTATTTTATATATATGTGTATTAGGATGCATGTTTTTAGAAATGTATGTTTTAATTGTATGAAATATGCATAAATAATTTAATAAATGCTTAAGTATATTTTAGATATATTTTAATATATTTTTGGTATATTTTAAATTAAATGCATGTATTATTCTTAATTTATACCTAAAATGTTTTTAAGTATATATATGGTTTATTTTTTGTTTATTTTATAATTAAACTGAATTTGTTTAACATATATATACAGGAAATATACTTGGTTTATTTTTGGTATATTTCTAGTATATATATGGATTATATTGCCATTTAAATTAAAGTTATGCATCATTTATTTTATGAATGTATGAGTTATTTTAATGAAGGATATCAATAGAATGTACTACCAAGTGAGTAGCACTAGGACCGAGTATATATCGGTACGACGATAGATTGTAGGTTGAATGTCATGATCCAAAATAGGGGCCATGACTAGTGTTAGGGAACGAGAATTCTTTCAAATCCGGAACCCGTAGCAAGCTTGAAAATAAATAAAAACATGTAATAGTAATAATAACATAAATAAAATCACTCGCAGCGGAAATTAATTTCATAAATGATAAAATAATAATCCACCAATGGATTTAAATAAACAACTCATCTCATATATAAATAATATCTTTTGATACAAATCTCAGTTCAAATATTTATAATATAAATATCATATAAACATGATATATAAATTTCACAAACGACAATAACTACTGCAGTATCTAGATTATAAAATAACATCAAGTAAGCAAATTACATAGTAAAGCCGGGGCAGAAGAAATCCAGCGCATGGGTCTACTACTAAGGTCTGAAGACGTAGACTCTCTTGAAAAATAGTCAACAAAGGGGAGTCAGACCTCACTGAGTGAATTTTTATAATATATATACATGCATACTAAATGACAATGCACACATTCAATAGTATATATAATAAATATATATACAGGCAAAATCACACAGATGCAGTAAAATCATTTTATATAATACTGAAAATAACATCCGTTTATAAAGGATCAAATAGAACCCTAGAAAATCGCAACCTCAAATAGTGTTAGACAATACTCTAGCCATACAGGCTCACTTATTCCAAATAAATTCACTTGTTCCATTTGGACAGTAAACTGGCCCCAAGACACTAAGTCAACCGAACTCCAGCAGTCTAACTGTTAGTGTGATTGGCCCCGAGACACTTGGTCAAACGAGCTCCAGCAATCACACTCTCAATCACATCACACATCAAATAAATCAATCTGATCATAATCCATAAATAGGTTAGTAATAAAGCCTAAATGCTATCGGCGTATCGGTACGTACTCAGTCCTAGTGCTGCCCACTAAGTAGCACGTTCTATTGATATCCTTCATTTAAATATAAAACATACATTCATAAAATCAATGATGCATGATATTAAATAAAATAGCAATATAAACCATATATATACTAGAAATAATATACTTAAAATAAACCAGGTATATTTTAAGTATATATACGTCAAACAAATTCAATTTATTTACAAAATAAACTAAAAATAAACTATAAGTATACTTAAAAACATTTTAAGTATAAAATCATAATAAAACATGCATATAATTTAAAATATACCAATCATATACCAAAAATAAACCTAAGCAATAATTAAATCATTTATGCATAATTTACCAAAATAAATCATACATTTCTAAAAACATGCATTCTAGAACACGTATGTATAAAATAACAACTCACAGTTATTGCGCTCCATGAGACGGGTCTGACGGGCCTGGTCCACTAGGCCTTGGTTTCGGCATAATTAAACAAACAAATGACAAGACGACATTAGAATAAATCTATCAAAATTCTAAAGACTCGATCTAGAATCTTAAACACAAAATTAGAATAGAAATTCGACCAAACATCACGTTTTACGAGAATTCTACTTGAAATCCGGCAGAACCTCCCCTATAAAACGGACATCTCTCTACTCAAAGAGTAGAGCCGGTCCTGTAAAGAAACACACTTCAAGAATAAATACAGTCCACAATCCCTCGGTTGGACCCCAAAGTACAATTCACCGACCGAGGTTCACATTTCACGAGATAATTATAGAACACATTAAAAATACCAGAAATGCCAAAAATACCCTTTAATACTCAAAATATAGCAAATTAGATATTCAAACGCTAAAAATATTTATTTTACCGATAAATGCATAAAAACCCTAATTTTAAAAAAATATTATTAAAAACCGGTAATTCTAAACAAATTCATAAATATTAACCAAAATACATTTTATAAATCCAAATTACATAATTAACCTTAAAACATACTAAAAATCAATAAAAACTCATTCATTTAGAAAAATAGTATCTTATATATAATTTGAAAATAATTTATGAAAAATAGTTTTAATTAGTTAAAAATACTAAATAATTTTTAGAAATAATTTTTATACCTCAAATAACTAGTAAAACCAATTTAATTATATTTTTAGCCAAAAGTTCACCAAAAAAAGTATAATTACTCAAAATTAAATTTCTCAACATATAATTCAATAATATCAATAAATATACTCAATTAACCAGTTAATTTCACTAAAACACACAATTAACCTAATTTTCCCAAAGTTACATAAACTAAATAAATTCAAAATACTTATATAAAATTCACAAAAATTAAAAATAAATTTATAAAATGCATTTCAACACCTAAAAACACAATTTCATAATTTAATTAATTAATTTTCAAAAATTAGAAAATATTAATAAAATAATAAAAATTTACAAAAATCAAAATAATTCCCAAAAATTCCACAAAAATTCACAAAGGTAGATTAAGCTACTCGGATCAATTTTTGTGAAGGAAGTTTGCATGAATCAACCAAATTGAAGCTCAAAAGAATCAAAAACCCTAAATGGCCAAAAATGATAAATCGAAACCTGGGGAAATTTAGACCATTTTAAGTAAAACAAAGCTTGGAAATGCACTCATCGGATCTCAAGGAAGAGATAGAGACTGGTGGGGCTCAAAATGGTGGCCGAAAACACATCGATCAGAGTTAGGATCGATTTTTGGCTTCTCTCTGTAAATCTGGCCAAACCATACTGGAGAAGGTAGCAGGTGGCGGAGCAGGCTGGAAATGGTGATGGCATGCCGGAGGGCACACCGATGGGAAGAGGAAGGAGTTACAACGGCCGGACGAGGAAGAAATTGATCAGGAAAGAGGAAGGAGAGGGAGTGGCAATTCTATAAATAACTCAAACTTTATTTTTGATAATGATATTATATGTATATATGTATATATATATATATCTTACTTTATATTATTTTAATATATAAATTAATACACACAATAAATATCCACCATACACTTTAATAATAATATATATACACATATACATATACACACATTTAATTAATTAATATAAAAACTATATATTATAATTTAATTTAATTAAATAACCCTAATTTAATTTAAATGCATGTATGTATATGTATTTTATTGACACTTTAAAATCATGCATGAACTCATGCAAATTCATAAAACCGTTTAAAATAATTAATATTTAATTATTTATGTTTTAATTTCTCTGAAAATAATATCCCCGGAAAAATTTTACGTAAATAACTTAAAATAATATAAAATAATTGAAAATGACTTTAATAAATAACAAACTCATTAAATAATCATAAATATAAATAAAAATTATTAACACTGCATATCCTGATGCAGTTTAAAATTATTTAAAAACTCGGGATATTACATTGAATTACTAACCTATTTATGGATATTGAATGGATTGATTTGATTAATGTGAGATGTGATTTGAGAGTGTGATTGCTGGAGCTCGGTTGACCAAATGTCTCGGGGCCAATCACACTGATAGTTAGACTGCTGGAGCTCGGTTGACTCAGTGTCTTGAGGCCAGTCTACTGTCCAAATGGAATAAGTGAATTTATTTGGAATAAGTGAGCCTGTATGGTTAGAATGTTGTTTAACACTATTTGAGGTTATGATCATTTAGAGTTCTATTTGATCCTTTATAAGCGGATATTTTTCAGTGTTATATATATAAAATGATTTTGTTACATCTGTGTGTATTTTCCTATACATATATTTATTATATATACTATTGAGTGTTTGCATTTGTCATTTAGTTATGCATGTATATATATTATAACAATTCACTCAGTGAGGTTTAACTCCCCTCTGTTGATTTATTTTTCAGGAGAGTCTTCATCTTTAGACCTCAGTAGCAGGCCTATACACCAGATTTCTTCCGCCCCAGTCTTATTGTGTAAACTGCTTACTTGAGTTTATTTTGTATTCTAGACACTGCAGTAGTTGTTTTCGTGAGCTGTATTTATTATATATGTATAAGATTTAAATTTTAAAAGTTTGAACCGAGAATTTGTATTGAAGGATTTTATGTTATATGAGATGGATTTATATTATTAAATGAGTTGATGAATTATTATTTTACTTTTGAGATTTAATTCCGCTGCATAATATTTTATTTTATTTAATATATATTGCATGCTTTTATTTTTAAAGGCTTGCTATGGGTTCTGGATTTGAAAGAATTCTCATTCCCTAGCGCTGGTCATGGCCTTCTGTTTTGGGTCATGGCAAAAATGATTTTCTTTGCATCTGTGTGTATTTGCCTGTATATATATTTATTATATATACTATTGAGTGTTTGCATTTGACATTTAGTTGTGCATGTATATATATTATAATAATTCACTCAGTGAGATTTGACTCCCTTATGTTGATATTTTTCAGGAGAGTCTTCATCTTCAGACCTCAGCAGTAGACCTGTCCGCCAGATTTCTTCCTCTCCGGCTTTATTATGTAAATCGCTTATTTGAGTTTTATTTTGTACTCTAGACACTGCAGTAGTAGTTGTATTTGACTCTATTGTGAGTTGTATTTGTTATTATAATTGTATGAGATTTTAAATTCAGAGTGTTACTTTGAAAGATTTGTACTAAAAGATTTCTATTTATATATAAGATGTGATTTATGTTATTAAGTAAGCTGAGAAATTATTATTTTATATCCAAGATTTAATTTTCGTTGCACAGATATTTTATTTATTATATTATATTGCATGTTTTTATTTTCAAGGCTTAATACGGATTCCAGATTCAAAAGAATTCTCGTTCCCTAGTGCCGGTCATAGCCCTTTTATTGGGTCATGACATCTCTATTCTAATATATTTACTTGATATTAATTTTTTTTCATGTTAATATTAATATACATTCTAACTAAAAAATATGTAATTTTTTTATTACAATTAATAGTTTTTAATTACATTTACTTAATATTCATACTAATATACATCAAAATTATGTAATTTGCTTAATACTAATCTTTAATATTAATGCCAATTTATGTTATAAACATGTAATTTTTATTACAATTACCAATTTTTAATTATATTCACTTAAAAGTATTATTAATATATATTATAATTAAATGATACTAAAATTATATAAATAAGTATGTTCGCGAGCCTATTCACGAACATCATAAATGGGCATGTTCGCGAGTGTCACGACCCAAACTAGGAGTCATGACCGGCACTAGGGAACGGGAATTCTTTCGAATCCGGAACCCGTAGCAAGCCTAAGAAAATAAAATCATGCAATAATTATATAAAAGTACGACTGTCACGACCCAAACTAGGAGTCATTACCGGCGCTAGGGAACGGGAATTCTTTCGAATCTGGAACCCATAGCAAGCCTTAGAAAATAAAATCATGCAATAATTATATAAAAGTACGACCAAATTAAAATTTTTTTCTGAATCAATATATAAAATAAATACTCCAAATCCTTTTATAAATAAATACATATTCGTACAATATTCAAATACAAATTCTCAGAATATATAATATCCAAACAAAATAATACACTTCCAATATAATAACACTACTACTGCAGTTTCTAGAATACAATTCAAAATTCAAAATATACATTTGCATAAAATAGCCGGGACTGAAGAACACCGGTGAGGAACTCTACAACTAAGGTCTGACGATATGGAATCTCCTGAAAAAAATAATTGAGGGGGGTCAGACCTCACTGAGTGAATTATTATACTATATATACATGTAAACTAAACCATAACAATCAGGCATTATTATATATGTAAGTATATACACACAATTCACACGAATGTCAAACTCTGCTTTTATAAATATACTAAATGTAGAAAACGTTTGTTTTAATTTATGAAGGATCCATAGAACCCTAAATAATAACAACCTCAAACAATCCCATCATCACTCTAGCCATACAGGCTCACTTGATTCCAAATAGAACACTTATTCCAATATGGACAGCAGACTGGCCCCGAGACACTAACTAAGTCGACTGAGCTCCAGCAGTCTGGCTGTCAGTGTGATTGGCCCCGAGACATTTGGTCAACCGAGCTCCAGCAATCACACTATCTATCACCTCACATCTCAATCAACCCAATAGATCATTCAATTCACTTATGGACAGTAGACTGGCCCCGAGACACTAAGTCAACCGAGCTCCAACAGTCTGACTGTCAGTGTGATTGACCCCGCAATCACACTATCTAACATACCATTAATCTTAGTCAAATCAATTAAATCAATTATAATCACCCAATTTTAACTCTCACTCAATCCTTATCTATCGTATCGGTACGTACACGGTCCTAGTGCTGCCCATTAGGTAGCACGTTCTATTGATATCCTTCACTTAGAATAAATCATTCATTCGAAAAATAATTAATGTAGAACAATATTCATAATAGTAAAACCAACCATATATATATACCAAAAATATACCTAAAATATACCTAGTATATTTCAGGTATATATATATGTGTGTGTCAAATAAAATACGAAATAAACTAAAAATAAATCATTAATATAGTTAAAAACAATTTAAATGGATAACAATAATATAACATGCATTATCTTAAAAATATACTTAAATATGCAAAAGATATACCCTAAGTACACAAATGATTTAATAAAACATTTATATATAAATATTCATTTAAATACGTATTTGCGTTTAACATATATTCACAAATATACTAAAAATAAACCTAATTATCTAGCATGCATATATCAAAAATAAACCCTAAATATACCACTAATGTGTTAGGTTTAATTTAATAATAAAACATTTATTTATTCGGAAATAAATAAAAAATATACCAAAAATAAACTTAAAAATAATTTAAGTGTAGGTTTATAATTTAACATGCAATTATTGAAGAATAAACCTAAAATCTACTGAAACTATACCTAAAGTATACTAATCATTTAATAAAATAATTATGTCTAAGTGTACATTTTAAAACATGTGTATATTACTCAAATGTATTAAACCTAAACCTAATTGTTTAATGTGCATATATCAAACTAACATGCATAATTATTTAATATGCATATATATAAGAATGCAACCCTAGATATACCAAAAATATTATAATTTAAATCATTTTTTAAAACGTACAATGAAAATGAAAAATTCTAAATAATGCACCCTATATGCAGTGCATGTATATACAGTATAATAACTCACATGTTAGCGCTTCACGAGACAAACTCGGCGGGCCTGATCCGTTAGGCCTCGGTCTCGGCGCAGCTAGACAAACAAATGATAACATGAAATCAAAATAAATTTAACGAAAATTCTAAAGACTCGATCTAGAATTTTAGACACAGATTTAGAATAGGAATTTGACCGGACATCACGTTTTACGAGAATTCTATCAAAAATCCGGCAGAACCTCCCCTGTAAAACGGACATCTCTCTACTCAAAGAGTAGAGCCGGTCCTGCAAAGAAATACACTTCGGAATAAACACAGGATTACAACCAAAATCCCTCGGTCGGACTCCAAACTACAATTCACCGACCGAGGTTCACAATTCACAGAATATTTATAAAATATCAAAAATGCCCTTATATAATAAAAATACATTTTATAAATCCAAATTACGTAATTAACCCTAAAACACGTTAAAAACCGATAAAAACTCATTTATTTAGAAAAATCGTATATTATATATATAATTTGAAAATAATTTACGAAAAATAGTTTTAATTAGTTAAAAATACTAAAAATTTGCAGAAATAATTTTTATACCCTAAATAACTATTAAAACCAATTTAATTACATTTTTAACCAATTTAGTGTAAAATTACCAAAATACCCCTATATATATATATTCACTATAAATGTTCAAAAATTCACCAAAAATCATATAATTACTCAAAAATTAATTTCCCAACATATAATTCAATAATATCAATAAATATACTCAATTTACCAATTTATTTCAATTAAACACATAATTAACCCTATTTTTCAAAATTACATAAACTTAATAAATTCCAAATAAATACATAAAAATTCACAAAAATTACAAATAAATTTATATAATTCATTTAAACTCCTATAATCACCATAAAACACAATTTCATAATTTAATTAATTAATTTTCGAAAATTAGAAAATAATAATAAAATAATCAAAAATTCACAAAAATTAAAATAAATTCCAAAAATTATGAAAAAATTACAGCATGTAGATTAAGCTTCCAGGAACAAAGTTTGTGAAGGAAGTTTTCATGAATAAATCAAATTGAAGCTAAAAAAAATTTGAAACCCAAAATGGCTGATTTGAAGAAATTGAAACCTAAGAAATTCTAGACCAAATCAAGTGAAAAAAAGCTTGGAATCACACTCACCAGAGATCAAGGAGAAGATAGAGACTGACGACATCAAATTTGGTGGTCGGAAAGTGCTTGGTCGGAGTTAAGTTGATTTTTGGCTCTTTGAAGAAAATCCGGCCAAAACTCACCGGAAAAGAGTATTTTAGGTGATGGAAATGGCTGGAGGTGGAGGAGGAAGGCTGAGGGGCATAGTAACAGCAAGAAAACCAGCTTGAAAGTGGCTGAAAATGGTGGAAAACGTTTTGGGAGGAAGAAGATGAAGGAGGGGTAAAACTGTAAATAAATGGAAGTTTTGATTTTTTGATAAAAAAATTATGTATATATGTATATATATATATATATATATATATATATATATATATATATATATATATATATATATATATATATATATATATATATATATATATATATATTTACACTATATATTATAATAATATAAAATTTCACACACATTAAATATACACCACACACATATTTTAATATGTTTAATAATTTATAAATTTAAAATTAATTAATACAAAAATTAAATAATAAAATTAAGGAAATTAATTAAGCTCTAATTAATTTAAATAAATACACATATATACATTTTATTTTAGCACTTTAAAATTATATATGAGTTCATGAAAATTCATAAAATTAGTCAAAATAAATAGTATTAATTTATTTATGTGTCAATTTCCCCGAAAATATAATTTTCGGAAAAATTTTACGTAAAGTACTTAAAATAATATAAAATAATTAAAATTAGCTTTAAACAAACAACAAACTCATAAAATATCATAAATATATATACAAAAATTATTAACACTGCATATCCCGATGCAGTATAAAAATATTTAAAAATTCAGGATATTACAACGACCAAATTAAAAAATTTTCTGAATCAATATATAAAATAAATACTCCAAATCCTTTTATAAATAAATACATATTCGTACAATATTCAAATACAAATCTCAGAGTATATAATATCCAAACAAAATAATACACTTCCAATATAATAACACTACTACTGCAGTTTTTAGAATACAATTCAAAGTTCAAAATATATATTTGCATAAAATAGCCGGGACTGAAGAATACCGGCGAGGAACTCTACAACTAAGGTCTGACGATATGGAATCTCCTGAAAAAAATAATTGAGGGGGGGTCAGACCTCACTGAGTGAATTATTATACTATATATACATGCAAACTAAACCATAATAATCAAACATTATTATATATGTATGTATATACACACAATTCACACGAATGTCAAACTCTGCTTTTATAAATATACTAAATGTAGAAAACGTTTGTTTTAATTTATGAAGGATCCATAGAACCCTAAATAATAACAACCTCAAATAATCCCATCATCACTCTAGCCATACAGGCTCAATTGATTCCAAATAGAACACTTATTCCAATCTGGACAGCAGACTGGTCCCGAGACACTAAGTCGACGGAGCTCCAACAGTCTGGCTGTCAGTGTGATTGGTCCCGAGACACTTGGTCAACCGAGCTCCAGCAATCACACTATCTATCACCTCACATCTCAATCAACCCAATAGATCATTCAATTCACTTATGGACAATAGACTGACCCCGAGACACTAAGTCAACCGAGCTCCAACAGTCCGACTGTTAGTGTGATTGGCCCCGCAATCACACTATCTAGCATACTATTAATCTTAGTCAAATCAATTAAATCAATTATAATCACCCAATTTTAACTCTCACTCAATCCTTATCTATCGTACCGGTACGTACACGGTCCTAGTACTGCCCACTAGGAAGCACGTTCTATTAATATCCTTCACTTCGAATAAATCATTCATTTGAAAAATAATTAATGTAGAATAATATTCATAATAGTAAAACCAACCATATATATATACCAAAAATATACTCAGTATATTTCAGGTATATATATATATATATATGTGTGTCAAATAAAATATGAAATAAACTAAAGATAAATCATTAATATAGTTAAAAACAATTTAAATGAGTAACAATAATATAACATGCATTATCTTAAAAATATATTTAAATATGCAAAAGATATACTCTAAGTACACAAATCATTTAATAAACCATTTATATATAAATATTTATTTAAATACGTGTTTGTGTTTAACATATATTCACAAATATACTAAAAATAAACCTAATTATCTAGCATGCATATAGCAAAAAATAAACCCTAAATATACCACTAATGTGTTAGGTTTAATTTAATAATAAAACATTTATTTATTCAGAAATAAATAAAAAATATACCAAAAATAAACTTAAAAATAATTTAAGTGTAGGTTTATAATTTAACATGCAATTATTGAAGAATGAACCTAAAATCTACTGAAACTATACCTAAAGTATACTAATTATTTAATAAAATAATTATGTCTAAGTGTACATTTTAAAATATGTGTATATTACTCAAATGTATTAAACCTAAACCTAATTGTTTAATATGCATATATCAAACTAACATGCATAATTATTTAATATGCATATATATAAAAATGCAACCCTAGATATACCAAAAATATTATAATTTAAATCATTTTTAAAACATACAATGAAAATGAAAAAGTCTAAATAATGCACCCTATATGTAGTGCATATATATACAGTATAATAACTCACATGTTAGCGCTCCACGAGACAAATTCGGCGGGCCTGATCCATTAGTGTCACGACCCAAAACAGGGGCCATGACCGGCGCTAGGGAACGGGAATTCTTTCGAATCCGGAACCCGTAGCAAGCCTAAAAATAAAATAAATCATGCCATAACAACAGTAACAATATAATATGCAGCGGAAAATAAAAATCATAATATCATAATATTATTCTCATCCACTGGATTTAAATCAAAATCTCATCACATATATAATAATCCTTTTAATACAAATCCAGTTTTAATATAATACATCTTTTTAAAATAAAGTACATGAAATCCAATACTTTAATTCACAACTACTGCAATGTCTAGATAAAATAAATAAGACTCAAGTAGATAATTTACACAAAGAAGCCGGGGCGGAAGAAATCCGGCGTATCGACCTGCTACTGAGGTCTGAGGAAGTTGACTCTCCTGAAAAATAGTCAACGGAGGGGAGTCAGACCTCACTGAGTGAATTACTATAATATATATACATACACACTAAGTGATAATGCATACAGGCAACAGTATATATAATATGTATATATACAGGCAATTACACACAGATGCAATAAAATCATTTTTATATAATTTATCTGAAAATCATCTTTTATGAAGGATCACATAGAACCCTAGAATATCGCAACCTCAGAAATAGTGTTAAACAACACTCTGGCCATACAGGCTCACTTATTCCAAATATATCCACTTAATCCATATGGACAGTAGACTGGCCCCGAGACACTAAGTCAACCGAGCTCCAGCAGTCTGACTGCCAGTGTGATTGGCCCCGAGACACTTGGTCAACCGAGCTCCAGCAATCACACCCAAACCATATCTCACATATCGATAATCATAATCAAATCAATATCCACAAATAAGTTAGTATTATAGCCTAAAGCTATAGGCGTACCGGTACGTACTCGGTCCTAGTGTTGCCCACTAGGTAGCACGTTCTATTGATATCCTTCATCATTAATAATGTAAAACATTCATTCACAAAAATAAATGATGCATGAATGTAAATGAAATAACAATATAATCCATATATATACCGGAAATATACCATAAGTAAACCAGGTATATTTCGAGTATATATATATCAAATAAATCCAGTCAAATCATAAATTAAACTAAAAATATATTTAAAAACATTTTAAATATATTTTATTAACAAAATATGTATATAATTTAATATATACTAAAAATAAACCAAAAATATACTTAATATAAACTTAAGAAATAATCAAATTATTTATGCATATTTAATCAACATAAAACATGCATTTCTAAATCATGCATCCTAAGTATATATATATAGTATAGTAACTCACCTAATGCGCTCCACGAGACAGGTCCGACGGGCCTGGTCCACTAGCCCTCGGTCTCGGCGCAACTAAACAAGAAATAAATAATCGACATCAGAATAAACCCTAACAGAAATCCTAGAATTCAATCTAGAGTATTAAAATACGGAAACAGAATTAGGGTTCGACTGGATATCACGTTTTACGAGAATTCTACCAAAAATCCGACAGAACCTCCCCTGTAAAACGGACATCTCTCTACTCAAAAGAGTAGAGCCGACCCTGCAAAGAAAATACACTTCGAAAAATAGGCTCAACACAAAACCACAACCCCTCGGTCGGACTCCAAACTACAGTCCACCGACCGGGGTCCACAAACACAGAATAATTCTAGATATACCAAAAATATCCTTAAAACCTAGAAATACATCTCATAGGTAGAAATTACATAATTAACCTTAAAACACTGTAAAAACCGAATAAAACTCATTTTATTAGAAAAACCGTATATTATATATATAATTGAAAATAATTCACGAAAAATAGTTTTAATTAGTTAAAAATACCAAATATTTTGTAGAAATCATTTTTATACCTTAAATAACTAATAAAACCAATTAAATTACATTTTTAGACAATTTAGGGTAAAATTACCAAAATACCCCTATATATATAAATATACTTAAATTACTTCAAAAATTCACCAAAAATCATAAAATTATCCAAAATTAATTTTCTCAACATATTTATCAATAATATCAATAATTAAACCCAATTAACTAATTAAATTCAAATAAAAACACATTTAACCTAATTTCTCAAAATCACATAAACTTTAATAATTCAAAATGAATACTTAGAAATTCATAAAAATTCCAAATAAATTCCTATAATTCATTTCAACACCTAATTTAACCATAAATCCCAATTTCATAATTTAAATAATTAATTTCCGAAAATTAGAAAATAATATTAAAATATTCAAAAATACCCAAAAATCCAAAAAATCTCCAAAAATTCTAAAAAAATTCATACATGTAGATTAAGCTACTAGGATCAACATTTGTGAAGGGAGTTTTCATGAATCATCCAATTCGAAGCTCAAAAAAATCGAAAACCCTAATAGGCCAAAATTGACAAAATCGAAACCTAAGCAATTCTAGACCATTTTAGCTCAAACCAAAGCTAGAATCACACTCACCGGAACTCAAGGAGAAGAAAGAGACCAGTGGTGTCAAAAACGGTGGCCGGAATCGGCGTGATCGACGGTGGATCGATTTTCGGCTTCTCCGGCCAAAATCGACCTCCAGACGCCGGAAACGGCTACCTCAGGCGGCGGAATTGGTCGGGGAAGACGGTGGCACACCGGACGGCACACCCACGGTGAAGAAACGGCGTGACAGATGCCCGGACGGCAAGGGGAAGGATCGGGAGGAAGAAGGAGACTCGGGGGGGCAAATGTGTAATTTTCTAATTCTTTTGTAATTTTGATGTATATATGTATATATATATACTTTATATTATATATTAAAATAATATTAAATTACACACATCAAATATACACCACACACATAAAATTTAATATTTTAATAATTTATACTAAATAAAATTAATTAAATAACAATAAAACAATTAAATACTTAATAAAATATTAGGGTAATAATAAACCCTAATTAAATAAATATACACACAGGCTTTATTTAATAATTTAAAAATACGCATGAGTTCATGCAAGTCTGTAAATACATTTAAAATAATTAATAATACATTGTTTACGTGAAAATTTCCCCGGAAATGCAAGTCCCGGGAAAATTTTACGTAAAACACTGAAAATAATACATAGTAATTAAAATAGGTTTAAAATACATAACAACTCATAAAAATATCGTAATATATATACAAAAATTATTGACACTGCATATCCCGGTACAGTATAAAAATATTTTAAAAACACGGGATATTACAATTAGGCCTTGGTCTCAGCGCAACTAGACAAACAAATGGCAACATGAAATCAGAATAAATTTAAAGAAAATTCTAAAGACTCGATCTAGAATTTTAGACACAGATTTAGAATAGGAATTTGACCGGACATCACGTTTTACGAGAATTCTATAAAAAATCCGACAGAACCTCCCCTGTAAAACGGACATCTCTCTACTCTAAGAGTAGAGTCAGTCCTGCGAAGAAATACACTTCGGAATAAACACAAGATTACAACCAAAATCCCTCGGTCGGACTCCAAACTACAATTCACCGACCGAGGTTCACAATTCACAAAATATTTATAAAATACCGAAAATACCCTTATATAATAAAAATACATTTTATAAATCCAAATTATGTAATTAACCCTAAAACATACTAAAAATCAATAAAAACCCATTTATTTAGAAAAAAATAGTATATTATATATAATTTGAAAATAATTTATGAAAAATAGTTTTAATTAGTTAAAAATACTAAAAATTTGCAGAAATCATTTTTATAGCTCAAATAATTATTAAAATCAATTTAATTATATTTTTAGCCAATTTAGTGTAAAATTACCAAAATACCCCTATATATATATATTCACTATGAATGTTCAAAAATTCACCAAAAATCATATAATTACTCAAAAAATAATTTCTCAACATATAATTCAATAATATCAATAGATATACTCAATTTACCAATTTATTTCAATTAAACACATAATTAACCCTATTTTTCAAAATTACATAAACTTAATAAATTCCAAATAAATACATAAAAATTCACAAAAATTAAAATAAATTTATATAATTCATTTCAACTCCTATAATCACCATAAAATACAATTTCATAATTTAATTAATTAATTTTCGAAAATTAGAAAATAATAATAAAATAATCAAAAATTCACCAAAATTTAAAATAAATTCCAAAAATTCTAAAAAAATTACAGCATGTAGATTAAGCTTCCAGGAACAAAGTTTGTGAAGGAAGTTTTCATGAATCAATCAAATTGAAGCTAAAAAAAATTCGAAACCCAAAATGGCTGATTTGAAGAAATTGAAACCTAAGCAATTCTAGACTAAATCAAGTGAAAAAAAGCTTGGAATCACACTCACCAGAGATCAAGGAGAAGATAGAGACTGACGACATCAAATTTGGTGGCCGGAAAGTGCTTGGTCAGAGTTAAGTTGATTTTTGGCTCTTTGAAGAAAATCCGGCCAAAACTCATCGGAAAAGAGTGTTTTAGGTGGTGAAAATGGCTGGAGGTGGAGGAGAAAGGCTGAGGGACATAGTAACAGCAAGAAAACCAGCTTGAAAGTGGCTGGAAATGGTGGAAAACGTTTTGGGAGGAAGAAGATGAAGGAGGGGCAAAACTGTAAATAAATGGAAGTTTTGATTTTTTGATAAAAAAATTATGTATATATATATATATATATATATATATATATATTTACACTATATATTATAATAATATAAAATTTCACACACATTAAATATACACCACACACATATTTTAATATGTTTAATAATTTATAAACTTAAAATTAATTAATACAAAAATTAAATAATAAAATTAAGGAAATTAATTAAGCTCTAATTAATTTAAATAAATATACGTATATACATTTTATTTTAGCACTTTAAAATTATATATGAGTTCATGCAAATTCATAAAACTAGTTAAAATAAATAGTATTAATTTATTTACGTGTCAATTTTCCCGAAAATATAATTTTCGAAAAAATTTTACGTAAAGTACTTAAAATAATATAAAATAATTAAAATTAACTTTAAACAAACAACAAACTCATAAAATATCATAAATATATATAAAAAAATTATTAACACTGCATATCCTGATGCAATATAAAAATATTTAAAAATTTGAAATATTACAACGAGCCTGTTCATAAACATTATAACACAAATTTGTTCATAAGTTAACTCAGGAACAAATTAACGAACTTATTCGTAAATTTTAACAAATCGAGTTTTAGAGTGTTTTGAATTTTATTCGTTTATCTTTCGAACTTCAAAATTATATTTAAACTCTATTCATTTAACTTATCAAATGATTCAAGCTCTAAGCAACTCACGAAAGGCTCTTTTTGTTTACACCCGATCATGCATAGCATTCGATGCGTAGTCAAACAAATCGAAATGGTAATCCGATACAAATCAACAAAATGGACCCGTGAAATCGAACTTTAACTTAAATAAGAAGAAGCAACCTGGCTTCTCAAGGATCTATGCGGTGTATTAGATTGGCAAAATCCAATCGATCTGTTGTGTCTCCATGCCTCAGATTCACCATTGGATGGTGACATTTTGTTAATTGTGTGTACTTTTTATTCAATCTCAAAAAAAAAAAAAAAAAAAGGGAAAAAAAGAAAAAGGAAAAGGAATCAATGTGTAAAAAGGTTTAAGGTACGACCGTAGTTTAATGAAGGTAGAGAAAAAGAAAGTATTATAATTAAATTTTCTTTGGATCATGATAGCAGCATTGTTAATGCATGGGAAATATTAATACACCCTCTTTTAGGACAAGCGTGGGTTGAAAGACTTGGAATGAGCGAAAACAAAAAGGACAGACGAGTGGGTGGGACTCGCATGATCTCAGTCTCCTCTCTCGTTTTATTCTTTTGGCTTCATCTCTCATAAGCAGTGATAAAAGGGTCTTTTTATTTATCTCATGGTTTGATTTCTCCGTATCACTGGTCAGATTCCTTTTACGAAGCTGCTATAAGTCAAAATTGAACTCCAAATTACCCAATTACTCCTGTAATTTGTACTCCGTAACAAATGAAAAGATTTTGGCTGATTCTAAATGTTGGTTTCAGAATAACTATGCAAGAAAAAAACACAATTTTTACGGCCGAGTGTCATTTTCTTCTTTGCGAAAAAGAAAAAAGAAAAAGTCACAGTAAAGTTGTCGAATAGGTCAAAGCCCTCATGAATGGCAGCAAGACCAACTCAAATAAAAACTAGAGACAGCCTTCGCCAGAACCCGATAACAGACGTCCCAAAACCAACAAAAACTCTTTGCTTTTTAATATATCTACGGCATGATGAGTTAAAATATTTTAAAACGAAGACTCCAAACTTGTTTTGAAAAATTTTGGTTTAATAGGTGATTATTGATTTTGTATATGAAAATTAAAAAATTAGTTAATGAAAACACTTTATTTTATTAAATATGGTTTTAATTAAAAAATTATATAACAATAAAACTTGATATAATGATCAAATTTTTACTCTAAATTTCGCTCATATCTCTTTACCTTCCTTATGTAACAGTGAAAGAAAAAACAAATATGCTAAAATTAATTTCAATATTTAGATAATAAATTCCTTTTTATCATGCCTCTTTAATTTTTCCAAATAAACAAATAAATATATATAAAAACTAATGGGCTATATCGCCTTATTTAATTGGGCTGGTGGATCCCACCAACCTGGCTAAAACATTAAAAAAATGATCTTTAATCTCACCTCAAAGAAAAAATCATAAATCCAGGTGATCTACTGCATGACGCGTGTGATATACTTCCCACTTGGAGCTTCAAATCGCCAGATTCACAGCTGATCGAGAGTCACCCGACAGCTAGATTTGAAAGACGACGACCAAATTAAATGACGCCACGTAAAACAAAAAGTCAAAGCAACTGGTTCCACAAGCATCCGCATCTAACGACGTCGTTGTCACCTCAGCACTTTCCTTATCCTGTGACTCCCTCCTTTAAAAAAAAAAAAAAACACCAAAATAAATTGACGCTCCCCTCCCTTGTCTCTCTTCTACTTACTATACACTACTTCACAGTCACACTGCACAGAAGCACTGTATCAGACTCATCTTTAAATGATATCCTAATAACACCTTCATTTTCACTTCTATTTACCACAATGCCATCTCGCTTACTCCCATCTTTGCCGGCGTTGCCTGTGTCTCCTCCGCCGCCAAAAAACCACCACCACCACCGTGCTCACCTGCTTCCATCTGTTTTAGCAGGAGCTTTATCTTTTACGCTTTTTTGTTGTATCATTCTTATTTTCTTTATTTACAGGAAATTGTCGCGTAAGCGTACAGCTCCTTCTGATCTTAAATCTCCTAATCATCAACAACAAAGCCACCAGCAATGCGGTCGCCGTTTCTCTTACTCCCTGCTTCGTAGCGCGACGGCGTCGTTTTCTACATCTAACCGGCTTGGCCAGGGTGGATTTGGGTCTGTTTACAAAGCTGTAATTCCTTCAACAAATGAAGCTTTAGCAGTCAAAGTTATGGACCCTAATGGTTCGCTGCAAGGAGAGCGTGAGTTTCACAATGAGCTGTCGCTTGCCTCTACTCTTAGTTCTCCTTACATTGTCTCTCTTTTAGGGTTTTCTTCCGACCGTCGTAGACGGAAGCTGATTCTAGTGTATGAGCTGATGGAGAACAGGAGTTTACAGGATGCTCTGTTAGATCGGAAATGTGAAGAGCTTATGAATTGGAAAAAAAGATTTGATTTAGTAACTGATGTTGCTAAAGGGCTTGAATATTTGCATCATTTTTGCAATCCTCCCGTGATTCACGGCGATATTAAGCCTAGTAATATTTTGCTCGATGCTGATTTTCATGCTAAGATTGGTGATTTTGGGCTTGCTAGATTGATGATAGAGGAAAATAATGTTGCCGAGAAGAAAGAAGTGGAGGATAATGGTTCGATTTTGGAGGAGGCTGAGAGTGTAGTGACTGGGTATGAGGATGGTAGCACTGTTATAGGAATTGATCGGTCGCCGGAGAGTTTTGCTGTTAGGGTTTTAGATTCTGATGCCTCGCCGGAGATGGTATCTGCTGCAGCGGTGGTGTCACCAGAGATGGGAGTGGATAAGGGGAGTATTTTGGAGATGGGGTTTGATAAGGTTAGTGTTCAAAGTGGGAAAGATTTGGTGAATGGAGAAAAGAAAGGTAGGTCCAGAAGAGATTGGTGGTGGAAACAGGATAATGGAGGTGGGTCGGAGTCAGGAAGAGTGAAAGATTATGTGATGGAGTGGATTGGGAGTGAGATTAAGAAGGAAAGACCTAAAAGTGAATGGATTGCTTCTCCTAGTTCAGTGGATAACAACGTATTAAGAACGAAAAGCTTCACAGCTGAACCAAAGAAGAAGCATAAGAAAAGATTAGATTGGTGGGCTTCTTTGGACGAGGAAAGAATGCAGAACAAGGAGAAGTGTAGAAGGCCAAGAGAATGGTGGAAAGAAGAGTACTGTGAAGAGCTTTCTAAGAAAAAGAAGAAAAGAGGACTTAACTCAAGTAATGGCGGAGATTCATGGTGGCAAAGGGATGATGATTTTACACAAGAGAGAAAGAAGAAGAAGAATAAGAGAAGCAAAGGCAGCATTGATTGGTGGTTGGATGGGCTTAGTGGGGAATTGAGAAATGCTAAAAGAAATAGTCACGATTGGCTAAGTGGAGAGATACCAAAGAGTGGTGGAGTTAGTAGCACTCCTAGTATGAGAGGAACTGTTTGTTATATTGCCCCTGAGTATGGCGGTGGTGGCCTGTTATCGGAGAAGTGTGATGTGTATAGCTTTGGTGTTCTTCTTCTTGTTGTGGTTTCTGGGCGTAGACCTCTGCAAGTAAATGCCTCACCAATGTCAGAATTCGAGAGAGCAAATCTGATTTCTTGGGCTAGACAACTTGCATACAATGGGAAGCTTTTGGATCTTGTTGATCCTTCAATACATAGATTGAATACAGATCAGGCACTGCTTTGCATTACAATTGCACTACTTTGTTTGCAGAGATTGCCAACCAAGCGGCCTACCATGAAAGAAATTGTGGGTATGCTTTCTGGTGAAACAGAACCACCTCATTTGCCTTTTGAATTTTCGCCATCACCGCCGTCCAATTTTCCTTTCAAGTCTCGAAAGAAGGCCCGGTGAGTGTATTGGATTGATGGCATCATTTTAATTAATTAACTGTAGAGTGCACTGTTTTAGGCATTTTCTAATTATAAGGTTTGTAGAAATTGTCTCCAAAATTGAAAGGAATACATATCTGTTATTATGAATTTCGGGCCATTCTGTTTCTGCTCGGTCAGCAGTTGCTTTCTTTGGTCCTACGAGTTCTGTTTTCAGCCTTTGACTTGTTATCAAGTGTAATGATTACAGGCATAGTCATACTTGACTTTCGTGCCCACAAGTTGTTGAATTTTAGGAATCCCAGGATAAATGGTAAATATAAAGATACACATATGTAGACATAGCTTTTACTTTCCAAGTAGTGATCCCACCATAAAGCTCTGAATCAACATATTTGCCTCAATGTTGAAGTGCCCTTGGTGCTAAAGGGCGCAGTGGTTTGCTTTTTGTGACTTTTGGACCTGTAGGGACCCAGAAGATATGTTGTCTGCTTCCTTTCAAAAGTTTCCTCATTTTTTAGCCAACTAACATGAAATTAGGTCAGTGGGAACAAATCTTGGCCCAGTCTATCCTTTCGCAATATGATTATGTTGTCACATTATAATTATTGTTGATATTCATCAACGTAGGCACTAACACTTATGCAATCCAGCACACACCTTCCCCCTGATAGTTGGACAAGTATAAGAGAAAATTATGTTGTATTTTTAAAATGCGGTTAGAAAGGATACCAACTTGAGGTTTCGGAAGCATAAAAATACTAAATTAAATTAAAGTTTGATTTAGGATTCAAATTCAATACAGAAATTGGACCATAAATCAAATCAATTGAGATTCTGTGTGTTATTCTAAGATGCTTTAGATCTCACCTAAATTCATTAAGCTGAAAGCCTCTGGGATGTATGCGTCCTAGTTTTCCCCAGGAAGCTTTAATTTTTAGTGATTTTACACTGAACAATTTTCCTTTCAGCGAGATAATAGAACTAGTCACAACCTGCATATGATGTCTACGACTGCCAAGTGCTATGTCATTTCATTTTTTCTTTCTTCTCCTTTTTTTTTTTGGTCAGAAGCCAATCAATAGTCTTGGATGTTAATCTCGCCCGTCAGAATATTTTCTGCATCATTGAGGCCTAAGAATCATCTATTGCACATATAATTTGCTTTACTTGTCAAGCTTTCATGACAACTTTTTTTTAAAGATATCCAACCCATCGCATCATATCTAAAGAAATTAGAAAGTTAATGAGAGTTTGTCATCTTAAAAGTGTATATGTCAAGGAAGATGCTGAAAGAGCATTTGTTCCCTCATTTAAATTGTAGTGAAGAAGGCACAGAATTCCATTATCTAATGAATTTCTTGTTAATTTATACGTATTGCCATCTTTTGAGTATCTTGCAATGTATTAATTAACTGTGATGCTTCTACTCTTGGTTAAATAAATGTGATTTTGCATCCAAGTGATATCAATGACAAGGAATATTATTTCTGTTCATATTGCTTTAGCTACTTTCACAAGTTATGTCAGGTCACATGTCAATATTTTGTCATGTATATTGGGAATTGTTAGGAATCTTGTCATATTCACCGGCTTACATGAGAACTCTTATGTCTGTTGCATTATTTACTAGTTTATGAAAGGATCTTTCAGAAGTCTGATGAAGATAATGTGTAAAAGCTGATGCACAATCCCTAGCATGCTGATTAGAAATCATCAATTAGTTGGCTTATAATGATTATGGATGACTCTTTGTCCTGAACTCCAGCTATTTCTTAAGAGCAAACCAAAAGTTTTGATCCAGTAATTTGTGTTTTGAAATTGAACCAGTTTCAATTTTCTCATTTGCCTTGCGAAGGATCAATTTTCTTTGATTCTACCAAAACTTTCAAACTGAGAAAACCTACAATTATAATTTGGCAAGTTAATCAACGGCTTCTTTTAATTTGCTTTTACCCTCTCTTTTGGGTTCTCGACTCTAGAGCCAAAACAGTACAGCTGCATAAGCTCAGTCATGAGATAAGCTGAACACCATGTCCGGGCCTACAGGTATCTATTTGTCCAGTTGGGTTTTATTTCAGGGTCCTTTCTGGTTCAATCGCATTCCTCCTGGGCCCTTAGCCACTTCAATTATGAAAATTATTCTGTGTATGATTCACAGGCATAATGATGCAACTGTTAATGGCTGCTCTAAGTTGTTGAGGATCCAACCTGTTGCCAATTGTCTAAACTGGTTTTTGTTGGCAGCTGCCAATATATTTCAATGCTTTCATGACAAGAAGTTGAAGTAGCTATTCCTGTGACGCCATCCTTAAACTTCCTTTTTATTTCTTTTAACAGAACAATAAAGTGACATTAATTTGAGTGGATATTATGAGATACTGAACTAAAGCTGTAGTTTTTCAGTTTTAAGGGACATTAATTTGAGAAATGAAAGGGTGGGTTCTCCCTTCTAACCCAACCCCAAAATCAAATAATCCAGCCCCATGATCAATGCATCCCGACACGCACAGCTATTGAAATCAATGAAGGTAAAATTGGATCCTGAATTACAAGTTAATGTTCAATTTGGCCCAATTCTGACTCTATTTTTTTTGAAAGAACAAATAGTAAACAGTGATGAACATGCACCTCTTTAATTAGAACTATATATATATATATATATAAGGTTTTCAAATTCATTCAAGTTTATTGATACCGCCTATATATGTTCTTGTTTAATTAAAGAATCTTTATTTTCTAAATAAGGACACTCGGGCTATGAAGGTAGCAGAATCCGTCCAGCAAAAGGATTCTACCTCAAAGAGGAATCATAAGCAAAAAGGGAACACTCTCCTACCAGGATTATGACTCCTATCTCACAAGGAATCCGACTCCTCTTAGGTTAAAGTATTACTATAAATAGGACCCCATATCCCTCACAGAGGGGCATCTCATTTTTACATATTCCAGTTGTTCCATATTTCCTTACTTTTGTTCTCTAACTTAGGCATCAGAGTGTTTGTGGGGATTCTCCCCACCTCTCACCTTGCCTTTTGTTCGTGGATTGCAGGACACCAAGCTCAAGAGTTCCAGAAACTAGTTATTAAGTGGCGCCATCTGTGGGAACTCTTCGAAAAAGCCATTCGTTTACCTGTTAAGCTAAAGACATCCTCACCATAACTTCCAACCCACCATTGGCCTTGATTTTCGAAACTGGCACTAACCCTTCCGCACCTATCCCTTCGACCGACCTCTCAGACCCTCTCCCAGCAATAGTGCTTCCAACCACTTTTTCGCATATTGGAGCTTCATCCGGACACACACATCCACTCCTTGACAATACCTCGAGACACCTAGCCTTAGGTGTAGACCTCTTATATTACGTTCCTCTACAACACCATCGTTCAATACCTTCCATACCTTTTTCGAGTTTAACAGACACACCAGTAATAACCACACCAAAATTTAAACATCGTAAACCAAACACTCAACCTTGATCAAACTAGTAAGGAAGTCATGATAAAAAATATCCAGGCGCAGATAGCTTTAATGCAGCAACATCTAAATGCTATAATGCAGAGTGGGAATTCTGAACCAGCCTAAAACGATAATAACACAACACCTCGGCAGGCCCCAGAGATGAGCATGGGAAAGGGTAAAGCGTTGAAAGGGGAGTGTAGTTCAATAATTCTAGCCCTTGATGATTCAAAGATAGCTCAGAAGGTTGAAGAGGCAATATACAAAGCTCAGACAAAACCAAGAAAGGAAGAAGAATGCGTTATGGACAACAGAACTCCATTTGTTAGAAGAACAATTTAGACGGAGATCCCTACTAAGTTTAAAATCCTGCCGCTTGATCAGTATGACAGGACGGGAGATCCCATCAGCCACATATCAGCATTTCGAATAAAGATGTTGCTCCAAAGTGTAAATGATGGAATCATGTGTAGAGTTTTTCCAAGCACACTCATAAAAAATGCTCAAAAGTGGTTTCATCAAAGAATTCTGTCACTTCTTTAGAGGATCTAGCGGAATAATTTCATACCAGATTCATCACTAATATTCCCCTAACCAAAAACATCAACGATCTTCGGATTTGCCAATAAGAAATCGATGAGTCTTTACGAAGTTATCTTGACCATTTCAATAAAATAGCCATGCAAATTGAGCACCTTTTAGATGAAATTGCATAGAAGCTTTAAAAAATAGCACTAGACTCGGTGAGCTTAAAGACAAGATAATGACCAAAGAACTAGGCACCTTTGCAGAGGCAATGACGATGGCAATCAGGATGATAAAAATGGATAAAGATAGAAGGATGCGACGGGAGGAAGAGAAGCCATTGATCAAGGATGAACGACCCAAACACAAACGAGCAGGCTTCCTAAAAATAAATTTCAGAAATCCAGCAAAAAGATTTGATAGGGAAGCAAAATAATACATACCCCTGAACACCTCTTAATCCAAAGTCCTTATATGGATAAGGTAGAATAGTGTTGGAATCACCCCAGCTAAGAGAATAAGCCTAAGCCAAAGATCTACCTAAGATAGGGGATAATAGTGCCAGTATCACCGAGAATATGGGCACAACACTGAGGGTTGTAGAGAGCTGAAGAATGCTATAGAGAGATTGGTGCAGAGGGGAAAACTTAATAATTTCACAGATTTATTGAGAAGAAGTGGAAAATCTGAAAACCAGAAGCATGGCAGGCCGAAAGTAAAGAAAACCCGGAGGGAGTCGATTGGCACTATTAACATAATCATCAGGGGGGAGAACACTGAGAAGAGATTAAAACATAGTAGAGGAGAAAAGCCAGTATCTAAGAGAAGCGATATTGTGTTCAATTCAAAAGATGATTCACATGTTCGCCACCCCCATTATGATGCCCTGGTAATAATTGCGTGCATAGACAAGTATTTGATAAAAAGGTTATTGGTGGACAACAGAAGCGCTATCAACGCATTATCCTAGAATGCGTACAAGGCAATGAAAGGCTCCGTCACCAACTTGAAGGCCATCCAGAACCCTATCATGAGTTTCTGTGGAGGAACCGTACAACCAATAGGAGTTGTAGAATTAAGCCTATAATTTGGAAATCAAGACGATGAAGAAATGAAAGTTATCCGAGTAGTATTCAACGTGGTGGATATACCACTGGCGTCTAATGGGATTATAGGATGGTTGATGCTCTATGAAGTAGATGCAGTCACCAGTATCTGACGCTTAACTATGAAAGTTCCAGTCAAGAATGGAACCCTTACCATTCAGGGAGATCAATATATGGCTAGGCAATGTTACTAGATGGCCATGAAGCCTCAGGCGGAGGCTTTTCCTCTAGAAGCATGGGAAATTAAGAAGTAAGGTGTCGATTCACAACCAATAAAAGACATAGAGACCTTACAAATCATGGATGGAAAGATCGTGAAGATTGATAATGAACTTAGCTAGAGCATCAGAGAAGAAATAAGGGAAGTCCCTGCTAGAAACTTAGAAGATTTTTCTTCACAAGCCTCCTAAATCATTAGCGTGGATCCGCAAGTTGCTTGCTACTATCTAAACATTAGACCGAGAGCCAAACCAGTGGCCCAGAAAAAAAGAACCTTTGCCTACGAAAGATAGAGAAAAATTACCGAGGAAATAATGAAGCTGTTAGCGGTTGGGTTCATCAAAGAGGTTACTCACCCGGAGTGGGTAGCCAATGTGGTACTTGTTAAAAATGCAAATGGGAAATATAGGATGTGTGTAGACTACACTAACCTCAATAGAGCATGTCCCAAAGATAGCTACCCATTGCCCATGATCGACCAGCTTGTTGACTCCCTCGCTAGCCATGGATTATATAGTTTCATCGATGTGGCACAGGGTTACCACCAGATATCGATGAAGGAAGAGGATAAGGAGAAGACGTCCTTCATTACCCATGAAGGTTTGTATTGCTATAAGGTGATGTCCTTCGGACTTAAGAACGTCAGAGCCACATATCAAAGAATGATGAACCAAGTCCTCCAAGACTAGATTGGCACAAGCGTAGATGTCACGACCCAAAACAATGGGCCATGACTGACACTAGGGAACGAGAATTCTTTTGAATCCGGAACCTGTAGCAAGCCTTAAAAATAAAAGCATGCAATATAATAAAATGAATAAAATATTTTAATAGCGAAAATTAAATCTCGAATGGAAATCAATAATTCTTTAACTTATTTAAATAACATAAAATCCATCTCATATATATAACAAAATCTTTAAGTACAAATATCAAGCTTAACCTTGCGAAATTTAAATCTCATACATACATAACTATAAATACAGCTCACTACAACAATTACTGCAGTGTTTAGAATACAAAATAAACTCAAGTAAGCAGTTTACACAATAAGGCCGGAGTGGAAGAAATCCGACATATAGACCTGCTATTGAGGTCTGAGAATGAATACTCTCCTGAAAAAAAATCAACGGAGGGGAATCAGACCTTACTGAGTGAATTGTTATAATATATATATATATGCATAACTAAATTTCAAATGCAGACACTCAATATAATATATTGTAATATCCCATATTTTTAAATATTTTAATACTGCATCGAGATATGCAGTGTTAATAATTTTTGTATATATATATGATATTTCATGAGTTGCTATTTAATTAAAATTTATTTTATTTATTTTATATTATTTTAAGCACTTTACGTAAAATTTTTCCAGGACTTGCATTTTCAAAAAAATTGACACGTAAATTATTTATTATTAATTATTTTAAACAATTTTACGGACTTGCATGAACTCATATATATTTTTAAAGTACTAAATAATGTATATATGTGTATTTATTTATTTAACTAGGGTTTAATTAATTACCCTAGTATTTTTATTATTTACTAATTAGTTTTAATATTATTTAATTATTTTTAGTGTATAAATTATTTAATATATTAAATTATATGTGTGTGGTGTATATTTAATGTGTGTGAGTTTATATTATTTTAATATATAGTGTAAAAGTATATATATATATATATACATACCTATATATATATAATATTTAACAAAAATCAAAGTTTGGCAAATTACAATTTTGCCCCTCCCTCCTTCTTCTTCTCTCCCGACGCCCTACCCTCACTGCGCCTCCCGTTCTAGCACGTCGGACCACCCTTCACCGCCATCAACTGCCGCCAACCTCCTCCCCCTTCCTTCCTCTTCCTCTTCGACGTGATCAGGTCATCGGAAGCTCGCTGGAATGCCCGAAAATTACGGTGGCAGCAAGTGAAGCTCTTCGCCGTCGATCACGATTCCGACCACCATTTCATGCACCGTCGGTCTTCATCGACCTCTTGAGCTCCGGTGGTCCCTATTCTAAGCTCCTTTTGGCCGGAAAACCAGTGGTTGATGAGGTTTGAGCTAAATCTTCAATTCGGCCATTTTAGGGTTCTTGATTTTTTTGAACTTTTAATTGATTGATTCATGAGAAATTCCTTCACAAATGTTGTTCTCCTTAGCTTAATCTTCATGTGTGAATTTTTTTAGAATTTTTGGGAATTATTTTGATTTTTGGGTATTTTTGAATATTTTATTATTATTTTCTAATTTTCGAAAATTAATTAATTAAATTATGAAATTGTGTTTTATGATAAATATAGGTGTTTAAATGAATTATAGAAATTTATTTGGAATTTTTATGAATTTATATGTATTTATTTTGAATTTGTTTAGGTTTATGTAATTTTGGAAAATTAGGTGAATTGTGTTTTTAATTGAAATTAATTATTTAATTGAGTTTATTTATTGATATTATTGATAAATATGTTGAGAAAATAAATTTTGTGTAATTATACTATTTTTGGTGAATTTTTGGAGTAATTTTAGTATATTTATATATATAGGGGTATTTTGGTAATTTTACCATAAATTGACTAAAAATGTAATTAAATTGGTTTTAATAGTTATTTAAGGTATAAAAATGATTTCTACAAATTATTTAGTATTTTTAATTAATTAAAACTATTTTTTTGTGAATTATTTTCAAATTATATATATAATATACGTTTTTTCTAAATAAATGAGTTTTATCGGTTTTTACTGTGTTTTAGGGTTAATTATGTAATTTCTATTTATTAAATGTATTTTTGGATATAAGGGTATTTTCGGTATTTTTATATTGTTCTGTGAATTGTGGACCTCGGTCGGTAAACTGTAGTTTGGAGTCCGACTTAGGGGTTGTGGACGTAATTCTGTGTCTATTTTCGAAGTGTGTTTCTTTGCAGGGCCGGCTCTACTCTTTGAGTAGAGAGATGTCCGTTTTACAGGGGAGGTTCTGTCGGATTTTTGGTAGAATTCTCGTAAAACGTGATGTCCGGTCGAACCCTAATTTTGATTCTGTGTCTAATATTCTAGATTGAGTTTCTAGGATTTTCTGTTAGGTTTATTCTGATGTTTGTTATTTATTGTTTGTTTAGTTGTGTCGAGATTGAGGCCTAGTGGGCCAGGCCTGTCGTACCCATCTTGAGGAGCGCACTAAGTGTGAGTTACTATTCTATATATATATATGCTTAGGGTGCATGATTTAGAAATGTATGTTTTATATTGATTAAATATGCATGAATAACTCAATTAGTATTTAAGTTTATTTTTAGTTTATTTTTGGTTTATTTTTGATATATTTTGAATTATATGCATGCTTTATTAAACATTTATGTTCAAAATGTTTTTAAATATATATTTAGTTTATTTTACGATTTAATTGGATTTATTTAACGTATATATACTCGAAATATACCTGGTTTACTTTTGGTATATTTCTAGTATATATATGGTTATTATTGCTATTTTATTTAAATTCATGCATCATTTATTTTTATGAATGTATGTTTTATATTTTAATGAAGGATATCAATAGAACATGCTACCTAGTGGGCAGCACTAGGACCGAGTACGTACCGATACACTTATAGCATTTAGGCTACATTACTAACCATTTGTGGATATTGATTGGATATTATTATTTGATGTGTGATATGATTTGGGAGTATGATTGTTGGAGCTCGATTGACCAAGTGTCTCAGGGTCAGTCTACTGCCTAAATGGAATAAGTGAATATTTTGGAATAAGTGAGCCTGTATGGCTAGAGTGTTGTTTAACACTGTTATGAGGTTGTGATTTTCTAGGGTTCTATTTGATCCTTCATAAATTGTGATTTTCAATAAAAATATATAAAATGCTTTTACTGCATTTGTGTGTATTTGCTTATATATATGCTTATTATATATATATTATTGACTGTGTGCATTGTCATTTAGTATGCATGTATATATATTATAGTAATTCACTTAGTGAGGTCTGACTCCCCTATGTTGACCATTTTTCAAGAGAGTCATCTTCATTAGACCTCAGTAGCAGGCCTGTACGCCGGATTTCTTTCACCCTAGCTTCTTTATGTAAACTGTTAACTTGAGTTTTATTTTTATAATCTAGAAACTGCAGTAGTTGTAAATAAATTGTGGGTTTTATGTATTATATTTGTGTGAGTTATGTATTTTAAGAATTTGAACTGAAACTTGTATTAAAGGATTTATTTATATATGAGATAAGAATTCGATTTAATTTCGTTTGATGGAAATACTATTTTGATATTTATGATTTTATTTCCGCTGCATAATATTTTACTTAATTGTGTTATTATTACTATTGCATGTTTATTTTATTTTTAGGCTTGTTACGGGTTCCGGATTCGAAAGAATTCCCGTTCCCTAGCGCCAGTCATGGCCCCTGTTTTGGGTTGTGACAAAGTTGGTATTAGAGCAGAGTTTTGTGTCAGGGCTTAGTTGTGTGAGTCGTGGCCCTAGTTTTGAAGTTGTGTTTTCTTTTGGTAACTACTGCAGTGAATTAGGCTCGAGTATGTCTTGATAAGTATTCCTTGTTTTAGTTTTTTGCGTTATTCTTCCGTTGACTGTTTTGTATGAATCGTTCTGTTGTCTTTTCAGAATGAGGAGGTGAGCACGTGTCGCTCCACCGGTCATTGAGGCCGAGGATGATGAGTCTTTTCAGGATGAGGTTTTACCTCATGAGCAGCCAGTTAGACGTAGAGGTCGTGGCAGAGGTAGACCTCGGGGAGCGACAAGTCGCCGTAGGCAGAGAGAGATACAAAATGAGGAGCCTGTTGAGCCTGAATTTGAAGTTCATGTACCTCCTGTTGTTCTGCCTGTTCAGCCTGCCTATCAGCAGGGTATGTCTGACCCCGAGGCAACTTTGTTCTATGCCAGAGTTAGCAGGATTGCGTTCGATGGGACTTCCTATCCATTAGACTTTCTGCATGCGATTGAGACTCAGACTCGGACTGCTCACACCGAGTACTAGCGGATCATTATCTTCGAGTTATTTATCGAGGGACCATCCCTAGACTGGTTTATTCAGATGATTCAGCCCTATATGATGACGATGACCTGGGCTCAGTTTTGAGAATGGTTTATGAGGAGATTCTGTCCAGAGCCTCTCCACATGAGTTATTATCTCCGATTGACCAGCATTTCTCGCGGTGATCGATCAGTAGAGGAGTACACCCGAGAGTTTCTCCGGCTGGGTAGATATGCAGAGGATCTGATGTGAGATCAGTATTTTACGATCACTACCTGCGTTACTGGTTTAGGTTCTGCTTTTACTGGTATTCCTACAGTAGACCTTACTTTGGAGTCTATGATAAAGATGGCTAAGGAGATTGAGCTGAGGCTAGTTAGGCAGGGAGCGATGCCTGATTACTACCAGGTGGGAGTTCAGTCGAGTGGATTGCAGACTACTTCGTACTCGAGTTTTCATGTTGGTTCGAGTAGTCAGCAGAGAGGTCCGACTCAGCAGAGTCAGAGGCAGTAGCAACGAGTGCATTAGAGCAGTAGACATGGCTATGGAGGTCAGCGTAGACCATTCAAATTTGGGTTAGGTGCTTCGAGCAGCAGTAGTGGTCGCAGTTCTGGATTAGCTGCCAGTGTTTGCCAGACCTGCGGTAGAGTCCATTAGGGACCGTGTTACTTGACACCACTGACATGCTTCAGATGCGGGCAGATAGGACATTATGCCAGATTGTGTCCTTCCTTCGATTATCAACAGTCGCAGATTTCACGATTCCCACAATAGTTGATTGCTAGTGTTGCACTAGTTCCATTTCAGTTGCCTCCAGCCCAGCATCAGAGTTCCACTCAGCTTGTTCTACAGCAGGGTCGTGGTAGAGGTACTAGAGGAGGTGCTAGAGGTGTTGGCCAGGCTTCTACCAGCCAATAGGGAGGTCGAGGACAGGCCAGAGTCTTCCACCTTACTCAGCAAGATGCTCAGGCATCTAATGCAGTAGTGGCAGGTATTGTTTCTATCTGTTACCTGGATGCATGGGTTCTGTTTGATCCGGGTGCCATGTATTCGTTTGTTTCCCCCGTTTTTGCTTCCAAGTCTTGTTGGCTAGCTTCGAGGATGGCTTTTCCTTTGTTTGTTGGCACTCTTCTGAGCGATTCCTTGGACACCGATATTGTTCTTTCTGGTTGTCCAGTTCTCGTGGGAGGTAGAGAATTACCCGCTGACTTGATTCTGTTGGATATGATGGAGTTTGATGTTATTTTGGGAATGGACTGGTTATCTCAGCACTATGCCATGGTAGATTGCAGGAGTAAAGAGGTGACGTTCAGAATTCCTGATGAAGAAGATTTTAAGTTTGTGGGTGATAGGAGTTCAGCACCTTAGAATCTTATTTCTGCCATTACGACTAAGAAGTTGTTGAGGAAAGGTTGTCAGGGATATTTGGCATTGGTCAAGGATACTTCAGTGGAGAATTTTTCACTCACAGAAGTTCTTGTTGCCTGTGAGTCTCCTGATGTTTTTCCTGAGGAGTTGCCAGGTTTACCACCTCATAGAGAGATTGAATTCTGTATAGATGTGGTTCCAAGTACTACTCCTATATCTATGCCACCCTACAGAATGGCTCCTACAGAGTTAAAATAGTTAAAGGAGCAGTTGCAAGAGTTGTTGGATAAAGGTTTTATCAGACCTAGTGTTTCTCCTTGGGGTGCACCAGTCCTGTTTGTGAAGAAGAAGGATGGTACCTTGAGACTGTGCATTGACTATAGAGAGCTGAACAAGGTGACAATGAAGAATAAGTATCCTCTCCTGAGGATAGATGACTTGTTTGATCAGCTACAGGCTGCACAGTTCTTTTCTAAGATTGATCTGAGGTCGGGTTATCATCAGTTGCGGATTAGAGTAGCCGATGTTCCTAAAATGGCATTCCGCACTCGATATGGCCATTATGAGTTTCTGGTGATGTCTTTTGGTTTGACTAATGCACCAACAACTTTTATGGACCTGATGAACAGGGTATTCAGACCATATGTGGATCAGTTTGTGATAGTCTTCATTGATCATATACTGGTTTATTCAAGGAGTATGGAGGAGCATGTATATCACTTGAGGATTGTACTACAGACACTGAGAGATCATCAGCTTTATGCTAAATTCTCGAAGTGTGACTTCTGGATGGAGAGTGTTTCTTTTCTTGGACACGTGGTGTCTAAAGAAGGTATCCAGGTTGATCCACAGAAGATTGAAGCAGTGTCTGAGTGGCCTAGACCGACTTCTGTTACTGAGATTTGGAGTTTTTCTGGTTTAGCCGGGTATTATAGGCGGTTTGTGCAGGATTTTTCCAGAATTGCAACCCCTATGACTCGCTTGACTCAGAATAATGTTAGATTCGAGTGGTCAGAAGCTTATGAGAATAGCTTCCAATTGTTGAAGGAGAAGTTGACCATAGCCCCAGTGTTAGCTTTGCCTAATAGTGTGGACAAGTTCACAGTTTATTATGATGCTTCTAGAGTTGGCCTTGGTTGTGTGTTGATGCAGAATGGTAGGGTGATAGCCTATGCTTTGAGACAGTTGAAGAAGCACAAGCAGAACTATCCTACACATGACCTTGAGATGGCTGCAGTGATCTTTGCTTTGAAGATTTGGAGACATTATTTGTACAGGGTGACTTGTGAGATATTTATTGATCACAAGAGCCTTAAGTACATTTTCCAACAGTGAGATCTTAATCTGAGGCAGAGGAGATGGTTGGAATTGTTAAAGGATTATGATTGTGAGATAATTTATTTGGAATAAGTGAGCCTATATGGCTAGAGTGTTGTCTAACACTGTTTGAGGTTACGATTTTCTAGGGTTCTATTTGATCATTCATAAACCGTGATTTTCAGTAAACATATAAAAATAATTTTGTTGCATCTATGTGTATTTGCCTATATATATATTTATTATATATACTATTGACTGTGTGCATTGCCATTTAGTTATGTATATATATTTATTACAACAATTCACTCAGTGAGGTCTGACTCTCTTCCGTTGACTATTTTTCAAGAGAGTCATCATCTTCAGACCTCAGTAGTAGACCTATACGTTGGATTTCTTTTGCCCTGGCTTCACTATATAAACTGCTGACTTGAGTTTTACTTTATAATCTAGACACTGCAGTAGTTATAATTAGATGTAGGGTTTATGTATTTATTTGTGTGAGTTATGTACTTTAAAGATTTGAATTGGATTTGTATTGAAAGTTTATTTATGTATAAGATGAGTTGTTCAATTTAATTTCATCGGTGGATTATTATTTTAATATTTATAATTTTATTTCCGCTATAAAATATTTTATTTATGTTATTTATAATTATTGCATGTTTTTATTTATTTTAAGGCTTGCTATGGGTTCCGGATTCGAAAGAATTCCCATTCCCTAGCGCCGGTCATGGCCCCTGTTTTGGGTTGTGACAGCGTAGACCGTTCAAACTTGGGTTAGGTGCTTCAAACAGCAGTAGTGGTCGTAGTTTTGGGTTAAATGCTAGTGTATGTCAGACCTGCGGTAGAGTCCATCAAGGACCATGTTACATGACACCGTTGACGTGTTTTAGATGTGGGCAGATGAGACATTTTGCCAGATCGTGTCCCTATTCTGGGTATCAGCAGCCACAGATTTTACGATTCCCTCAGCAGTAGATTGCTAGTGCTGCATCTGTTCCTTTTCATTTGCCTCCAACCCATCATCAGAGTTCTACCTAGATTATTCCCTAGCAGGGTCGTGGTAAAGGTACCAGAGGAGGTGCCAGAGGTATTGTTCAGGCTTCAACCAACTAGCAGGGAGGTCGAGGATAGGCCAGAGTCTTCCATCTCACTTAGTAGGATGCTCAGGCATCTAATGCAGTCATGGTAGGTATTATTTCTGTCTGTTACCTGGATGCATGGGTTCTGTTTGATCTAGGTGCCACGCATGCGTTCATTTCTCCCGTTTTTGCTTCCAAGTCTTATTAGTAAGCTTTGAGGATGGCTTTTCCTTTATCTATCGCCATTCCTCTAAGTGATTCTTTGGACACCAATGTTATTCTTTTTGGTTGTCTAGTTCTTGTCGGAGGTAGATAATTATCTACTGATTTGATTCTGTTGAATGTGATGGAATTCAATGTTATTATGGGTATGGATTGGTTATCTTAGCACTATATCGTGGTAGATTGTCGGAGTAAAGAGGTGACTTTCAAAATTCTTAGTGAAGAAGAATTTAGGTTTGTGGGTGATAGGAGTTCAGAACCTCTGAATCTCATCTCTGCTATTACAGCTAAGAAGTTGCTAAGGAAGGGTTGTCAAGGATATTTGGCATTGGTCAGGGATACTTCAGTGGAGAAGTTATCACTCACAAATGTTTCTATTGCTTATGAGTTTCCTGATGTTTTTCTTGAGGAGTTGCAAGGTTTACCACGTCATAGAGAGATTGAGTTTTGTATAGATGTGGTTCCAGGCACTACCCTTATTTCTATGCCACCCTACAGAATGGCTCTTACAGAGTTGAAAGAGTTGAAGGAGTAGTTGTAAGAGTTTCTAAATAAGGGTTTTATTAGACCCAGTGTTTCTCCTTGGGGTGCACCAATCATGTTTATGAGGAAGAAGGATGGTACCCTGAGACTGTGCATTGACTACAAAGAGCTGAATAAGGTGATAGTGAAGAAAAAGTATCCTCTCTCGAGGATAGATAACTTGTTTGATCAGTTACAGGGTGCACAGTTCTTTTCTAAGATTGATTTAAGGTCGGGTTATCATCAGTTATGGATCAGCGATGTTCCTAAAATGGCATTCCGCACTCGATATGGCCATTATGAGTTTTTGGTGATGTCTTTTGGCTTAACTAATGCACCAACAGCTTTTATGGACATGATGAACAGGGAATTCAGACCATATATGGATCAGTTTGTGGTAGTCTTCATCGATGATATAATGGTGTATTCGAGGAGTATGGAGGAGCATGTATATCATTTGAGGATTGTACTACAGAAATTGAGAGAACATTAGCTTTATGCTAAATTCTCGAAGTGTGGTTTCTAGATGGAGAGTATTGCATTTCTTGGACATGTGGTGTCTAAAGAAGGTATTCAAGTTGATCCACAGAAGATTGAGGCAGTGTCTGAGTGGCCTAGACCGACTTTAGTTATGGAGATTCACAGTTTTCTGGGTTTAGTCGGGTATTATAGGAGGTTTGTGTAGGATTTTTCTATAATTGCAGCTCCTATGACTCACTTGACTCAGAAGAATATAAGGTTTGAGTGGTCAGAAGCTTATGAGAATAGTTTTCAATTGCTAAAGAAAAAGTTAACCATAGCCCTAGTTTTGGCTTTGCCTAATGGAGTAGACAAGTTCATAGTTTATTGTGATGCCTCTAGAGTTGGCTTAGATTGTGTGTTGATGCAGAATGGTAGGGTGATAGCCTATGCTTCGAGGCAATTGAAGAAGCATGAACGAAACTATCCTACCCATGACCTAGAGATGGCTGCAGTGATCTTTGCTCTCAAAATCTGGAGACATTATCTATACGAGGTGACTTGTGAGATTTAACTGATCACAAGAGCTTTAAGTACATTTTCTAGCAAAGAGATATGAATCTGAGGTAGAGGAGATGGTTGGAATTATTGAAAGATTATGATTGTGAGATTTTATATCATCCAGGCAAGGCTAATGTGGTAGCAGATGCCTTGAGTAGGAAGTCCTTAGGCAGTCTTGCTCACATCAGTATTGAGAGGAGACTGTTGATCTAGGAGTTGCATCTGTTAGTGGATCAAAGTTTGATGATGAAGATTAGTAGATCAGGTGGACTGCTAGCTCAGTTTAAGGTGCAATATGTATTAAGAGATAGGATTAAGGCATATCAGAGCTGAGATCCTATTCTCGAAGAGCTTGCAGAGAATGTTCGAGCAGGGAAGTTCACTAATTTCACACTCGATGATAATGGTGTTTTATTGATCAGTGGTAGATTGTGTGTTCTTGATGTGGGTAATTTGAGAGAAGAGATCCTTGAGGAAGCACATTCTAAGGCCTATAGCGTACATCCGGGTGTCATTAAGATGTACCACAGTATTAGAGACTTATACTGGTGGGACATACTGAAGAAGGATGTCGCTAATTATGGTGCTAAGTGTCTGACGTGTTAGCTAGTGAAAGCTGAGCATCAGAAGACTTTGGGAAGCTTCAGCCTCTTCCTATTCCTAAGTGGAAGTGAGAAAGGATAGCTATGGATTTTATGGTTGGTTTACCTCGTTCTAAGGATGGATATGATTTCATATGGGTGATTATGGATAGGTTGACCAAGTATGCACATTTCTTACCTGTAAAAGCCAGTTATTCTGTAGTTAGATTGGCGAAGCTGTATGTGAAGCATATTGTGTGCCTTCATGGGTTACCCATGTCCATTATGTTAGATAGAGGTTCAGTGTTTACCTTTCATTTTTGGCAGAAGCTGTAGGAAGCAATGGACACTAAGTTAGACTTCAGTACTACTTTTCATCCTCAGATAGATGGTCAGTCTGAGAGGACGATCCAGACACTGGAAGATATGTTGAGAATGTGTGTTTTGGATTTAGGAGGTAGCTAGGATGATCATTTGCCACTCGTCGAGTTTGCATATAATAACAGCTACCATAGCAGTATTGGAATGGCACCATATGAGGCTTTGTACGACAGGAAGTGTAGATCCCCTATAAGTTGGGATGAGATTGGTGAAAGAGCTTTAATTGGACCTGAGATGGTTTAGGATGCTGCAGAGAAAGTTGCTGTGATAAAGAGCAGATTAGAGACCACAATTAGCAGGCAGAAGAGCTATGCAGATCATAGGCGTAGAGATGTGGAGTTCCAGGTAGGAGACTTTATTTTTTTTAAGGTGTCTCTGATGAAGGGTGTAATGAGATTTGGCAGGAAGGGTAAGCTAGCACCGAGATATATCGGACCATTCGAGATTCTAGAGAGAGTTGGCACTGTTGTATATCGGTTGGCTTTGCCTTTAAGTATGTCTCAAGTGCATCCAGTGTTTCACATCTCGATGCTGAGGAAGTATGTTTAAGACCCTTCACATGTGTTGCAGCCCGACAATGTTGAAGTGAATGAAGACTTAACGTTCATAGAAGAACCTATTGCGATCATTGACTATCAAGTTCGACAATTGCATTTGAAGCAGATTCAGATGGTCAAGGTGTTATGGCGCAGCAACAAAATAGAGGAGCACACTTGGGAGACCGAAGCTAAGATGCGAGCTTCTTACGCGTATCTCTTTCCTCCTTGATCTGTATTTCTTCTTTTTTCTAGAATTTAGGGACGAATTCTTTTAAGGGGGGAAGAGTGTTAAAACCCGAGTTTTTAAATTATTTAAATATTAAATAGGATATGCAGTGTTAATAATTTTGAAATTTATATTTGATTATTTTACTATTTGTGAATTATTATCCTTATTATTGTATGTTTAATTAATATATTTTACGTAAACATGTCTTTAATTTTTTTTATTTTGGGAAATAGTGTTTTAATAAATCTTTAATTTAGAGCATTTATATTTTAATAATATTATTTTAATGAAATACATTATTTTGCATGCATGAATATTATTTGGGTTAATGAATAAAATAAATTAAACTTTTATTATATATATATATATATATATGTGTGTGTGTGTGTATAATTATGCATGTGGGTAAAAGAATGTGTGGTGTGTGTTTATTGTGTATGTTAGAAAGTTTATATTATTATAATATAAAGTTAGGTTAATATATATATATATATATATATATATATATATATATATATATATATATATATATATATATATATATATATATATAGACACACAAATATTAAAAACAAAAAAAAAACCCTATTTCTTCTTCTTCTTTCCCCCCCGAAACCGAACCACCCTCACCATCACCGTCCATTCCCCTCCATTCAAAGAGCCTCCAGCTCATACACCGTCGACCGCCCCTCCAGCCAGCAGCTCTGCCGCCGGCAGCAGCTCAAGGAACCCGATTTGGCTGAAAGTCTCCCTTTTCTCCATTCATCATCTTTCCGGTCACCAAACTCAGTGATTCCAGTGCCGTTGGACTCCTTAGACTCCCTAGAGAATGATTCCAAGCTTCCTTTTGCACAAAAACTGGATTTGGTAAGGTTTTAAGCTAGTTTTCAATTTCGGCCATTTTTTGTTCTTGATTTTTTTGAACTTCATTCTTTGAGATTCAAGCTTAATCTACCTTTGGGAATTTTTGTGTAATTTTTGGAATTTATTTTGATTTTTGTGAATTTTTGATTATTTTATTATTATTTTCTAATTTTCATAAATTAATTAAATAAATTGTGAAATTGTGATTTTTTTAGTGTTTTTGGTGGTTGAAATTAATTTTAGAATTTAATTTATAATTTTTGTGATTTTTGTGTAATTATTCTAATTTTATTTAGTTTATGTCAATTTTGGAAATATAGGTTATATATGTATTTTGTTAAAATTAATTGGTTAATTGAGTATAATTGTTGATTTTATTGAATTATATTTTGAGAAAATAATTTTAGAGTAATTATATAATTTTTATTGAATTTTTGAGTATTTATAGTATATTATATGAATTTTTATATACTAGGGGTATTTTGGTAATTTGGTTGTCATTTTAGTTAAATATTAAGTTTAATTGGTTTTAATAATTATTTGAGGTATAAAAATGATTTTTAAAAATTATTTAATATTTTTAACTAATTAAAACTATTTTTCAAAAATTATTTTTAAATTATATATAATATGCTATTTTTGTTAATAAATGGGTTTTTAGTAATTTTTAGTATGTTTTTGGACTAATTGAGTAATTTGAATTTATAAAACGAATTTTCATTAATATTTTTGAATTTATCAAAAAAATATCAATTTTTAATAATATTATAAGAATATTAGGTTTTTAAGTAAATATTGGTGAAATAAGTATTTTTAATGTTTAAATATTTAAATTGCTATATTTTGGTATCAAAAGGGTATTTTTGGTATTTATGAAATTTTAATATATTTTGTGTATTTTATTGTGAATTGTGGACCTCGGTCGATGGAATTTGCAATTTGGGATCCAGACCGAGGGTTGTGTGAATGTTTTGTGAATTGTATTCGAAGTGTATTTTCTTGCAGGACCGACTCTACTTTTTTTAAGTAGAGAGTTGTCTATTTTACAGAAGAGGTTCTATCGAATTTTTGATAGAATTCTAAAAAAATGTGACGTTCGGTCAAATTCTTATTCTCTGTTTGTATTAGTAATCCTAGATCGAGTCTCTAAAAGTTAAGTTAGAATTATTCTGATTTTTGTGTTATTATTTTATTATTAGTTGCGCCAAGACCGAGGCCTAGTGGACCAGGCCCGTCGGACCCGTCTCGAGGAGCACACAAATGTAGGTTATTATAATATATATGCATTGCTTAGGTTGCATGTTTTAGACTTTTATGTTTTAAATATAAATTTTTGCATAATTGCCTACTTGAATGTTTAAGTATATTTTAGGTATATTTTTAGTATATTTTTGGTATACTATGAAATAAATGCATGTTTTCCTTTTTAATTAAATCTAGCTTGTTTTTAAATATATTGTTGGTTTAATTTAATATACTCAATGAATTATTTGAGTTGATTATACGTAAAACTCAAGCTAAAAAAAATTAAAAAGAAATTTGACATAAACTAAAAATAAGTAAAAACTCACCATAACTAAGTTTGAGCTCAAATAATGGCTAAAATCATCTTCTCTGAAGCTTAAGAAGTCGAACTAGCCAAGGAACACCAGCCCTCATCGTCAGAATGTCACCGATGACATGATGAGGCATGCTATCAACGCTGCTGCTCCGGGTGTTCTTGCTGGTTCCAGCAGGTTCTGCAACTCTTCAAAGGTGGTGATGACAGGAAGAAGAGATGAGCAGATGATGATAATGGTGGTTGAAGTCATGGTAGCTTCGACATGAGGGTGAGGGGTGGTCTGTCGTAGAGGAGGAAGAAGGAAATCGGGGAAAGAAAGAAAGAAAAAATGAGATGAGAGAATTAAAAAAATGGCCAAGAAAAGTTTGTCTTTATACACACACACACACACACACACACACATATGTCACACACAATATAACTTTCATAATAATAACACAACACAATTGTTATTAAACAAGTAATATTTATGAAATAATTTATTAACGTAATAATGTAAATCAATAAAAATAAAATAACAATGATGTACTCAAAATATTAATAATACTCAAATAACGTCAATTAAGAAAATAATATTAGTACTTAAAAATAATATTAAAATAACCATGCACCAAATTAACATTATTAGAATAATAGTATTCGAAAATAATAAATATACATAATGGAATTTTAAACGTCCAAAATAATATATTTACATAGAAAATTCAATTAAACATAAAATAATGATAATAAATCACAAAATAGTAAAATAATTAAATATAACTTTTAAATTTTATTAATACTGCATATCTCATTATTTAATAAATTAATTTAAAAACTAGGGTTATTATATAATGAAGTACAATTCAGGTCATTGAATGATGCATCGAGAAACTAATCCATAATAAAAAAAAGAATTTCTCTCCATTTTTTTTTATGCATTTCAAAGTTTTAATATGATTTGCTAAATCAAAAGTTTTTACTTCGCATTGATTTCAAATCTACAAAAGAAATTTTATAAAAAGATGATTAAAATATTGCATCAAAACAAATCTTTATTAAATGGCAAGCTATTTTGAATATCTTTGATTTTGATATAAAATTTATTAAAGGAGATAAAAATTGTTTACCAGATTTTTTGACTAGAGAATTTTTACAAAGTAGATAAAGATGTCTTGAGAAAAGAAAGATAAAGAAAAGGCTGAAATCCCTAACCCTCCTTCTTCTCTTTCTATTGTTAAGCCATAAAGTCTTGGTTTGATATTGTTAACCAAGAAGATAAAGATAAATCAATTAAAGCTAAACAAATCCAGTAATGGATTGATTCTATCTCTCAAACCCTTAAACTTCTTAAAGCTATCTATGACACTTTTAAACTTCTAGAAGTTGAGCATCTCATTATCCCTACTGATAAAGAACTCCATCCAAAATATTTTAACAATTGAAGATGGATTTTATCATAAAGATCCTTTTTGTTACAATGCAAAATCATTTTCCATAAAATTGGTTTTTTAAGCCTTAGAATCTTTCTAAACCCCAAGAATATTATCAAACAATTTTAGAATTTACTAGTTCTATAAAATTTAAACACTTCTTCTATAAAGGCTATTTAAAACCCTCTTACTCTACCTGCAAAATTCTTAAAGTTATCTATCCTTCTGAATGGGGACAAGAACTTTTCAAGCCTAAAGCTTTCCCCATAAACTTCAAATCAAAATTAGACTTTTACTGCTCATTTTCCTATTGGGATTAGGACCAAACATGGTTTAATTCTTTTCTTATCTAGAACCATTTCAAGAACCATATATGGTTATTTTTCCTTAGTGATCATACTGATGTACCTAAATTCCTTGCATGGTTTACTAAATGGTGGAATAATTATAGACCTATCCCTGATATCCTTCCCTGTGATATCTGTTAAGGTTTTCACCTTTTCTGCACCTATATAAATCTACTTCCCTTAAGAAAAAATTAACCCCCTTATACCTATATTTTGTTTAAAATTTTTTGTTCCTTAAGTTTCGTAATGGTATCTTGATTTCTATCTTAATAATGATATTATTGTGCTCCAAAGAAGATTTAAAGTAAAGTTATGGAATTCTTACAGAATTTCATAAAAAATCTTAAAATTTGTAGTTTCAGCATAGCTACAATAGTATGGATTCCTTGGAAATCCTTGTTCTTATTCTCATGCATAGTCCAATTTCCTTACTAAAAAATCTCATGCCAGTGCACTCCTTGTAGTAGTAAAACTGAAGAAGAATATTTCAGTATCATGAAACAACTAATACAGTCAAATGCATCTTCTTTTGCAAATTCGAATACCTCTGAAGGATTAAAACCCTTATTTGATTTGGGTAATGATAATGAAGATTATTGTTTTAGAATTTTCCCTTCTATAAAGCCCAAAGGCTTGTAAGCCTTATACTATTTTTGTATATATTTCTTGAACTTGTAAGTTTATTTTTATTTTTTGCACGATGGGTTAAAAATCCTTTTTAGGATGACCCACGCAAAAGTTAAGGTATAAAATAAAAGTATTTTTGTAATACCCTGGTTTTAAATTATTTTATTAAATACCGAGATGTGCAGTGTTAATAAAGTTTAAAAATTATATTTAATTATTTCACTAATTTATGATTTATTATCGTTATTTTAAGTTTAATTGAATTTTCTACATAAATATATTAATTTGGATTTAATATTTTGGACGTTTAAAATTCTATTATGTATGGTTATTATTTTTGAACTCTATCATTTTAATAATGTTAATTTAGTGCATGGTTATTTTAATATTATCATTTTTAAACACTAATATTATTTTCTTGGTTGACATGATTTTGAGCATTTTTAATATTGTAAGTACCTCATTATTATTTTATTCTACTAATTTACTTTGTTAATATTTATTAATTTTGATAGTGATATTTTATTAATGTTATTTTGAGTGTTATTTTATATTATATTCTATTGTGTGAGACTATGTATGTGTGTGTGTGTATATATATATATATATATATATATATAAATGAAATAGTGTTTAGTTTTGTGTGGTGGTAATTTCTTTAGACATAAAATAATATTATTTATAACCTAAGATTAATAAAAGTATAAATAAATAAATAAATAAATAAATAAATATATATATATATATATATATATATATATATATATATATATACACTCAATTATTTAGAAGAGAAAGAAGAGAATTGCAGAGCTTCCTTCTCCCCCTCCGTGCGTCCTTGCCCGCCCTCCCCTGTCTGTGTGCTTCTCGCCGGACTGCTTCTCCCACCACCGATCGATCATCAGCCTTCCCACCTCCCTCTGGATGCCGGCAACTGCTAGAGAGGCTGTGGAAGCCGAGGGACAGCAGCATCAGCTGCAGTAGCTTCTCCTCGCGCGATGGTCGCCTGCAGCAGCAGCCCTCTGTCGCGACGCCAGCTCCGCCACCACCTCCACTTGCTGTCACCGGACATGGCAGCAGCTCCAGCATTCTTCAGTTGTTGATCTTCTTGCTTGGTAAGTGTGGGTTGATGATTGGAAAGGGTAGTTGTTAAGTGGTTGTTTTTTGTAGTTTTTAGGTTGATTTTGAGTTTAGTTAATTTATATATTATGTATTTAATTATTCAGCATTTAGTTTAATTATTTGGTTAATTTTGAGTTGATCCAAATTGTTTTGATTATTTTATATTTAATTATTAATTATTAAAACTTTTGTTAATTAAGTATTTTAATTATAAATTTGGTTAAATTATTAATGCTATATATTGTTGGTAATTATAATGTTGAGAAATTAATTTTTGAGAATTATTATATAATTTTCAGAAATATTTATAGTTTATGTAAATTTTGAAGTATTGAATTAAATGAGTATTTTGGATGAATTTAAAGGTTAATTGTGTGTTTGAGTTGATACTAAAATGTTATTTATTTATAAAATAATTTTTATGAATTTATATAATTTTATAGAATTTTATATAGGTTATGTGTATTTTGGGATTAATAGATTAAACATGTATTTTTATAGAAATTATTGGTTAATTAGGTGTATTTGTTGATTTTAGTGAATAATATGTTGAAGAAATAAATTTTGAGAAATTACATAATTTTTATTGACTTTTTGAATATTATTATTTCTTTATGAGTATTTTGTATATTAGGGGCATTTTGGTAATTTGGTAGTGATTTTAGCTAAATATTAAATTTAATTGGTTTTAATGAATATTTGAAGTATAAAAATGATTTTTATAAATTAATTACTATTTTTAACTAATTAATACTATTTTTTTGAAAAAAATTATTTTCAAATTATATATGATATATTATTTTTGTAAATAAATGGGTTTTTAGTAACTTTTAGTATGTTTTAGGGTTAATTACGTAATTTGGATTTATAAAATGTATTTTTATTATATAAGGGTATTTTCGGTATTTTATAAATATTCTGTGAATTGTGAACCTCGGTCGGTGAATTGTAGTTTGGAGTCCGACCGAGGGATTTTGATTGTAATCCTGTGTTTATTCCGAAGTGTATTTCTTTGCAGGACCGGCTCTACTCTTTGAGTAGAGAGATGTCCATTTTACAGGGGAGGTTCTGCCGGATTTTCGGTAGAATTCTCGTAAAACGTGATGTCCGGTCAAATTCCTATTCTAAAGCTGTGCCTAAAATTCTAGATCGAGTCTTTAGAATTTTTGTTAAATTTATTCTGATTTCATGTTGTCATTTGTTTGTCTAGCTACACCAAGACCGAGGCCTAACGGATCAGGCCCGTCGAGTTTGTCTCGTGGAGCGCTAACATGTGAGTTATTATACTGTATATATATGCAGTGCATATAGGATGCATGACTTAGGATTTTTATTTTCATTATATGTTTAAACATTAATTTAATTATAATATGATTTGGTATATTTTCGGTTTATTTTTAGTACATTTTTGATATATGTATGTTAGATATTTAAGTTTATGTTTGTTATAATTTAATATTTATACATGATTTAAATGTGCATCGAACCATAATTGTTTTATTAAATGATTAGTATAATTTAGGTTATTCTTAAATAATTGCATGCTATATTATAAACCTACACTTAAATTATTTTTAAGTTTATCTTGGGTATATTTTGATTTATTTCCAAATAAATACATGTTTTATTTTTTTAAATTAAACCTAACACATTAGTGGTACATTTAGGGTATATTTATATATATATATGCATGCTAGATAATTAGGTTTATTTTTAGTATATTTGTGAATATATGTTAAACACAAACACGTATTTAAATGAATATTTATACATAAATGGTTTATTAAATGATTTGAGTACTTAGGGTATATCTTTTGCATATTTAAGTATATTTTTAAGATAATGCATGTTATATTATTGTTACTCATTTAAATTGTTTTTAACTATATTAATGATTTATCTTTAGTTTATTTCATATTTTATTTGACTATATATATATATATATATATATATATATACCTGAAAAATACTGGGTATATTTTAGGTATATTTTTGGTATATATATATGGTTGGTTTTACTATTATGAATATGGTTCTACATTAATTATTTTTCGAATGAATGATTTATTCGAAGTGAAGGATATCAATAGAATGTGCTTCCTAGTGGGCAGCACTAGGATCGTGTACATACCGGTACGGTAGATAAGGATTGAGTGAGAGTTAAAATTGGGTGATTATAATTGATTTAATTGATTTGACTAAGATTAATGGTATGATAGATAGTGTGATTGCTGGAGCTCGGTTGACTAAGTGTCTCGGGGCCAATCACACTGACAGTCAGACTGCTGGAGCTCGGTTGACTTAGTGTCTCGGGGCCAGTCTACTGTCCATAAGTGAATTGAATGATCTATTGGGTTGATTGAGATGTGAGGTGATGGATAGTGTGATTGCTGGAGCTCGGTTGACCAAGTGTCTCGGGGCCAATCACACTGACAGCCAGACTGCTGGAGCTCGGTCGACTTAGTGTCTCGGGGCCAGTCTACTGTCCAAATTGGAATAAGTGTTCTATTTGGAATCAAGTGAGCCTGTAGGGCTAGAGTGATGATAGGATTGTTTGAGGTTGTTATTATTTAGGGTTCTATGGATCCTTCATGAATTAAAACAAACGTTTTCTACATTTAGTATATTTATAAAAGTAAAGTTTGGCATTCGTGTGAAATGGGTGTATATACATATATATATAAGAATGCCTGATTGTTATGGTTTAGTTTGCATGTATATATAGTATAATAATTCACTCAGTGAGGTCTGACCCCCCTCAATTATTTTTTTCAGGAGATTCCATATCGTCAGACCTTAGTTATAGAGTTCCTCGCCGGTGTTCTTCAGTCCCGGCTGTTTTATACAAATGTATATTCTAAACTTTGAATTGTATTCTAGAAACTGCAGTAGTAGTGTCACTATATTGGAAGTGTATTATTTTGTTTGGATATTAAATACTCTGAGAATTTGTATTTGAACATTATACGAATATGTATTCATTTATAAAAGGATTTGGAGTATTTAATTTATATATTGATTCAGAAAAATTTTAATTTGGTCGTACTTTTATATAATTATTGTATGATTTTATTTTCTAAGGCTTGCTACGGGTTCCGAATTCGAAAGAATTCCCGTTCCCTAGCGCCGGTCATGACTCCTAGTTTGGGTCGTGACAATTTTGATTTGAATATTTGTCTCTTTGGAAATTACCTCCTTTAAGAGTGGGACCTTCTCAGATAATCTTCAGAAAAATTTGACTACTTTGTCAAAATATTCCACTCCTTTTACAGCTCATATTCCATTGCATTTTATTTTCCCACAAGGATGGGGACCTAAGTTCCACTACCAAGACCTGGTGGGAATATCTTTGCACAAAAAAAGAATATTGTCAAAAGGAGAGAGATGAAATAAAGAAAATTATTGGCAAATAAGGACTAACTAAAGTTAAAGATAATATTTTCATAAGCAGAGAGATGAAATAAAGAAAATTATTGGCAGATAAGGACCAACCAAATATAAAGACAGATGTAATAGAGAGCCTATCACTCTTGCCACTCATTTTGGCTTTACTCTTCATAATTTTCTCATGATGATACAGCCTTCCCTTAACAAGGACCTCCATAGCCTCTATATATTGGAGTCCCTTCTTCTGAGAAGGGCAGAATAGAACTTTATGAAAATTTTAGAGAAAATTATAACCTTCTTTCCTTCCTCTCTAAAAGAAATTTTAAGTTGTATCTTTGTAAATAAATTATATTTTATATTTTAAAATCCTTTTGCTATTATGGATATAAAACTTCTGTATTTCTCCTTTACTTGAATAAATAAAGTATCTTTGTAAGTTTATCTCCTTCTCTTTAAAGTTTTATATCTTGTGTTTTCTATATTTATTTATTTATTTTAAATCTACATCCTAAGTAGGAAAACGTATGCTCTGTGCTTGCCTAAGAAATTAGGATCCTGCACACTGAAAACTTTATAAAATCTTTACTGCATTTAGTCCAGTAACCTCTGTGTCTAGCCTGTGACTAGAGTGTGAGACCGACATGTTGATTTGCTATCATCATTGTATTCATATAATTAAACAGTAACACTTTTTGATCCTTGGCCGTATATGGTATCAGAGCCTTAGGGGGTTGAGTGATTATTATAGTTATTGTATTCATAATACAAATGGTGTCTAAAGGATAGTTTATACACTGAGTCCTTTGGTTAAAGGTGGTCCCAGTCATAAATCCTAGAGAGGTAGTAAATCGATTGGTTTAGCCAGTGAGTTTGTAAGTGGTTACTCTTTCATGTAGCCATTATTTTTATCATGTATCCAATTCTTAGAAGAACCACTTCTTCTTCCTCTTCATCTGTTTCTTCTTCAACTAAAGCTTAAAAGAACAAAGTCAGTAGTGATGAAATCATTATTTAAGACTTTGAAAAATTCATTGATGATTTTAAGCTTAAAGACTATAGTAAAGACCATGTCTATAAACCCCTGGATTAAATCTCTTCAAGTCTGATTATGTTATTAAGATAAAAGAAAAAGATATCCAGTTGTCTAAAGCTCAAGATCTAATAAAGATTTCACTCTTGATAAAGCTCACTTGAAAAAAGATTTTTTATGTATCTCATAATTTAGAAAAAAGAAATTGGTTCTTTAAACATTTTTTAAAAGATAGAGAGATCATTCAAAGTCATTTTTATAATTTTGTGTAGAAAAATAAAGTCAATATATATTTTTAAGTGGTTTGAAATTTATTCATAAAAAAATAATATTTCTTATCCTTTTAAAGCTTTAAATCCTATTACTCTAAGAAAAAAAGTAATAGTCTCGGAAATAGCTAGTGGTTAAAACATAGAGTTTGAACACCCTCCTCTTAAGTTGATTAAAGTCCCAGTAGGAAATGAGATTGTAGATGCTTGTCCTTATAAAAAACCATAAGATAGTGACTCCCAAAACCTAAAGAATATAGTGTCTCAGAACAACTTTACTAATGCCCATCTTAATAGCATAGAAAAATAGTTGCTTAGACTTGAGAATCAAGCCTAAAAACCTGTAGAACTCTCTGTAGGAATGACTGATAAAAAGCTAAAGAATCCCATGTTTAATCCATATAAGATCTTTAATAGTACCTAGTAAGAAATTAGAAGTAATAGAACTGAATTCTTGCATGATGTAAGAGAACAACTTAGTAGACTAGATCCTTTTAGTGCTATTAGAGATCCTATAGTCCTAGACACTCCATAATCTATAAACTCGAGTGTAAGTGTCCTTGATAAAGATCTTAATTCTATCTCTAAAGATAGTGCTTTCTAGGAATGGTCTCTTGAGATTGCTAAACTTCACTAGCCTATTATTTATCTAGGTCATTCAAGATATGTACAGAGTAGGTTACTATAGCTTGAATTAGGTAGTTAACCTAATGCTCTTGTCCAAACTAAATTCAGTGCCAATTCTATTTATGAATGGAATACAGATGGTATGACTGAATATCAGATCCTCAACTCTCTCTAACAGATGACTATAGCTTCTAATACTTATAAAGCCCACACAAGAACATCTGATAGGTTTACCATTGAGCTTATTATTGTAAGTTTCTCTTGTCAATTGAAAGGCTGGTGGGATTACCATCTCATTAAGCAATAACAACTAGATATCTTGCATGCTATTTAAACAGATGATGAAGGTCTACCCATTTTAGACCAAATAGGAAACCACATTCAGGATGCAGTGTCTACTCTACTATTGACCATAGCATTACATTTTGTAGGAGATTCTTCTCATCTAAAGGATAAAATGGTTGATATGTTATCAAACCTTAGGTGTAAGAAACTAAGTGACTTTCAGTGGTATAGGTTAACTTTTCTTACTAGGGTTATGCTTAGGGAAGATTCTAACAAACCTTTTTGGAAAGAAAAATTCTTTACAGGATTACTAACCTTTTTAAGTGAAAGAGTTAGCAATGCTAGCAGACAATCTTTTGATACCCATATCATTCCATATGACTAGCTTACTTATAGTGAGTTGATTAGTACCACCTAAAGAGAAGGTCTTAAAATCTATTAGGATTTGAAACTCCAAAAACATTTAAAGTGGAGTTGAAAAAGACCAAACAAAAAATTAGGAACTTTCTGCAAACAGTTTAATTATAGCTTCACCCAAAACCCTTATTGTAAAGGAGATTGTATCAATAAATCTTTGAAAACTCTGTCTAGGAAATTTTCTAAGAAATATAAAAAATTTTCCAAGAGAAAGGATGCTGAAGAAACTTTTTATAAAAAAACCTTATAAGAAAACCTTTAGGAATAGAAATACTAAAGTTGATAAAGCTAGAAAATCAAGTATAAAAGATGTAACTTGCTACAAATGTGGCAAGAAGGAACACATCTCGAAGTACTGTAAAGTCTCTAAAAAACTCCAAGAATTTGACTTAAAAAATAGAACCTTGAACAAGCTTATAGCTTTGTTAATAGAAACCTTTAAGCCTGAAACCAACTTCAAAGAGTTTTTAGGAGAAGATTACCCTCAAATAGATGAAATAAGAACCACCTCCTCCTATTCTAAAATAGATCCTAGTATTGAAGGAAAGCAACTCAACATGCTCATTAAAGAATAAACCTTGATTCTAAATGTTATTCAGTATATAAATGACCTTAAGTTGCCAAAAAAAAAATCTAAAACAAGTTGGCAATCTCTAGAGAAAGAACCTGAACCTAAGGCAACTAAAATACATTCCACTAGTACATGCATGTATGACTTTACTACCATTTTGAATAGAAAGAAACTCAATAAAAAACCCTTAGGCGACATCTAGGAACTTCAAGGAGATATAAAAACCATAAAGTCAGAAATAAAGCAGTTAAACGGTAAATAGTAAAAGGATTATAATCTAATCCAATTCCTTGTTATCAAACTTACTGAAGAGTCTTGTGATAGTGATGGAACAAAGGATTTAGAACCATAATCTTTGGCTAATCTTGATAAAGTCCCAGAAGATTTCTTTTGTGTTTTAAATCAAATCATTTTAAAAAAATATATTATAAAGATTACTATTTTTTATAAAGATTTTTAACTTAATATCATAGCTCTATTTGACACAAGTGGTGATTTAAGTTGCATAAAAACCACCATGGTCCCAAACCCTTTTTAAGAATAAACTAAAGAAAAGCTTTCCTCTATTAATAGCTAAAAATGCATATAAATGGTAAAATAGAAGCTAGAGTTTTAAACAATGGATTTTTGTTAAAAACCTCTTTTACTTTAGTTTCTAATATTAGTTATATAGTGATTTTGTGGACTCCATTGATTTAAAAAAATGCAATAATTTGATAACTCCTTATCTAACCGCTTATAACTCCATTGATTTCAAAGATGATAAAGTTCACATATCTTTCCTATTTCTAGAAAAACCAAAACTCGATATCTCAATCTTGTTAAAGCCTATTCTATATATAAGAATGAGATAAATGCTCCGATAAAAGGTAAAAAAACAAATCTGCATGATTTGAAGTAAAATGTCCATTTCTAGAAAATTGAACAATAATTAAAGTCTAATTTGTAAAAAGAAATAATTCTAAATTTAAAAAAATTATTGTTAAAGAAGTTTGTTATGATTTACTAAATGCTTTCTAGAAAAGAAAAAAATATATAGTTGACTTGCCTTATAAACCAGGATTTAATGAGAAGGATATTCCTACCAAAGCTAGACCAATTTAGATGAATGTTGAATTGAAATAGCATTGTAAGTAAGAAATCTAGGATCTTGAATCCAAAGAACTAATCTTAAAGTCTAGGTTTCTTTAGAGTTGTGCAACTTTCTACGTCAACAAAGCTTAAGAAATAGAAAGAGGCACTCCTTTGAATAAAGCTCTAAAATGGATTAGGAACCTTATTCTAAAAAAAAGATCTCTTACAAAAGCTAAATTATGCCATTGTATTTTCAAAATCTGACATTAAATCAGGATTTTAGCAAATACAAATTGATAAAGAGCATCATTATAAAACTACTTTCACTATCCCATTTGGTCAATATAAATAGAATGTCATGCCATTTGGTTTGAAAAATGCACCATCAGAATTTTAAAAAATAATGAATGACATCTTCAATCCTTATTCTGATTTTTGTATTATTTATATTGATGATGTGCTTTTTTTTTTCAAGTTCTATTGAACAATATTTCAATCACTTAAAGAATTTTCTCCATATTGTTAAAATTAATGGTCTTCTTATCTCTGTAAAGAAAATATCCCTTTTCTAAACCAAATTCAGATTCATAGGACATTATATCTGTTGTGGTACTACTATTCCTATCGAGAGATCCTTAGAATTTAGTAATAAGTTCCTTGACAAAATTCTTGATAAAGTTCAATTGCAAAGGTTCTTAGGAAGTTTAAACTATGTTTTGGATTTCTATCCTAACATAAATAGGATTGCTAAACCTCTGCATGATAGGTTAAAAAAGAACTTAGCCCTTTGGACTGATGAACAAATAAAAGTAGTCAGGCAAATAAAGAGTCACATTCTTGAGATTCCTTGCCTTTACCTTGCTGATCCTGTCTCCCTAAAGTTGTTAAAACAAATGCTAATGATCTAGCTTATGGTGGAATTTTAAAGCAAATTTCCAATGGGAAGGAAGTAGTGGTTAAGTACATTTCAGGTCATTGGAATGATGCATAGAGAAACTAATCCACAATTAAAAAAGAAGTTCTCTCCATTTTTTTTATGCATTTCAAAGTTTCAATTTAATTTACAAAATCAAAAGTTTTTACTTCGCTTTGATTGTAAATCTGCAAAACCAATTTTATAAAAAGATGTTCAAAATATTGTATTAAAATGAATCTTTACTAGATGGCAAGCTATTTTGAATATCTTCGATTTTGATATAAAATTGACTAAAGGAGATAAAAATTCTTTACTAGATTTTCTAATTAAAGAATTTTTACAAAGCAGATAAAAATGCCTAAAAAAAAGAAAGATAAAGAAAAGGCTAAAATCCCTAACCCTCCTCTTTCTCTTTCTATTGTTAAGCCATAAAGTCTTTATTTTGATATTATTAACCGAAAAGATAAATATGAATCAATTAAAGTTAAACAAATCTAGCAATGGATTAATTCCATCTCTTAAACCCCTGAACTTCTTAAAGCTATTTAAGATACTTTTTAACTTCTAAAAGTTGAGCATCCTGTCACCCCTTCTAATAAAGAACTCCATTTAAAATATTTTGACAATTGAAGATGGATTTTATCATAAAGATCCTTTTTGTTATAATGCAAAATCATTTTCCATAAAATTAGTTTTTTAAGCCTTGGGATCTTTCCAAACCCCAAGAATATTATCAAATAATTTTGAAATTTACCGGTTCTGCAGAATTTAAACACTTCTTCCATAAAGGCTATTCAAAACCCTCCTACTCTACCTGCAAAATTCTTAAAATTATCCATCCCTTTGAATGGGGACAAGAACTTTTCAATCCAAAAGCTTTCCCTATAAACTTCAAATCAAAATTAGACTTGTTCCACTTATTTTTCTATTAGCATTGTGAATAAACATGGTTTAATTCTTTTATTATTTAGAACCATTACAACACCCATACATGGTTATTTTTTCTTAGTGATTATACTGATATATCTAAATTCCCTGCATGGTTTATTAGATAGTGTAATAATTATGGACATGTCCCTAATATCCTTCCCCTTGATATCCATCAAGATTTTAACCTTTTCTGCACCCATGATAAACCTACTTCCCTTGAGAAAAAATTCACCCTCCTATGCCTATATTGCTTAAAATTCCTTGTTCCTTGGGTTTCACAATGGCATTTTGATTTTTATCTCAACAATGATATTATTGGGCTTTAAAGAAGATTTAAAGTAAGGTGGTGGAATTTTTACAATATTCCATAAAAAATCTTAAAATTTACAGTCTCGACATGGCTATAACAACATGGATTCCTTGGAAATCCTCATTCTCATTTATAGTCCAATTTTCTTGCTAAAAATCTCATGCCAGTGCACTCATTACTGTAGTAAAAAATGAAGAAGAATATTTTAGTATTATAAAACAACTGATATAGTCAAATGCATCTTCTTCTATAAATTCCAATACTTATAAAGATACTTTATTTATCCATATAGAGGTGAAATACAAAAGTTCTATATCTAGAATAGCAAAGGGATTTTAAAATAGAAAATATAATTTGTTTACAAAGATACAGCTTTGAATTTCTTTTAGAGAGGAAGGAGATAAGCTATAATTTTTTCTAAAATTTTCCTAAAATTATATTTGGCCCTTCTCAGAAGAGAGGACTCTAATATATAGAGGCTCTAGAGGTGCTTATTAAGGGAAGGCTATAGCATCACGAGAAAATTATGGAGAGTAAATCCAAAAGGAGTGGCAGGAGTGATAGGCTCTTTATCACATCTGTCTTTAACTTTATTTGGTCCTTGTCTGCCAATAATTTTCTTTATTTCATTTCTTTGCTTCTAATAATATAGTCTATAACTTTAGTTGGTCCTTATCTGCCAATAATTTTCTTTATTTCATCTCTCTACTTCTGATAATATTCTCTTTTTATGCAAAAATATTCCCACCAGGTCTTAGTAGTGGAACATGGGTCCCTATCCTTATAAGAGAATAGAATGCAGTGGAATATGAGAGGTAGGAGGAGCCAAATATTTAAAAAAGTAGTCAAATTTTCCTAAAGGTTTTCTAAGAAGGTCCTACTCTTGAGGGAAGAAATTTCCTAGAATATTCATACTAAAAAACATTTTTATACCCTAACTTTTGCATGGCTTTCCTAAAAAGGATTTTCAACCCATTAGGCTAAAAATAAAAACAAACTTACTAGTTCAAAAAATATATACAAAGATAATATAAGGCTTATAAGCCTTCGGGCTTTATAGAAGGGAAAATTCCAAAACAATCGTCTTCATTATCATTACTTAAATTAACTAAGGCTTATGATCCTTTAGAGGTATTGAAATTTGTATAAGAAGAAGCATTTAACTGTATCAGTTGTTTCATGATACTGAAACATTCTTCTTGAGTTTTTACTGTTGCAAGGAGTGCATTGGCATGAGATTTTTTATTAAGGAAATTGGACTATGCATGAGAATGAGAATAAGGATTTCTAAAAAATCTATATTATTTGAGAATGAGGATTTCCAAGGAATCCATGTTGTTGAAGCCATACCAAGACTGCAAATTTTGAGATTTTTTATGGAATTTTATAAGAATTCCACCGCCTTACTTTAAATCTTCTTTGGAACACAATAATATCATTGTTGAGATAGAAATCAAGATACCATTGTGAAATCCAAGAAATAAGGAATTTTGAGCAATATCATGGATATGTCCATAATTATTCCAGTATCTATTAGACCATGCAGGGAATTTGGATATATCAGTATGATCGCTAAGAAAAATAACCATGTACTAGTGTTGTAATGGTTCTAGATAAGAAAAGAATTTAACCATGCTTGTTTATAATGCCGATGGGAAAATGAGCGCTAAAAGTCTAATTTTAATTTGAAGTTTATAGGGAAAGCTTTAGGCTTGAAAAGTTCTTGTCCCCATTCCGAGGGATGGGTAACTTTAAGAATTTTACAGGTAGAGTATAATGGTTTTGAATAGCCTTTTATGGAATAAGTGTTTAAATTTCGCAATACCAATAAATTCCAAAATTGTTCAATAATATTCTTGGGGTTTGGAAAGATCCTAATGCTTAAAAAAATTATTTTGTGAAAAATGATTTTGCATTGTAACAAAAAGGATCTTTATGATAAAATTCATCTTCAATTGTTAAAATATTTTGGATGGAGTTCTTGATAAAAAATTCAAAAGTTTTGGATTGAGAATAGATAATTTGTGAACTACTTGGAGTAGTCACAATCTTTGAATCTTCTTGAGAAAGGGTTTTTTGAGAAGAAGATTCTCCTTTCTCTAGGTTTTAAAATCAGTTGAGGTGTCATACTTAGAGTACCTTTATTAGTAGGAGCAACGAGATGCTTAATTTCTGGAGGTTTAAAAGTTTCCTGGATAGCTTTAAAAAGTTCAGGGATTTGAGAGATGGAATCAATCCATTGCTAGATTTGTTTAGCTTTAATTGATTCATATTTATCTTCTTGGTTAACAATATCAAACCAAGACTTTTATGGGCTTAACAGTAGAAAGAGAAGAAGGAGGATTAGGGATTTCAACCTTTTCTTTATCTTTCTTTTTTTAAGGCATCTTTATATGATTTATAAAAATTCTCGAGTTAGAAAATTTGGTAAAGAATTTGTATCTCCTTTAATAAATTCTATATCAAAATCAAAGATACTCAAAATAGCTTGCCATTTAGCAAAGATTTATTTTAATGCAATATTTTGGACATCTTTTTGTAAAATTTCTTTTGTAAATTTGTAATCAATACAAAGGAAAAAATTTTAATTTATCAAATTAGATTGAAACTTTGAAATGCATAAAACAATGGAGAGAACTTCTTTTTTAATTGTGGAGTAGTTTCTCTATATATCATTCCAGTGACCTAAAGTGTACTTAACTATTACTTTCTTTCCATTGGAAATTTGCTTTAAAATTCCACCATAAACTAGATCACTAACATCTATTTCAACAACTTTAAGGAGACTAGGATTAATAAGGTAAAGGTAAGGAATCTCAAGAATGTGACTCCTTATTTGCCTGACTACTTTTGTGTGTTCATCAGTCTAAGGGGCTGGGTTCTTTTTTAACCTATTATGTAGAGGTTTAGCAATCTTATTTATATTAGGATAGAAATCCAAAACATAGTTTACACTTCCTAAGAACCTTTGTAATTGAGCTTTATCAAGAATTTTTTCAGTGAACTTGCTACCAAATTCTAAGGATTTCTTAAAAGGAACAATAGTACCATAGTAGATACAATGTCCTAAGAATCTGACTTTAGTTTAGAAAAGGGGTATTTTCTTAGCAGAGACAATAAGACCATTAATTTTAAAAATATAGAGAAAAGTCTTTAAGTGCTTAAAATGTTGTTCAATAGAATTTGAAAAAAATAAGCATGTCATCAATATAAACAATATAGAACTCAGAATAAGGATTGAAGATGTCATTCATTATTCTTTGAAATTATGATGGTGCATTTTTTAAACCAAATGGCATGACATTCCACTTATATTGACCAAATAGGACTGTGAAAGTAATTTTATAACGATGCTCTTTATCAATTTATATTTGCTAAAATCTTGATTTCATGTCATATTTTGAAAATACAAAGGAAGAATATAGCTTTTGCAAGAGATTTTTTTTCCCGAATAGGATACCGAATCCGTTTTAGAGTTTTATTCAAAGGCTTATAATTGATTACAAGCCTATGAGTGCCTCTTTCTATTTATAAAGTTTTTTTTTTTTACATAGAAAGCTACACAACTCCAAGGAGACCTAAATTTTGAGACTAGTCCTTTGGAATCAAGATCCTGGATTTCTTTTTTACAATGCTATTCCAATTCAGCATTCATTTGAATTAGTCTAGCTTTGGTAGGAATATGTTTCTCATTAAATCTTGGTTCATAAGGTAAATCAACTATATATTGTTTTCTTTTCCAGAAAGTATTTGGTAAATTAAAATAGACTTCTTTAATAATAATTTTTTAAAATTCAAAAATCTTTATTTTTACCAAATTAGACTTTAATTGATGTTTAATTTTCTAGAAATGGACATTTTACTTTAAATCATGCAGATTTGTTTCTTTACCTTTTATTAAAGCATTTATCTCATTCTTCTATATAGAATGGGCTTTAATAAGAATGAGATATCAAGTCTTTGGTTTTTCTAGAAAAGGGAAAGATATGTGAACTTTATCATCTTTGAAATCAATGGAGTTATAAGTGGTCAAATAGGGAGTTATCAAATTAATGAATGACATCCCCAAAATCATTGTATAAATGATATTAAAAACTAAAACAAAAAAGGTTTTTAACAAAAATCCATTGTTTAAAACACTAGCTTATATTTTACCATCTATATGCATTTTTAAGCTATTAGCAAAGGAAAGCTTTTCTTTAGTTCGTTCTTAAAAATGGTTTGGGACCATAGTGGTTTTTATGTAACTTAAATCAACATGTGTGTCAAACAGAGCTATAAAATCAAGTTGAAAATCTATATAAAAAAATAGTAATCTTTATAATATATTTTCTTGAAGTAATTTGATTTAAAGCACAAAGGAAATTTTTGGGACTTTATTAAGATTGACCAAAGATTATGGTTCTAAATCCTTCATCTCATAACTATCGTTAGACTCTTTAGCAAGTTTGGTGACAAGGAATTGGATTATATCAGAATCCTTTGTTGTTTACCAGTTAACTACTTTATTTCTGACTTTATGGTCTTTATATCTCTTTGAAGTTCCTGGATGTCGCTTAAAGGTTTTTGTAATATCCCGTGTTTTTAAATATTTTAATACTGCATTGGGATATGCAGTGTTAATAATTTTTGTATACAATTATGATATTTTACGAGTTAATATGTATTTAAAACTTATTTTAATTATTTTATATTATTTTAAGTGTTTTACGTAAAATTTTCCCGGGACTTGCATTTTCGGGGAAATTTTTACGTAAATAATTTACCATTAATTATTTTAGTTAGATTTACGGACTTGCATGAACTCATATATATTTTTAAAATACTAAACACCGTATATATGTGTACTTATTTATTTAATTAGGGTTTTATTAATTACCCTATTATTTTATTATTTATTTATTAGTTTTATTGTTATTTAATTATTTTTATTTAGTATTAAATTATTAAAATATTAAATTATATGTGTGTGGTGTATATTTAATGTATGTGATTTTATATTATTTTAATATATAGTGTAAAAGTATATATATATACATATACATTTAATATTAAAACAAATTATAAAGTTTGAGTTATTTACGGTTTTGCCATTCTTTCTTTTTCTTCCTCCCGACCGTTCCCATCGCTGTTCCATCGATGCTACCGCCGTTCCCTTGCTGTTGGTGTGCCACCTCCTTCTCCAGCCTTCCTCGCCACCAGCAGCGCCCTATTCCGACGTGTTTTGGTCGAAATCAGCTCGGGAAGCCGAAACTTGAGCCACCATCGTTCACGATGTTTTCGGCCACCATTTTTGACACCGCCAAACTCTTTCTTCTCCTTGAGCTCCGATGAGTGTGATTCCAAGATTTGTTTCACTTAAAATGGTCTTGATTTGCTTAGGTTTCAATTTTTCAATTTCGGCCATTTTAGGGTTCTTGATTTTTTTGAACTTCAAATTTATTGATTCATAGAAAAATTCCTTCACAAATGTTGTTCCCCTTAGCTAATCTTCATGTGTGAATTTTTGTAGAATTTTTGGGTATTTTTGAATATTTTAATATTATTTTCTAATTTTTGAAAATTAATTAAATAAATTATGAAATTATGTTTTATGATAAATATAGGTGTTGAAATGAATTATAGAAATTTATTTGGAATTTTTATGAATTTCTATGTATTTATTTTGAATTTATTTAGGTTTATGTAATTTTGAAAAATTAGGTTAATTGTGTTTTTAATTGAAATTAATTGGTCAATTGAGTTTAGTTATTGATATTATTGATAAATATATTGAGAAAATTAATTTTGGATAATTATACTATTTTTTGGTGAATATTTGAATGAATTTTAGTATATTTATATATATAGGGGTATTTTGGTAATTTTACCCTAAATTGACTAAAAATGTAATTAAATTGGTTTTAATAGTTATTTAAGGTATAAAAATGATTTCTACAAATTATTTAGTATTTTTAATTAATTAAAACTATTTTTCGTAAATTATTTTCAAATTATATATATAATATATGATTTTTCTAATAAAATGAGTTTTATTGGTTTTTACTGTGTTTTAAGGTTAATTACGTAATTTCTAATTATAAAATGTATTTCTATGATATAAGGGCATTTTTGGTATTTCTATATTGTTTGGTGATTGTGGACCCCGGTCGGTAAACTGTAGTTTGGACTCCGACTGAGGGGTTATGGATGTGCTTTTGTGTCTGTTTTTTGAAGTGCATTTCTTTGCAGGGCCGGCTCTACTCTTTGAGTAGAGAGATGTCCGTTTTACAAGGGACGTTCTGTCGAATTTTTGGTAGAATTCTCGTAAAACGTGATGTCTGATCGAACCCTAATTTTGATTCTGTGTCTAATATTCTAGATCGAGTTTCTAGGATTTTTTATTAGGTTTATTATGATGTCTGTTATTTACTGTTTGTTTAGTTGCACTGAGACCGAGGGCTAGTGGACAGGCCCGTCGGACCCATCTCGAGCAGCGCACTAAGTGTGAGTTACTATTTTATATATATGTGCTCTAGGGTGCATGATTTTAGAAATATATGTTTTATTTTGATTAAATATACATAATAGTTTAATTATTACTTAAGTTTATTTTTAGTTTATCTTTGGTTTATTTTCTGTATATTTTAAACTATATGCATGTCTTATTAATGAATTATGCTTAAAATATTTTTGAATATATTTCTATCTTATTTTGTAATTATATTGGATTTATTTGACATATATATACTCGAAATATACCTGGTTTACTTTTGGTATATTTCTAGTATATATATGGTTTATGTTGCAATTTATTTCAAATTCATGCATCATTTACTTTTATGAATGAATGTTTTATATTATAATGAAGGATATCAATAGAACGTGCTACCTAGTGGGCAGCACTAGGACCGAGTACGTACCGGTACGCTTATAGCATTTAAGCTATATTACTACCCATTTGTGGATATTGATTGGATATGATTATTTGATGTGTGATATGATTTGGGAGTGTGATTGTTGGAGCTCGGTTGACCAAGTGTCTCGAGGCCAATCACACTTATAGTCAGACTGCTGGAGCTCGGTTGACTTAGTGTCTCGGGGCCAGTCTACTGTCTAAATGGAACAAGTGAATATATTGGAATAAGTGAGCATGTATGGCTAGAGTGTTGTCTAACACTATTTTGAGGTTGTGATATTCTAGGGTTCTATTTCATCCTTCATGAACTGTGATTTTCAATAAAAATATATAAAATGATTTATTGCATCTGTATGTAATTGCTTGTATATATACATATTATATATATACTTTTGATTGTGTGCATTGGCATTTAGTATGCATGTATATATATTATAGTAATTCACTCAGTGAGGTCTGACTCCCCTCTGTTGACCATTTTTCAGGAGAGTTATCTTCTTCAGACCTCAGTAGCAGGCCTGTACGTCGGATTTCTTCCGCCTCGGCTTCTTTATGTAAACTGCTTATCTGAGTATTGAGTTTTATTTTATGATCTATACACTGCAGTAGTTATGGTTGTTTCGGAGGTGTGGTGTATTGTATTTATATAAGATATGTATTTTAAGAGTTTGAACTGAAACGTGTATTAAAGGATTTATCCATATATGAGATATGGATTTCTATTTTGATAATTATGATTTTATTTCCGCTGCATTAAGAGCTGTTGTTATTATTATTGCATGTTTATTTTATTTTTAGGCTTGCTACAGGTTCCGGATTCAAAAGAATTCTCGTTCCCTAGCGCCGATCATGGCCCCTGTTTTGGGTCGTGATAAAGTTGGTATCATAGCAAAATTCTATGTCAGGGCTTAGTTGTGTGAGTTATGGCCTTAGTTTTTAGAGTTGTGTTTTCTTTTGGTAACTACTGCAGTGAATTAGGTTCAAGTATGTCTTGATAAGTATTCCTTGCTTTTATTTTCTACATTATTCTTCCATTGTCTGTTTTGTTTGAATAATTCCATTTGTCTTTTCAGAATGAGGAGGCGAGCGCATGTCGCTCCACTGGTCATTGAGGCCGAGGATGATGTGTCTTTTTAGGATGAGGTTTTACCTCCTGAGCAGCCAGTTAGACGTCGAGGTCATGGAAGAGGTAGACCTCGAGGAGCAGCAGGTTGTCGTAGGCAGAGAGAGTTACAGGACGAGGAGCTTGTAGAGCCTGCGTTTGATATTCCTATGCCTCCAGTTGTTTAACTTGTTCAGCCTGCCTATCAGCAGGGTATGTCTGACCCTGAGGCAACTCTGTTCTATGCCCGAGTTGATAGGATTGCGTTCGATGGGACTTTTGATCTGTTAGACTTTCTGCATGCGATTGAGACTCGAACTCGGACTGCTCATATCGAGTACCAGCAGATCATAATCATCGAGTTGTCTGTCGAGGGACCAGCTTTAGATTGGTTTATTCAGATGATTTAGCCTTATATGATGACGATGACCTGGGCTCAGTTTCGAGAGTGGTTTATGAGGAGATTCTGTCCAGAGCCTCTCCGTATGAGCTATCATCTCCGATTGACAAGTATTTCTCGTGGAGATCGATCTGTAGAGGAGTACACCTGAGAGTTTCTCCGACTGGGTAGATATGCAGAGGACCTAATGCGAGACCAGTATTTCACAGTCACTACGTATGTCACCGGATTAGGTTCAACGTTTACTGGTATGCCTACAACAGGCCTTACTCTAGAATCTGTGATTGAGTTAGCCAAGGAGATTGAGCTGAGGCTAGTTAGGCAAGGAGCGATGCCTGATTATTACCAGTTGGGAGTTCAGTCGAGTGGATTATAGACTACACCATATTCTAGTTTTCATGTTGGTTCGAGTAGTTAGTAGCGAGGTCTGACTCAACAGAGTCAGAGGCAGCAGCAGCGAGTGCATCGGAGCAGTAAGACATGGTCGTGGAGGTCAGCATAGACCGTTCAGATTCGGGTCAGGTGCTTTGAGCAGCAGCAGTGGTCGTAGTTCTAGATCAGCTGCCAGTGTTTGCCAGACTTGCAATAGAGTCCATCAAGGACCGTGTTATCTGACACCACTGACATGCTTCAGATGCGGGCAGACAGGACATTTTGCCAGATCGTGTCCTTACTCCAGGTATCAGCAGTCGCAGATTCTGCGATTCCCACAACAATCGATTACTAGTGCTGCACCCATGCCATTTCAGTTACCTCCAGCCCAGCATCAGAGTTCCACTTAGCTTTTTCCACAACAGAGTCGTGGTAGAGGTACTAGAGGAGGTGCCCGAGGTGTTGGCCAGGCTTCTACCAGTCAGCAGGGAGGTCGAGGACAGGCCAGAGTCTTCCACCTTACTCAGCAGGATGCTCAGGCATCTAATGCAATCGTGGCAGGTATTATTTCTGTTTGTTACCTGGATGCATGGATTTTGTTTGATCCGGGTGCCACACATTCGTTCGTTTCTCCTATTTTTGCTTCCAAATCTTATTGGCAAGCTTCGAGGATGGCTTTTCCTTTGTCCGTTGCCACTCCTCTGAGCGATTCCTTGGACACCGATATTGTTCTTTCTGGTTGTCTAGTTCTCATGGGAGGTAGAGAATTACCCGCTGATTTGATCTTGTTGGATGTGATGGAGTTTGATGTTATTCTGGGAATGGATTGGTTATCTCAGCACTATGTCGTGGTAGATTGCAGGAATAAAGAGGTGACTTTCAGAATTCCTGGTGAAGAAGATTTTAAGTTTGTGGGTGATAGGAGTTTAGCACCTCAGAATCTTATTTCTGCTATTACGGCTAGGAAGTTATTGAGGAAAGGATGTCAAGGATATTTGGCATTAGTCAGGGATACTTCAGTGGAGAAGTTGTTACTCACAGATGTTCCTGTTGCCTGTGAGTTTCCTGATGTTTTTCCTGAGGAGTTGCCAGGTTTACCACCTCATAGAGAGATTGAATTTTGTATAGATGTGGTTCCAGGTACTACTCCTATATCTATGCCACCCTACAGAATGGCTCCTGCAGAGTTAAAAGAGTTGAAGGAGCAGTTGCAAGAGTTATTGGATAAGGGTTTTATCAGACCCAGTGTTTCTCCTTGGGGTGTACCAGTCCTGTTTGTGAAGAAGAGGATGGTACCCTGAGACTGTGCATTGACTACAGAGAGCTGAATAAGGTGACAGTGAAGAACAAGTATCCTCTCCCAAGGATAGATGACTTGTTTGATCAGCTACAGGGTGCATAGTTCTTTTCTAAGATTGATTTGAGGTCGGGTTATCATCAGCTGCGGATTAGTGAAGCTGATATTCCTAAAACAGCATTCCGCACGCGATATGGCCATTATGAGTTTCTGGTGATGTCTTTTGGTTTGACTAATGCACCAGTAGCTTTTATGGACCTGATGAACAGGGTATTCAGACCATATGTGGATCAGTTTATGGTAGTCTTCATCGATGATATACTAGTATATTCAAGGAGTATGGAGGAGCATGTATATCACTTGAGGATTGTATTGCAGACACTAAGAGATCATCAACTTTATGCTAAATTCTCGAAGTGTGATTTCTGGATGGAGAGTGTTTCTTTTCTTGGACACATAATGTCTAAAGAAGGTATCCAGGTTGATCCACAAAAGATTGAAGCAGTGTCTGAGTGGCCTAGACTGACTTCTGTTACTGAGATTCGAAGTTTTCTGGGTTTAGACGGGTATTATAGGCGGTTTGTGTAGGATTTTTCTAGAATAGCAGCCCCTATGACTCGCTTGACTCAGAAGAATGTTAGATTCGAGTGGTCAGAAGCTTGTGAGAATAGTTTTCAGTTGTTGAAGGAGAAATTGACCTCAGCCCCAGTATTAGCTTTGCCTAATAGTGTGGACAAGTTCACAGTCTATTGTGATGCCTCTAGAGTTGGCCTTGGTTGTGTGTTGATGTAGAATGGAAGGGTGATAGCCTATGCTTCGAGGCAGTTGAAGAAGCATGATCAGAACTATCCCACACATGACCTTAAAATGGCTGCAGTGATCTTTGCTTTGAAGATTTGGAGACATTATCTGTGCGGGGTGACTTGTGAGATATTTACTGATCACAAGAGCCTTAAGTACATTTTCTAGCAGAGAGATCTGAATCTGAGGCAGAGGAGATGGTTGGAATTGTTGAAGGATTATGACTGTGAGATTTTATATCATCCGGGTAAAGCTAATGTGGTAGCAGATGCCTTGAGTAGAAAGTCCTCAGGCAGTCTTGCTCACATCCGTGTTGAGAGGAGACCGTTGATCCAGGAGTTGCAGCTATTGGTGGATCAAGGTTTGATGGTGAAGATCAGTAGGTCAGGTGGACTGCTAGCTCAATTTAAGGTGTGATCTGTACTGAGGGATAGGATTAAAGCAGCTCAGAGCCGAGATCCTATTCTAGAAGAGCTTGCAGAGAATGTCAGAGTAGGGAAGTTCACTGATTTCACACTCGATGATGATGGTGTGTTGTGGATCAGTGGTAGATTGTGTGTTCCTGATGCGGATGATTTGAGAGAAGAGATCCTAGAGGAAGCACATTCTACAGCCTATAGCGTACATTCGGGTGTTACTAAGATGTACCACAGTATCAGGGATTTTTACTGGTGGGATGGAATGAAGAAGGATGTCGCTGATTATGTTGCTAAGTGTCTGACGTGTCAGCAAGTGAAAGTTGAACATCAAAAGCCTTCTGGGAAGCTTCAGCCTCTTCCTATTCCTGAGTGGAAGTAGGAAAGGATAGCTATGGATTTTATGGTAGGTTTGCCTCGTTCTAAGGATGGATATGATTCCATTTGGGTGATTGTAGACAGGTTGACGAAGTCTGCACATTTCTTACCTGTGAAAGCCACCTATTCTGTAGCTAGATTGGCAAAGCTGTATGTGAAGCATATCGTGTGCCTTCATGGAGTACCTGTGTCCATTGTGTCAGACAGAGGTTCGGTGTTTACTTCTTATTTTTGGCAGAAGTTGCAGGAAGCGATAGGCACTAGGTTGGATTTCAGTACTACTTTTCATCCTCAGACAGATGGTCAATCTGAGAGGATGATCCAGACACTGGAAGATATGTTAAGGATGTGTGTTCTGGATTTGGGAGGTAGCTGGGATGATCATTTGCCACTCATAGAGTTTGCATACAATAACAGCTACCATAGCAGGATTGGTATGGCACCATATGAGGCTTTATATGGAAGGAAGTGTAGATCCCCTTTTAGTTGGGATGAGATTGGTGAAAGAGCTTTGACTGGACCTAAGATTGTTCAGGATGCTGCAGAGAAAGTTGCTGTGATTAAGCGAAGATTAAAGACCACAATTAGCAGACAGAAGAGCTATGCGGATCCTAGGCGCAGAGATGTGGAGTTTCAGGTTGGAGGTTTTGTTTTTCTGAAGGTATCTCCGATGAAGGGTGTGATGAGATTTGGCAGGAAGGGTACGTTGGCACCGAGATATATCGGACCGTTTGAGATTCTGGAGAGAGTAGGCACTGTTGCATATCGGTTGGATTTGCCTCCAAGTATGTCACAAGTGCATCCAGTATTTCATATCTCGATGTTGAGGAAGTATGTCTCAGACCCTTCACATGTGTTGTAGCCAGACAGTGTAGAAGTGAGTGAAGATTTGACGTTTGTGGAAGAACCTGTGGCGATCGTTAACTATCAAGTTCGACAGTTGCGTTCGAAGCAGATTCCGATGGTTAAGGTTCTCTGGCGTAGCAATAGAATCGAGGAGCATACACGGGAGACTGAAGCTGAGATGCGAGCTTCTTACCCATATCTCTTTCCTTCTTGATTCTATTTTCTGGAATTCGGGGACGAATTCTTGTAAGGGGGGAAGACTGTAATATCCCGTGTTTTTAAATATTTTAATACTGCATCGGGATATGTAGTGTTAATAATTTTTGTATACAATTATGATATTTTACGAGTTAATATGTATTTAAAACTTATTTTAATTATTGTATATTATTTTAAGTGCTTTACGTAAAATTTTCCCGGGACTTGCATTTTCGGGGAAATTTTCACGTAAATAATTTACCATTAATTATTTTAGTTAGATTTACGGACTTGGATGAACTCATATATATTTTTAAAATACTAAACACCGTATATATGTGTACTTATTTATTTAATTAGGGTTTTATTAATTACCCTATTATTTTATTATTTATTTATTAGTTTTATTGTTATTTAATTATTTTTATTTAGTATTAAATTATTAAAATATTAAATTATATGTGTGTGGTGTATATTTAATGTATGTGATTTTATATTATTTTAATATATAGTGTAAAAGTATATATATATACATATACATTTAATATTAAAACAAATTATAAAGTTTGAGTTATTTACAGTTTTGCCATTCTTTCTTCTTCTTCCTCCCGACCGTTCCCATAGCCGTTCCACCGCTGCTACCGCCGTTCCCTTGCCTTTGGTGTGCCGTCCGGCGTGCCACCTCCTTCTCTAGCCTTCCTCGCTACCAGCAGCGCCCTATTCCGACGTGTTTTGGCCGGAATCAGCTCAGGAAGCCGAAACTTGAGCCACCGTCGTTCACGACGTTTTCGGCCACCATTTTCGACACTGCTGGTCTATTTCTTCTCCTTGAGCTCCGGTGAGTGTGATTCCAAGCTTTGTTTCACTTAAAATGGTCTTGATTTGCTTAGGTTTCGATTTTTCAATTTCGGCCATTTTAGGGTTCTTGATTTTTTTGAACTTTGAATTGATTGATTCATAGAAAAATTCCTTCACAAATGTTGTTCCCCTTAGCTTAATCTTCATGTGTGAATTTTTTTAGAATTTTTGGGAATTATTTTGATTTTTGGGTATTTTTGAATATTTTAATATTATTTTCTAATTTTCAAAAATTAATTAAATAAATTATGAAATTGTGTTTTATGATAAATATAGATGTTGAAATGAATTATAGAAATTTTTTTGGAATTTTTATGAATTTCTATGTATTTATTTTGAATTTATTTAGGTTTATGTAATTTTGAAAAATTAGGTTAATTGTGTTTTTAATTGAAATTAATTGGTCAATTGAGTTTAGTTATTGATATTATTGATAAATATATTGAGAAAATTAATTTTGGATAATTATACTATTTTTGGTGAATTTTTGAATGAATTTTAGTATATTTATATATATAGGGGTATTTTGGTAATTTTACCCTAAATTGACTAAAAATGTAATTAAATTGGTTTTAATAGTTATTTAAGGTATAAAAATGATTTCTACAAATTATTTAGTATTTTTAATTAATTAAAACTATTTTTCGTAAATTATTTTCAAATTATATATATAATATATGATTTTTCTAATAAAATGAGTTTTATTGGTTTTTACTGTGTTTTAAGGTTAATTACGTAATTTCTAATTATAAAATGTATTTCTATGATATAAGGGCATTTTTGGTATTTCTATATTGTTCGGTGATTGTGGATCCCGGTCGGTAAACTGTAGTTTGGACTCCGACCGAGGGGTTGTGGATGTGTTTTTGTGTCTATTTTTCGAAGTGCATTTCTTTGCAGGGCCGGCTCTACTCTTTGAGTAGAGAGATGTCCGTTTTACAGGGGAGGTTCTGTCGAATTTTTGGTAGAATTCTCGTAAAACGTGATGCCCGGTCGAACCCTAATTTTGATTCTGTGTCTAATATTCTAGATCGAGTTTCAGGGATTTTCTGTTAGGTTTATTATGATGTCTATTATTTATTGTTTGTTTAGTTGCGCTGAGACCGAGGGCTAGTGGACCAGGCCCGTCGGACCCATCTCGAGGAGCGCACTAAGTGTGAGTTACTATTTTATATATATGTGCTCTAGGGTGCATGATTTTAAAAATATATGTTTTATTTTGATTAAATATACATAATAGTTTAATTATTACTTAAGTTTATTTTTAGTTTATCTTTGGTTTATTTTCTGTTTATTTTAAACTATATGCATGTCTTATTAATGAATTATGCTTAAAATGCTTTTGAATATATTTCTATCTTATTTTGTAATTATATTGGATTTATTTGACATATATATACTTGAAATATATCTGGTTTACTTTTGGTATATTTCTAGTATATATATGGTTTATGTTGCAATTTATTTCAAATTCATGCATCATTTACTTTTATGAATGAATGTTTTATATTATAATGAAGGATATCAATAGAATGTGCTACCTAGTGGGCAGCACTAGGACCGAGTACGTACCAGTACGCTTATAGCATTTAGGCTATATTACTACCCATTTGTGGATATTGACTGGATATGATTATTTGATGTATGATATGATTTGGGAGTGTGATTGCTGGAGCTCAGTTGACCAAGTGTCTCGGGGCCAATCACACTGACAGTTAGACTGCAGGAGCTCGGTTGACTTAGTGTCTCAGGGCCAGTCTACTGTCCAAATGGAACAAGTGAATATATTTGAATAAGTGAGCTTGTATGGCTAGAGTGTTGTCTAATACTATTTTGAGGTAGCGATATTCTAGGGCTCTATTTGATCCTTCATAAACTGTGATTTTCAATAAAAATATATAAAATGATTTATTGCATCTGTATGTAATTGCTTGTATATATACATATTATATATATACTTTTGATTGTGTGCATTGGCATTTAGTATGCATGTATATATATTATAGTAATTCACTCAGTGAGGTCTGACTCCCCTCTGTTGACCATTTTTCAGGAGAGTCATCTTCTTCAGACCTCAGTAGCAGGCCTATACGCCGGATTTCTTTTGCCCCGACTTCTTTATGTAAACTGCTTATCTGAGTATTAAGTTTTATTTTATGATCTAGACACTGCAGTAGTTATGGTTGTTTCGGAGGTGTGGTGTATTGTATTTATATGAGATATGTATTTTAAGAGTTTGAACTGAAACGTGTATTAAAGGATTTATCTATATATGAGATATGGATTTCTATTTTGATAATTATGATTTTATTTTCGCTGCATTAAGAGCTGTTGTTATTATTATTGCATGTTTATTTTATTTTTACGCTTGCTACAGGTTCCGGATTCGAAAGAATTCCCATTCCCTAGCGCCGGTCATTGCCCCTGTTTTGGGTCGTGACAGTTTTTTACTTAGTTTCTTTCTATTCAAATTAGTAGTAAGATCATACATGCTTGTACTAGTGGAAAGTAACTCAGTAGCTTTAGGTTCAAGTTCTTTCTCTAGATATTGCTTAAGCTATTTCAAATATTTTTTATGCACTCGAGGGTCATCTATATGTTGAATAACATCTAGAATCAAGGTATGTTCTTTAATGAGCATGTTGAGTTGCTTTCCTTTGATACTAGAATTTGTTTTAGAATTAGAAGAGGAGGAGGTGGTTCATATTTCATCTATTTAAGGGTGATCTTTTCCTAAAAACTCTTCAGAGTTGGTTTCAGACTCAGAGGTTTCTATTAACAAAGCTATAAGCTTATTCAAGGTTCCTTCTTCTAAGTCTAATTTTTAGAGTTTTTTAGAGACTTTATAGTACTTAGAGATGTGTTCCTTTTTACCACATTTGTAGTAGGTTATATCTTCTATACTATATTTTCTAGCTTTATCAAGTTAAGTATTTCTATTCCTAAAGGTTTTCTTATAAGGTTTTTTAAGGTAAGTTTATTCAACATACTTTCTCGTTGAAAATTTTCTGTATTTCTTAGAAAATTTCCTAGATGGAGGTTTTGAAGATTTTTTACTATAATCTCTTTTACAATAAGGGTTTTGGGTGAAGCTATAGTCAAACTATTTGCATAAAGTTCTTAATTCTTGTTTGGTCTTTTTTGATTCTCGCTTTAAATGTTTTTGGAGTTTCAAATCTTGATAGATTTTAAGACCTTTTCTTTGGGTAGTACGAATCAACTCACCATAGGTAAGCTAGTCATAAGGAATGATATGGGTACCAAAAGATTATCTGATGGCATTCTTAACTCTTTCTCTTAAAAGGGTTAGTAATCTTGTAAGGCATTTTTCTTTCCAAAAAGGTTGGTTAGAATCTTCCCTAAGCATAACCCTAGTAAGAAAAGTTGACTTATACCACTTGAAGTCACTTAGTTTCTTACACTTAAGGTTTGATAATAGATTAACATTTTTATCCTTCAGATGAGAAGAATCTCCTACAAAATGCAATGTTATGGTCAATTTCATAGTAGACACTACATCCTAAATAGGGTTTGCTATTGGTACAAAATGGATAGACTTTCATAATCTATTTGGATAACATGTAAGATATCTAGCTATTATTGCTTAATAAGATGGTAATCCCACCAGAATTTCATCTGATTAGAGAAACTTGCAATAATAAGCTCTATGACAGACCTATCATATATTCTTGTTTGGGCTTTATAAGCATTAGAAGCTATAGTCATCTGTTGGAGAGAGTTAAGGATCTGATATTCAGTCATGCCATCTATATTCCATTCGTAAACAAAATTGGTACTGAATTTATATTGGAGAAGAGCATTAGGTTGATTGTCTAATTCAAGCTCTGGTAACCTACTCTAGATATATCCTCAATGACCTGGATAAACAATGGGGTAGTGAAATTTAGAAATCTGAGGAGACAGTTCTTGGAAAGCACTATCTTTAGAGATTGAATTAAGATCTTTATCCAGGACATTTACACTATGGTTGAAAATTGTGGAGTGTCTAGGACTATAGGATCTCTAGTAGCACTAGAAGGATCTAGTCTACTAAGCTGTTCTCTTACAAAATGCAAGAATTCAGTTTTATTGCTTCTAATTTCCTGTTAAGCACTGTTAGAGATTTAATATGGTTTAAACATGGGATTCCTTAGCTTTTTATCAATCATTCCTATAGATACAGAGGGTTCTATAGGTTTCTAGGCTTGATTCTCAAGTCTAGACAACTGTTTTCCTATGCTTGAGATGGGCATTATGTAGATGGTGGGGTTTAGCGCACGTCCAAGATTTTAGCAACCGCGACACTGTTTGAGCTTATGGCTCTAGAGAACACACTAACCACTGTCATAAAGACATGGCATGGAGATGAGGAGTTGTAACCCAGGGAAATAACTGGGACAAATCGAAAAGGTGGTACTCGATTCCCTAAAAGAAAGCTAGCACCACAACTAGGAGATTCTAGATACAAAATACTAACTTCTTTCAGTCTTATGTTCATTTAGAATTATTTTATGAATTATTATCTTATTCTCTATTTACAAGCAATTTCATATAAACCCTAAAAATAATCAACTCCAAGGCAAAAAAGTCATGAAATATACAAGTAAATAATGCATTCAATAAATCACATAATCCCTAAGTTAGTTAAATCTACATGTTTTAATTTATATGTGAACCTAAAGGCCTAATTCCCTTTGATTTTAATTAAATGAACTTAAATCTACTTGTTTTAACAAAAAAAGGGGCCTAATTCTACAAATTATGGAATATTTTAATTAGTGGCTTAATTCTACATGTTTTAATTAAATAGTGATCTTAAATCTACAAGTTATGAAAGAAGGCTTAAATTAAATGGGCTAAGTCTAAATTAATTAAATTAAATTAGGTGAGCCTATATCTAATTAACTAAATAGGTTTAAGGATATTTCTAACCTAAAATCTGACTAATTATGGACCTAAAGAATATATTTTAATTAATTATTAAGTGAGATGGGCTAAAATAATTACTAAACTTAAATAAATAAATAAAAACCTAAAATGGGCTTAAGGCCCAAAACACATAAAAATAATAAATAAAACCCAAAAAACAAACAAAAACATAAAAAAAATAATTAAATAAGATCAAACAAATAATTAAATTAATCCTTACTAAAACCCTAATTTTTATTAACTTGCAACCTAAATTAATCTACTTCATCCATTGATTTTAAGTAATTACCTAATTAAAAACCTAATTTTTACTATGCAACTGCACATATAATTTTATTACTCCCACTATTGGGGCTATTACATTAATTCATATAATAATTAATAAAATAAAAAATAAAGATAATAAAAATAAAAATAAAACCCTAAAAACTAAGTCTCAACGAGGCTTTATCCATAGTCTTCCACGAACTTCTCATGAATTCATCCCTCCCACGTGATCAACATGCGTTTTCCTCTCTAATCACCACAAAAAATAAGACAAAATAATGATTAATGAATAAATTATGATAATAACTTGAAAGAATAATAATAAAAAATAATAATATGAAAAAAAACAAATAAACAAATAAACAAAGAATAAGAAGAAGATGATATGATTATAAATGATTTAGGGTACTCCTCAAATTGGTAGTTCACCATTTTTAATAAATCTTTGAATCTTGCCCTTCAAAAATTCTCCAAAAATTTTGAATTAATTGTTCAATTAAAAAGAATTTTTTGTAAAAAGAAAAAAACTCAAAAGAAAATCATGTTTCTTTCTTCCTCCCTTTTTTCTTCCTTTTTTCTCTTTTTCCTCTTTACTCGCTTCTTTATATAGTGGAATTAGGAAGCCTAACCCCAATCCTAATATGATTCTAATTCCTAAAGTATAAGATTAATACTTAAAATTATATTTAGGAATTTTAAACCAATTAGCAATGAGTTAATTAGGAATTTTAAACCAATTAGAACTGAATTAAAAATAGGAAAATAGAGACGGAAGAATTCAATTTCGACCAGGATTGTGTAATTCCGATCGAAATTACACAATCCCGATCGGAATTGGTGTAATTTCGATCAGAATTATGGAATTTTGACATTTTTTTCTTTTAACATTTAATTACAAAAAGGCCCCTAGAAGAATTTAAATTTTACAATTAGGTCCTAAAAAAACCTTGCAATTTAGTCCTTGAAAACATTAAATCCTTCCTTTAAAAGCTACATTTAAGCCCTTAGAATTTTAAAGATTAAGTATCGAAGACATCTTCATCACTGGAGTCGTTTGCTGCATCCATAACACGTCATCCCAAAATTGGGTGTCTATAGTTGCCCCCCTTTTTCGCTGTTTGCTTGACAAATTATGGCAAAGCAAAATAGCACTCAATTTCTAAATTTAGGATACTTACCTGCTCCTTGAAGTTTCTGCTTGTGAATTTGCTATACTCGGACGTACAATATTTCATATCATACTCGGTCGTTATGATATTGATTATACTCGGTTGTATAACCTTAAGTGAATGAAACACATTGTACTTGGATGTACAATGTTTGACTATACTCAGACGTATAGCATTGAATTAAAAAATTACATCATACTCGGTCATATCATGCCGATTATACTTGGTCGTATCATCGATTGAGGATACATTACACTCAGTCGTACAATGCTAACTACACTCGGTCATATAGTCTGTTTTGAAAAGGAACATCACACTCGGTAGTATGATGCTGATTATAATTGCTTGTTTAATTGATTGAAGATAAATTTGCACTCGATCATACAATGCCGACTACACTCTTTCGTATAGTCTAATTTGAAAAAAGGCATCACACGTTGATTTGAAAAAAGGCATCACACTCGGTCGTGTGATGCTGATTATACTCGATCGTATAATCAATTGAAGATACATTGCACTCGATCGTACAATGCTAACTACACTCGATCGTATAGCCTGATTTGAAAAGAGGCATCACACTCGGTCGTGTGATGCTGATTATACTCGGCTGTATAATCAATTGAAGATACATTGCACTCTGTCTTATAATGCTGACTACACTCGATCATATAGTTAAATTTGAAAAGAGGCATCACACTCAGTCGTGTGATGCTGATTATACTCGGTCGTATAATCGATTGAAGATACATTGCACTTAGTCAGACAATGTTGACTACACTCAGTCGTATAGTCTGAATTATCTTATATGATTATACTACAATCCATAATTACTTGTAAATTTGGTTGTTTGAGTTGAATGCTTTGAATTCTTTGTGCTGATTGACTTTGAATTTTGTTGTATTGACTAATTAGAATTTCTTTACTAACTGATTTTAATTTTGCTATGTCAACCATCTCTACAAGTTAGGTGCACTTTCTTCTAAATTAGCAATTCCTGCAAACTTATTGAAGTTAGTTTCAATCATGATGAATGCACAAAAGTACTTTATAGTGTTGAAAATTTTATGAGAAAATTCATCACTTTTCACGATATAGCGTGCTCTCAATGAATCTCACTATTTTTTACTTTCATGACTGTCATTTCTTTGCCATTTGCAAAGGTCAGAGGCATCATTAACCATCTTATGCTGAGAGCATATCTTTTACCAAGTGAAGAGCTTACTTCCACACCTAATTTTAGGGAGAATTTGCTAAACAAAACTCATGAAAAATAAAAGATCAAATTTTGAGTATCAAAATAGCCTTTAAGTTATTTTTATGCTTTCCTTCCTTATCTAATTATTCCCCCGCCTTTCTCATATTACTCAACATAGATATCGTTGGAAAGGTCCTTTGGATACTTATACTCATATAGAGCATTGGAGTAAATAGAGCAATTTTTAGCATGGTCCTCTTTTAATATTCTCCTACCTTTCTTGTATTACTCAGCATGGATATCGTTAGAGGTTTTATATTGATACTCTTACTCATTTTTTAGCATTAGAGTAAATTATGCTTGCTCTTTTTTTTATTCTCCTCTTAGTATTCCCCTGCCTTTCTCGTATTACTCGGCATGGATACCGTCAAGGGATTTTTTACTCATACTCATTTTTGACCATTGGAGTAGATTATATGCACATTTATTATTCAAAAGACTAAAAAGATACTTTGAAATTCAAGCAATTTATGCTTTATGTCCACAAATTTTGTTTTTTCATTTTCATCCCCTCGTTTGGATGCAAAGCAAGCATTAGATTGATTAGAGTTTATAAACTCTCAGCACAAAATTGTTAACTACTCATCTGAATTCTGTGAGGTTAATAAAAGAAAGCCACTATGATCAAAAGTCATGAGATAGGCTTTTTGCACATAATCTCATGAAGTGGATTAATTTACTTTCAATTTGTGAATTTTATAATTGAGATAGTTCTTTATCATAGAATCTAAGGAATAGAATTATGCTACTTCCTTTTTTATTATCTTGATGAGTGTTTTCCACATAAGATGATACTTCTGATGAATGATTAGCATTTGCAACCTTTCCCATTCTCATTGATGTATCAGTTCCTTTCACCTTCTTCATTCTCTTTTGTTTTTCCCTGCACAAAATACCATAATTTAGTATGGTCTATTTTCTAGTAAAAAATTTATCAGAATGCAATGATATTCTTTTGCATTCTTCCCTTTCATTGTGGTGATGATGTCTCCGATCACAGGGTCGTGATGCTCCACCATCGAAGTTTTGGCTTTATCCCATTGATGTTATGGAAGAGGGCTTCATTTCTCTTCCCAACATTTCCTACAAAAGAAAAGATTTAGGAGTTAGAGGTTTTTATTTTATAATCAAAGAAGTTTTTAGAGTGCATTTGTCTCAAGTTTTGAGTGCATTATTCCCTTTCATATTGAATCTGAGGAGCTTGAGCAACCTATCTAGCCTCTTGAAGTTTCCAGGATAATGCTTCTCGGTAGTGTCACTCCTCTTATTTTCATTCTTTCAGATGTTTCATATGTAGATACTCTAACTACTTCTTATTCTTCCAACAGTAATTTCAAATGTTAGTAGCAGAGTATCTGTACAATCTTATCTAGGCTCAAAGACTTTTATTATACAAAACAAGTATTTCCCAAAAATGAATGCATGCTATGTATGATGTGCATGATCCTAATCAGTCTCTTGTTTGGAACAAAGCCATGTTATTGATTTTAGAGTGTAAGAATGAGGTGTCCATCAATAGCCTATTAGTTTGAGCATTGAATGATTCCTTTTTGGTACTTCTGATGTTGAAGCTTCTAATATGATTCATCAAATTGATTACTAGGCTAACAAGTAGGGTCCATGGCTTTACAATAGAGCTTGTGATTGACCAATGCACTATTGAACTTTTCTTTTATTACTATTAATGATTGAGGTATTAGCTCTTACACTTCAGCATCCATCTTTGCTTTTTGAATGCCGACACCATTTGCCCCCTGAGTTGTATTTTTCCCCCAGTTCCATTCTAGATTCATTTATGCTATTCTAGCTGTCATTTTTATGTGCAAGAGACCCAGTTCGTTCACTACTATTGTTGATCCTTTGGCTTATTAACCCTATTAGTTGTAATCTCATGCATTAAAGACGTAGAGGAATGGGCAAACTGACCGAAGTGAGTTCTTAATAATGAAATCAGTTGGACTTGCACTTTGAAGAACTGTTGAGCAGAATATAAAGCTTGATATTGATGCAATGATTGATGATAGTTATAGGACAAGACTTGCAATGCAAGTTATTGAGCCATTTGAATTCTTAAGGTGTAAGGGGACCCTAGGCTTATAAGGAAAATTACAAAGGAAACATAACTAAAATAATGATCTCATAGCTTTGATTTTAGCTTTCATTATGTAATGTCTTTCCATTCAAATACTTATGCAATATGATAAAGATGATTATAAGATACTTTATAAAAATCTCCAATTTAATTTTACTCATTCATTAGGGCAAAAGTGAGAACATTCATTAAATCACATGACATAACTCCTATAATTAATTAATCCTAAATTTTTCTCTCTAATTTTTCACCTTACTGTTCTTTTTCTCTCTCTTTGTTTTTCTTCTCTTTTTGTTATTCTTCTTATTTTTCCTTAGATTTTGCTCTCTTTAGATGTTATGTCATATGATATAAGGCTATTCTTTAAGTTTACATTTGTGCCCATACTGAATGAATCTAATTGAATTAAATTCTTGTCAAACATGCAGATGTGATCAATATCACAATGTGTAGTACCATCAGGATGCATATTACATAAGTGAGCATAATTAGAATTTATATCATCGATCATTGAAATAAAACAAGTTCTAAAGAAACTAAAATTTTATTTAAAAAAGACAATAAGAAATTTTATTTCCTATTCTAGACGTTAGGGATGCTGAGTCTCATAGTGGTTATCCTTCAGGTGGCTGACATAACAACTATTATTGCATTTTCCTATGAACTGTCTCCATGACTTCATCTTTTTGTACCTCCAATGTGCATGTTTCTTCCTTGTCTTATAGTTTCTCATCATCAAACTCATTACCCCATCCTGTAGACATAATCGACTCGAAGGTATGCCAAAAGAAGGTAGTTTAGTGTAAAACACCTTATAGTCGAACTTGCTTGAGGGCTGACCCAAAAAATCTTCAACTCTTTCTACATCTTTGGGGGCATTAGGAGATTTCTCATTGATTTTAAGGTTTAGATCCTTAAAAGAGTTTAGCACTTCTTCCTCGCTTACTCCTGAGTTTATCATCATGGTAGCTAAGGGTGGTATGTTTCGGTAGTATGGGAAGGGGTTATTTCTGGTGTTTGGGTTAGAGTTGGATTTTTTAGGGTCGGTGATTTTTTTAGAGTCTATCAGGTTTTGGATCTTATGTTTTAGGCAGATACAATTGTCTGTAGGATGGCTAGCAGCTTTGTGGAATTTACAGTAATTGTTAAGGTTAGAACTAGGGACATTTGGGTTTGGTGGCTTGGAAAAGGTTAAGGGTCAAAGTAGGCCTTTTTGGATTAGTCTCTCTAAGACTTTGGAGAGTGGTTGATTACAATTGGAGAATCTCCTAGGTTGTTGAATTGCATGCACCTCTATAATCCGACTAGTGCTCCCCTGTTGTGTGCCCCCAATTGAGTAATTTCAAGTTACTGTGCTCTAGAACTCTTCTTTTTCTTATCCTCTATCTCTTCAACTTGTAGATCGTCATTATATAGGTCTACGAAGGTCTTTAGGTTCATTATTTACAGTCTTTCAACTAAATTAGGTGATACCTTACAAACAATCATCCTAACTTGATCCTTTTCAACCAGTTTATTTTTCATCAGTCCTACTTTGTTCATGAATCTAGTGAGGAAATCAGAAAAGGATTCATTGGGTTTTTGCCTAGTCAACTCCAAATCCCTAATAGACACTTGCAATCGAGTATTATAATAATATTGTTTCAAAAATGCAATATATAGTTCTTTCCAGTTAGCCTAACAGACTTTTATAACCCATGGTACCAGTTTACAGCCATTCCCTCTAAGGGTAGTACAAATAGCTTAATAACCACAGACAAAGGAGCCTTAGTGGTACTCATAGTAGTTTTGTTTTGATTAAGATGAATTCTCAAGTCCCCAGTACCATCGAACTTCTGCAGCTATGACATCTTAAATTTATCAGGTAACTTGTCTTCCTCAAATTGCATCACATCATTAAAGTCAAATAGGTACCCTCGGCCTTGTCCCCTCATTAACTCCTCCATATTAGACATCTTATGAGTTAATGCCTTCATTTGTCTAGATTCCAGCTCTTGAACTTGCTAAAGTGATTCCTTTTTCACCTTTTCAATCATATGACCGTTAACATCATCCAGCTTAATTTCCCTAGTATTGTCATTGTTAATAGGTAGTGGACCTATAGTAGGTAGGTTGGCCGCAGCGGGTGGTGCAACAGCAATAGGTAGTGGCATCAGTCCCGCTATAGCTTGTCTTAACTCATCTTGCATCATTGCTCTCATATCATCCATCAGTGCTTCTTTGACATCTTCTGAGGTCCAATTTCCTCCCTCTTGTTGTTCCATTTTTTCAAATTTTCCAAGTTGCGTAGCTTCTAAATAAAACGACTTAATAGGGCTCTTTTATAGTCTGCTAAGGATCTCTTTTGCGATCGATTGGGGGCTTGAATCGGTTCTCACCAGTCTACCACCTTTTTGACTCCAAACACAGGAAGACTCAGATGAATCTATGATGGCTAATAGATAAATTATTAGTATGATGCATGAGATGCATGTATGCATAATGCATGTGCTATGCAACAAGTAACAAGTAATAAGTTAGGTATACATACATCCTTCCAACCTTATTCCTCCCGCTCACGTATTCAATGGTGAGTCTCTTTTCCTAGGATTTTTGGTCTTGGTCTTAATATCAATAGGGGATATCAGGGATTGACGAGCATGCCAAATCTCTCAAAGCAATAGAAGCATAGAAACAACATTTCTAGGTGTAAGAGATTAACCCAATCTTTATTTACCAAAATGGGTTTCTAAAGTATGGGCTTAGGCCTTTACAGATAGGAATACCTCATGGCAACATTCACAAGCAATTTGGGTAGATCCTAGGGGAAATAACTAAGCCATTATATATGGTTAGGGTCTAGTAAAAAGGTCAAGGCTCCCTTAGCAGGATGCTCTCCATTATGGACTTTGAGTTATAGGCCAAGGTCAAAGGGGCCCAGCATCCTTTGCAAACTCAAAAGAAGACTACCCCCCTTAAGGACTTGGGTTACAGGCTCTAGTCAGATGAGCCCGGTAATTTCTCTTGAATCGAGTTAAGGCTAAAAGTGATGGTTAGCCAATCTACAACTCCATGAAGCTAGTGGAATTATGGAATTATAAACCAATGCCATTGATTAATAGGGACATGCAGAATGAATGCAAGAATAAAATAATAATTAATAAAATAGTTCTAAAGAACACAAGCAGAATCAATATCTATTATCCCTAGTGGAGTCACCACTATAGACGGCAAGGTTTAGTGCGCATCCAAGATTTTAACAACCACGACATTGTTTGAGCTCAAGGCTCTAGAGAACTCACTAACCACTGTCATAAAGACATGACGTAGATATGAAGAGTTGCCACCCAGGGTAATAATTGGGATGAATCAAAAGGTGGTACTCGATTCCCTAAAAGAAAGCTAGCACCACAACTAGGAAATTCTGGATACGAAATACCAACTTCTTTGAGTCTTGTGTTCATTTAGAATTACTTTATGAATTATTATCTTATTCTCTATTTACATGCAATTTCATATAAACCCTAAAAACAATCAACTCCAAGGCAAACTAGTCATGAAATATAAAAGTAAATAATGCATTCAATAAATCTCATAATCCCTAAGTTAGTCTAATCTACATGGATTTTAAATAAATGAGTTAAATCTACATGTTTGAATTTATATGTGAACCTAAAGACCTAATTCCCTTTGATTTTAATTAAATGAACTTAAATCTACTTGTTTTAACAAAAAAAAGGGCCTAATTCTACAAATTATGGAATATTTTAATTAGTGGCTTAATTCTACATATTTTAATTAAATAGTGATCTTAAATCTACAAGTTATGAAAGAAGGCTTAAATTAAATGGGCTAAGTCTAAATTAATTAAATTAAATTAGGTGAGCCTATGTCTAATTAACTAAATGGGCCTAAAAATATTTCTAACCTAATATCTAATTAATTATGGACCTAAAAATATATTTTAATTAATTAAACCTAATTAATTATTAAGTGAGATGTGCTAAAAGAATTACTAAACTTAAATAAATAAATAAAAACCTAAAATGGGCTTAAGGCCCAAAACACATAAAAATAATAAATAAAACCCAAAAAACAAACAAAAACATAAAAAAAAAAAGAGCAAACAAATAATTAAATTAATCCTTACTAAAGCCCTAATTTTTATTAACATGCAACCTAAATTAATCTACTTCATCTATTGATTTTAAGTAATTACCTAATTAAAAACCTAATTTTTACTAACCAATTTAATAAACATGTAACCACACATATAATTTTATTACTCCCATTATTGGAGCTATTACATTAATTCATAAAATAATTAATAAAATAAATAAAAAATGAAGAATAAAATAAAGATAATAAAAATAAAAATAAAACCCTAGAAACTAAGTCTCTATGAGACTTTATCCATAGTCTTCCATGAATTTCTCATGAATTCATCCCTCCCACATGATCACCATACGTTTTCTTCCATCATCACCACAAAAAATAAGATAAAATATTGATTAATGAATAAATTATGATAATAACTTGAAAAAATAATATGAAAATATATTAATATGAAAAAAAACAAAAAAACAAATAAAGAATAAGAAGAAGATGATATGATTATGAATGATTTAGGGTACTCCTCAGATTGGTAGTTCACTGTAAAAAATTCTCCATGAATCTTGAATTAATTGTTCAATTAAAATGATTTTTTTGTAAAAAAAAACTCAAAAGAAAATAACGTTTCCTTCTTCCTCCTTTTTTTTCTTCCTTTTTTCTCTTTTTCCTCTTTACCCCACTTCTTTATATAGTGGAACTAGGAAGCCTACCCCAATCCTAATATGATTCTAATTCCTAAAGTATAAGATTAATACTTATAAATTTAGAAATTTTAAACCAGTTAGGACTAAGTTAATTAGGAATTTTAAACAAATTAAAGTTGAATTAAAAATAGGAAAACAGAGACGGAAGAATTCAATTTCGACTAGGATTGTGTAATTCTGATAGGAATTATATAATTCCGATCGGAATTATGGAATTCAAATTGGAATTACATAATTCTGGTCGGAATTACGGAATTTTGACATTTTTTTATTTTAACATTTAATTACAAAAAGGCCTTTGGAAGAATTTAAATTTTACAATTAGGTCCTAAAAAACCTTGCAATTTAGTCCTTGAAAATATTAAATCCTTACTTTAAAAGCTGCATTTAAGCCCTTAGAATTTTAAAGATTAAGTATCGAAGACATCTTCATCATTGGAGTCCTTTGTTGCATCCATAACACGTCATCCCGAAATTGGGTGTCTACACATTGGTAAAGTTGTTATGAGACACTATATTTTATAAGTTTTAGGAGTCACTATCTTGTAAGGACAAGCATGTCACGACCCAAACCAAAAGGCACATGACTGGCTCTAAGAGTTGGGAATACATAAAGTAACTGAAACTCATAGTAAGCTTTAAAAAATTTTCATGGAAAAGAAACAATACTCTTAATAATAAAACCATTACTTGACAATAAAATCATAATAAGTTCACCAAACCAAATACATAAATAAAAAATTCTTCAATTACAACATCTCAAGTCAGATAAAATCATAATATAAATAATACAAGTTCTTTGATTAACTACTGCAATATGTAGAATTCAGTTGTACAATACATATCAAATAGAACTACACAATAAAGCCGGAGAAGAAGAAAATCGGCGTAGAGAAGAAGGATGAATATCAAACTCCCAAACTCCTGAAAGAAATATTGAGAGAAGTCAGGCCTCACTGAGCAAGATAATAAAGAGAGTTGTATGGTTTTGAAAATCCCTTAAATAAAATAATAATAATAAAATAAATTTTACTATTATTAAAATTAAAGTGTTTAAATTTTATTTTCAAATCATTAACTCTCCAACCTCAAATAAATATGAAGAATTTACAATAAGACTTCTTTAAAATAAAATATAATTTATTTAATAATTTATAAGTGAAAAATCTTGGTAGAACCCTACTCCACAAAGTCTAATAGCCACTTGGCTCATTTAACCATAAGACTGTCGGTCCCCGAGAGCTAAGCATCAACTGAGGTACCAGCCATAGTCATTCACTTAATCAAATATTTTACTGGCGATCCCTAAGAGTTAAAGCATCAATCGAGGCACCCATCCCAGTAACCAATTATAACATTTTCAATAGTCACTAGTGGTCTCCGAGAGCTAAGGCATCTATTGAGGCACCCATCCCAGTTAACCAATTATAAAATTTGGATTCATTAATCAATCTCTACCAGTGTACACATGATCCTAATAAAACCCATCAGGTAGCCCATTGTACCAGTAATTTTTCAAAACTAATATATAATAAAAACATAGCATAACTTAAGAAAGCTGTAATTTATAAATTAAATAACATAAAATAAAATAAAATAATCATAATGCTAAGCATAGCCTAAAGTAACATAACTTAAATTTCATGTAAGTATATTAGTAATCTTAAATTTTATAAAACTGCTATGTACATAAAACACACGCACACAATTCAATTTATTAACTTACAGTTAGAGCGAGCTGGCTGACGCTTAACGATTAAACAGAAACGTACAAATGTCACATTTTATGAGAAATCTATCAAAATTCTGTCAGATTCTCCTCTATAAAATGGACATCTCTCTACATGAAGTATAGTCGTTCCTATAGGAAAACACTACTATTCACCATACAATACCACACTCGGATTGGACTCCCAAATTACACACAAATTCTTGACCAAGATCAACAACACTACCACAAAATATATATAAATTATGAAAATATATAACAAAATATTTATAAAAAAAATTAATCGGACTAAGTAAATAATAAATTATTTTTAATAATTAATATACACAAAACTCATTCATTTTTTTAATTTAAACTATTAACATTACTCATTTAACATAATAATATCTATACTTAAAAATTAGGACCTATAAAATTCTGGAAAATTCATAAAAATATATTTTAACACTAAATATAATTAAATCAATCAAATAATTAAATACTATGATATTTATATACATTTATATTATTTTCAAAAATTAATCTAAAATTAACAGAATATACAAAAATACTAATTTAGCTAATAAAATTCATTCATACTTTCTAATTATTAAAATTATCATTATACATGTTAATTAAATATAAATTTACCAAAAATCAAATTAAAAATCAAATTACACAATTTTTTCTCTAAAATTCATATTTTTCACATTTAACTTCCAAAAAGTATAGTAAATTATCTATAACTAATTTTACAAAATTTCTTTTACAAACATTACTCCAAATAATATATAGTATTTATTAAAAACACCCAAATTTTTGGGCTTGGAATAGTAACCTGGACCAAAAATTCCAAAAATTATAAATATATCTAAAAAATATAGTAAAATTATCATAGCATAGCATTTAATCTCTAGATTAACTTTTCTAAACAACATTAAGCCTAACTCTCACTTAATTAACCAAAAACTAACAAATGTTTATACCTTAATTTAGGACGATTCGGAAGGAGATCGGAGAAACCGAAGGTAGGTTATGGAAGCTTGGAAGATGAAGATTTCAATGATACTAGAATCACGACCATCTGAAGACGAAATTATCGCTAGAGGCCAATCGAAATCCAGCCAAAATAAGGGAAAAATAGGAAGGAAGAGGAGGTGGGGTTGCTACCATTGGCTAGGGGAGCTGCTAGGTATATGTCTACCATGTTGTGGTGGTCAACATGTTGTTGGTTGGCGGAGGCATGGTGCTAGCAGCAGGAGGGACAATGAGCTATAAGAACAACAACAAAGAGAAAAAGAAAAAAAATAAAAAGAATAATCATAATCAATCATAAATAATTTAATTTAATTAATAAAAAATTCAAAATATTAAAAAGCGTATACAGTCTCATTTCTTATAGGGACCCTAATCAATTTGAGAGGAGGGTGTTCAGACTCGATGTTTTGCCCATTGGCTGTGTCACGACCCAAAACAGGGGTCATGACTGGCGCTAAGGAACATGAATTATTTCGAATCTGGAACCTATAGCAAGCCTTAAAATAAAATAAAACATGCAATAATTATAATAACATAAATAAAATATTTTACAGCGGAAATAAAATCATAAATAAGATAAAGTAATAATCCACCAATGGATTTAAATAAACAACTCATCTCATATAAATAATATCTTTTAAATACAAATCTCAATTCAAATATTTATAATACAAATTTCTTACAAACATAATGTAATACATAAGTCTCACAACTGTCTACAACTACTGCAGTGTCTAGATTATAAAATAAACTCAGGTAAGCAGTTTACATAGTGAAGCCGGGGTGGAAGAAATCCGATGTATGGATCTGCTATTGAGGTCTGAATACGATGACTCTCCTAAAAAATAGTCAACAGAGGGGAGTCAGACCTCACTGAGTGAATTGTTATAATATATATACATGCATAGCTAAATGATAATGCACACATTCAATAGTATATATAATAAATATATACACAAGCAAATGCACACAGATGCAACGAAATCATGTTAAATATTTACTGAAAATAACATCCGTTTATGAAGGATCAAATAGAACCCTAGAAAATCGCAACCTCAAACAGTGTTAGACAATACTCTAGCCATTTAGGCTCACTTATTCCAAATAAATTCACTTGTTCCATATGGACAGTAGATTGGCCCCGAGACACTAAGTCAATCGAGCTCCAACAGTTTAACTGTCAGTGTGATTGGCCCCGAGACACTTGGTCAACTGAGCTCCAGCAATCACACTCTCAAATCATATCACACATCAAATCAAATCAAATCAATCAATATTGTAATATCCCTAATTTTTAAATATTTTTATATTGCATCAGGATATGCAGTGTTAATAATTTTTGTATATATATTTATGATATTTTATGAGTTTGTTGTTTGTTTAAAGCTAATTTTAATTATTTTATATTATTTTAAGTACTTTACGTAAAATTTTCCCGGAAATTGTATTTTCGAAAAAATTGACACGTAAATAATTTAATACTATTTATGTTGACTAGTTTTATGAATTTGCATGAACTCATATATAATTTTAAAGTGCTAAAATAAAATGTATATATGTGTATTTATTTAAATTAATTAGAGCTTAATTAATTTCCTTAATTTTATTATTTAATTTTTGTATTAATTAATTTTAAGTGTATAAATTGTTAAATATATTAAAATATTTGTGTGGTGAGTATTATTTGTGTGTGGGAATATATATATTACTATAATATAGTGTAGACATATATATATACATATATACACAAATTTTAATCAAAAAAAAAAAAAGTTACCTTATTTATGATTTTGCCCCTCCTGCATCTTCTTCTTCCCAATGCCATTTCCACCACTTCCAGCCACTTTCAAGCTGGTTTTCTTGTTGTTACTATGCCCCTCAGCCTTCCTCCTCCACCTCCAGCCATTTCCACCACCTAAAACACTCTTTTCCGGCGAGTTTTGGCCGGATTTTCATCAAGGAGCCAACAAATCAACTTAGCTCCGACCAAACACTTTCAGGCCACCAAATTTGATGTCATCAGTCTCTATCTTCTGCTTGAGCTCTGGTGAGTATGATTCCAAGCTTTGTTTCACTTGATTTGGTCTAGAATTGCTTAGGTTTCAATTTCTTTAAATCAGCCATTTTGGGTTTCAAATTTTCTTTAGCTTTAATTTGATTGATTCATGAAACCTTCCTTCACAAAATTTGTTCCTGGAAGCTTAATATACATGCTGTAATGTTTTTAGAATTTTTAGAATTTATTTTAATTTTTGTGAATTTTTGATTATTTTATTATTATTTTCTAATTTTCAAAAATTAATCAATTAAATTATGAAATTGTGTTTTATGGTGATTATAGGAGTTGAAATGAATTATAGAAATTTATTTGTAATTTTTATGTATTTATTTGGAATTTATTAAGTTTATGTAATTTTGAAAAATAGGGTTAATTATGTGTTTAATTGAAATAAATTGGTAAATTGAGTATATTTATTGATATTATTGAATTATATGTTGAGAAATTAATTTTTGAGTAATTATATAATTTTTGGTGAATTTTTGAACATTTATAGTGAATATATACATAGGGGTATTTTGGTAATTTTACACTAAATTGGCTAAAAATATAATTAAATTGGTTCTAATAATTATTTGAGCTATAAAAATGATTTCTGCAAATTTTTAGTATTTTTAACTAATTAAAACTATTTTTCGTAAATTATTTTCAAATTATATATAATATACTATTTTTCTAAATAAATGGGTTTTTATTGATTTTTAGTATGTTTTAGGGTTAATTACGTAATTTGAATTTATAAAATGTATTTTTATTATATAAGGGCATTTTCAGTATTTTATAAATATTCTGTGAATTGTAAACCTCGATCGATGAATTGTAGTTTGGAGTCCGACCGAGGGATTTTGGTTGTAATCCTGTGTTTATTTCGAAGTGTATTTCCTTGCAGGACCGGCTCTACTCTTTGAGTAGAGAGATGTCCATTTTACAGGGGAGGTTCTGCTGGATTTTAGGTAGAATTCTCGTAAAACGTGATGTCCGGTCAAATTCCTATTCTAATGCTGTGTCTAAAATTCTAGATTGAGTCTTTAGAATTTTCGTTAAATTTATTCTGATCCATGTTGTCATTTGTTTGTCTAGCTACGCCAAGACCGAGGCCTAACGGATCAGGCCCGTCGAGTTTGTCTCGTGGAGCGCTAACATGTGAGTTATTATACTGTATATTTATGCACTACATATAGGGTGCATTATTTAGACTTTTTCATTTTCATTGTATGTTTTAAAAATGATTTAAATTATAATATTTTTGGTATATCTAGGGTTCCATTTTTATATATATGCATATTAAATAATTATGCATGTTAGTTGATATATGCACATTAAACAATTAGGTTTAGGTTTAATACATTTGAGTAATATACACATGTTTTAAAATGTACACTTAGACATAATTATTTTATTAAATGATTAGTATACCTTAGGTATAGTTTTAGTAGATTTTAGGTTTATTCTTAAATAATTGCATGTTAAATTATAAACCTACACTTAAATTATTTTTAAGTTTATTTTTGGTATATTTTTTATTATTTCTGAATAAATAAATGTTTTATTATTAAATTAAACCTAGCACATTAGTGGTATATTTAGGGTTTATTTTTTATATATGCATGCTAGATAATTAGGTTTATTTTTAGTATATTTGTGAATATATGTTAAACACAAACACGTATTTAAATGAATATTTATACATAAATATTTTATTAAATGATTTGTGTACTTAGGGTATATCTTTTGCATATTTAATTATATTTTTAAGATAATGCATGTTATATTATTGTTACTCATTTAAATTGTTTTTAACTATATTAATGATTTATCTTTAGTTTATTTCATATTTTATTTGTTTGTATATATATATATATATATATGGTTGGTTTTACTATTATGAATATTGTTCTACATTAATTATTTTTCGAATGAATGATTTATTCGAAGTGAAGGATATCAATAGAACGTGCTTCCTAGTGGGCAGCACTAGGACTGTGTACGTACCGGTACGATAGATAAGGATTGAGTGAGAGTTAAAATTGGGTGATTATAATTGATTTAATTCATTTGACTAAGATTAATGGTATGTTAGATAGTGTGATTGCGGGGCCAATCACACTGACAGTCAGACTACTGGAGCTCGGTTGACTTAGTGTCTCGGGGCCAGTCTACTGTCCATAAGTGAATTGAATGATCTATTGGGTTGATTGAGATGTGAGGTGATAGATAGTGTGATTGCTGGAGCTCGGTTGACCAAGTGTCTCGGGGCCAATCACACTGACAGCCAGACTGCTGGAGCTCGGTCGACTTAGTGTCTCGGGGCCAGTCTGCTGTCCAAATTGGAATAAGTGTTCTATTTGGAATCAAGTGAGCCTGCATGGCTAGAATGATGATGAGATTGTTTAAGGTTGTTATTATTTAGGGTTCTATGGATCCTTCATGAATTAAAACAAACATTTTCTACATTTAGTATATTTATAAAAGCAAAGTTTGGCATTCGTGTGAAATGTGTGTATATACATATATATATATAAGAATGCCTAATTGTTATGGTTTGGTTTGTATGTATATATAGTATAATAATTCACTCAGTGAGGTCTGACCCTCCTCAATTATTTTTTTTCAGGAGATCCCATATCGTCAGACCTTAGTTGTAGAGTTCCTCGCCGGTGTTCTTCAGTCCTGGCTATTTTATGCAAATGTATATTCTGAACTTTAAATTGTATTCTAGAAACTACAGTAGTAGTGTTATTACATTGGAAGTGTATTATTTTGTTTGGATATTAAATACTCTGAGAATTTGTATTTGAACATTATACGAATATGTATACATTTATGAAAGGATTTGGAGAATTTATTTTATATATTGATTCAAAAAATTTTAATTATATCATACTTTTTATTTATTTATTGTATGATTTTATTTTCTTAGCCTTGCTACGGGTTCCAGATTCGAAAGAATTCTCGTTCCCTAGCGCCGGTCATGACTCCTAGTTTGGGTCGTGACAAAGTTGGTATCAAAGCTGAGTTCTGTGTCAGGTCTTAGTTATTTGAGTTGTGGCCCTAGTTTTTAAAGTTGTGTTTTCTGTTAAACTACTGTAGTGAATTAGGTTCGGTCATGTCTTTGAAAAGTCTTCCTTGCATTAGGAATTTCGCGTAACCGTTAGGGTGTCTATTGATGTTTGTGATTGTTTGAACTATTTATTTATTTTTGCTCCTTGTTGATTGCCTTGAGCGTGAATTGCTCCATCGATCAATGAGATTGATGATAGTTAATCTTCTGAGCATGAGGTTCTACCCCCTATGCATCCTGTTAGGCGTAGGGGTAGAGATGGATTTAGAAGGCCTGATGATAGCTGTTTACAGCGGGAATAACTGAATGAGGAGCTGGTGGCTTAGCATTGCAATGATGTTGCTTCTGCAACAGGAGTTTCACATGATGCGGTGCTGATACCTTTGATCGTTCAGCAGATGTAATTTCTATTTCAACCGAGAACTTAAGACATGTCAATTCTGCGTATATTCTAAATTCTGTTGATTTCCATATCTTTTCAGCGCAGTGAATGTGAATTATTTCTTCTGCAGAGACAATATTGATAATTAGTCTTTTCAAGTTCAAGTTGTGGTTATAGTTCCAGCTCTACTACACCTATCTAGTATAGGGGTAGGTTAGAGGCAACTATAACTCAAGGGTTAAGGTAGTCATTGTAAGTAGTACAAGCATTACTTTTGGACTTGAACGTGTAGTAATTGTGACTATGATAGCCGAGATTAATAAGGGCTTGATAGCATTTAATCAAGTTTGGCAGTTGTTTGATATGCTTTGATGGGGGAATTGGAAAATGTCTAATGAAGACAAAGCACTCTTGTATTCCTTATGGCAAGCTATCAGTTCTGACTGCAACACATAATTTGAGTTAAAGGGGGATTTCTAAGATACTTCTATCCACCTTTAAGGAAGGATAATTACCTGTATCAGCTATTGCATAGAGTAAGGGAAGAGCAATCAGTTGAGAAGATTACCTGTAAACTCTTCAATCTGATACGTCATGTTGAAGACGTAATACAATATAAGAGAAGACTGGTAGAATTATATGTTACAGGATTAAGCGTAATATATTGGCATCTGAACCGAGAATTGAGATTCAGAGAGTTATTGTGAATTCAGTCTTTTGGGTGTAATTAATCTTGATGAGATATGAAAGGGTTATTAGCAATATCTGGCTCTAGTTGAGTATACTTCAGTGGAGAAGTTGTCTCTCCCAGATGTTTTAATTGTCTGTGAGTTACCAGGTTTACCACTTTATAGAGATTGAATTATGTATTGATGTGATTCCTGATATAACTCCTATTTCAACGTAGCCCTACAGAATGACTCTTGCAGAGTTGTAGGAGCAATTGCAAGAGCTGTATGACCAAGGTTTTATCAGACATTATATTTCTCTTCGGGGTGCACTAGTCCTATTATAAGGAAGAAGGATGGTCCCTTGAGACTGTGCATTGACTGCAGAGAGATGAACAGGGTAACAGTGAAGGACAAGTATCCTCTTTTGAGGATAGATGACCTGTCTGATCAGCTACAAGGTGCACAGTTCTTTTCTAAAATTGATTTGAAGTCGGGTTATCATTAGTTGTGGATCAGTTTGTAGTAGTCTTCATTAATGATATACTAGTGTATTCGAAGTGAATGAAAGGGCACGTATATCAGTTGAGGACTATGCTACAGACACTAAGAGAATGTCAGCTTTATGCTGAATTCAGGAAGTGTGATCATTGGGTGGAGAGTGTTGTTTTTCTTAGAATTATGGCGTTTAAAGATAGAATTCGAGTTGATCCACAAAAGATCGAAGCAGCATCTGAGCGGCCCAGACTAACTGAATCCATTGAGATCTGTAATTTTCTGGGTTTAATTGGGTATCATAGGAAATCTAAATAGAATTCTCTAGAATTGCAGCTCCTATGACCCACATAACTCAGAAGAATGGGAAGATTGTGTGAACAGATGTCACGACCCAAAACAGGGGCCATGACCGGCGCTAGGGAACGGGAATTCTTTCGAATCCGGAACCCGTAGCAAGCCTAAAAATAAAATAAATCATGCCATAACAACAATAATCATATAATAAATGCAGCGGAAAATAAAAATCATAATATCATCCATACCAACTGGATTTACTTCAAAACTCATCTCATCACATATATATAATATTTAATACAAATCCAGTTTCAATATAATACATCTCTTTAAAATAAAGTACATAAAATCCAATACTTTAATTTACAACTACTGCAGTGTCTAGATAAAATAAATAAGACTCAAGTAGACAATTTACATAAAGAAGCCGGGGTGGAAGAAATCCGGCGTATCAACCTGCTACTGAGGTCTGAAGAAGTTGACTCTCCTGAAAAATAGTCAACGGAGGGGAGTCAGACCTCACTGAGTGAATTACTATAATATATATACATACACACTAAGTGATAATGCATACAGTCAACAGTATATATATAATATGTAAATATATACATGCAAATTCACACAAATGCAGAAAAATCATTTATATATATTTTATCTGAAAATCATGGTTTATGAAGGATTACATAGAACCCTAGAATATCGCAACCTCAGAAAATAGTGTTAAACAACACTCTGGCCATACAGGCTCACTTATACCAAATATATCCACTTAATCCATTTGGACAGTAGACTGGCCCCGAGACACTAAGTCAACCGAGCTCCAGCAGTCTAACTGCCAGTGTGATTGGCCCCGAGACACTTGGTCAACCGAGCTCCAGCAATCACACCTCCAAACCATATCTCACACATATCAATAATCATAATCAAATCAATATCCACAAATAAGTTAGTAATATAGCCTAAAGCTATAGGCGTACCGGTACGTACTCGGTCCTAGTGCTGCCCACTAGGTAGCACGTTCTATTGATATCCTTCATTAATAATAATAAAACATTCATTCACAAATACATGATGCATGAATTTAAATAAATCAACAATATAAACCATATATATACCGAAAATATACCAAACATAAACCAGGTATATTTTGAGTATATATATGTCAAATAAATCCAATCAAATCATGAATTAAACTAAAAATATATTTAAAAACATTTTAAATATATTTTATTAACAAAACATGTATATAATTTATTATATACCAAAAATATACTTGAATATAAATCACATTATTTATGCATATTCAGTCAAAATAAAACATGCATTTTCTAAATCATGCATCCTAAGCATATATATATAATATAGTAACTCACCTAATGCGCTCCACGAGACAGGTCCGACGGGCCTGGTCCACTAGCCCTCGGTCTCGGCGCAACTAAACAAGCAATAAATAACCGACATTAGAATAAACCTAACAGAAATCCTAGAATTCAATCTAGAGTATTAAAATACGGAAACAGAATTTAGGGTTCGACTGGATATCACGTTTTACGAGAATTCTACCGAAAATCCGGCAGAACCTCCCCTGTAAAACGGACATCTCTCTACTCAAAAGAGTAGAGCCGACCCTGCAAAGAAACACACTTCGAAAAATGAGCTCAACACAATCAAAATCCCACGGTCGGACTCCAACTACAGTCCACCGACCGGGGTCCACAAACACAGAATAATATTCCAGATATACCGAAAATATCCTTAAATCACAGAAATACATCTCATAGGTAAAAATTACATATTTAACCTTGAAACACTATAAAAACCGATTAAAACTCATTTTATTAGAAAAATCGTATATTATATATATAATTGAAAATAATTCCCGAAAAATAGTTTTAATTAGTTAAAAATACTAAATAATTTGTAGAAATCATTTTTATACCTTAAATAAATATTAAAACCAATTAAATTACATTTTTAGACAATTTAGGGTAAAATTACCAAAATACCCCTATATATATAAATATACTTAAATTACTTCAAAAATTCACCAAAAATCATACAATTATCAAAAATTAATTTTCTCAACATATTTATCAATAATATAAATATTTAAACTCAATTAACCAATTAAATTCAAATTAAAACACAATTAACCTAATTTTCCAAAATCACCTAAACTTCAATAATTAAAAATAAATACTTAGAAATTCATAAAAATTCCAAATAAATTCCTATAATTCATTTCAACACCCAATTCAACCATAAACTCCAATTTCATAATTTAAATAATTAATTTCCGAAAATTAGAAAATAATATTAAAATATTCAAAAATACCCAAAAATCCAAACAATCTCCAAAAATTCTACAAAAATTCATACATGTACATTAAGCTACTAGGAACAACATTTGTGAAGGAATTAAGCATGAATCAATCAAGAACAATTCAAAAAAAATCGAAAACCCTAATAGGCCGAATTTTACAAATCGAAAACTAAGCAATTCTAGACTATTTTAGCTCAAACCAAAGCTAGAATAACACTCACCGGAGCTCAAGGAGAAGAAAGAGACCGGCGGTGTTGAAAACGGTGGCCGGAATCGGCGTGATCGACGGTGAGTTGATTTTCGGCTTCTCCGGCCAAAATCACTCTCCCGACGTCGGAAACGGCCTCCACAGGCGGCGAAACTGGTCGGGGAAGATGGTGGCACACCGGACGGCACACCCACGGTGAAGGAACGGCACGGCAGGCGCTCGGAACGGCGAGGAACGGTCGGAGAAGAAAGGAAGGAGTCGGGGGCAATATGGTAATTTTGCAAACTCTTTTGATTTTTAATGTATATATGTATATATATATACTTTATACTTTATATTAAAATAATATTAAATTACACACATCAAATATACACCACACACATTAAAATATTAATATTTTAATAATTTATACCAAATAAAATTAATTAAATAACAATTAAAACAATTAAATACTTAATAAAATATTAGGGAATTAATAAACCCTAATTAAATAAATATACACACACAGGCTTTATTTAATAATTTAAAAATATGTATGAGTTCATGCAAGTCCGTAAATACATTTAAAATAATTAATAATAAATTGTTTACGTGAAAATTTCCCCGAAAATGCAAGTCCCGGGAAAATTTTACGTAAAACACTGTAAATAATATACCGTAATTAAAATAGGTTTTAAATACATAATGACTCATAAAAATATCATAATATATATACAAAAATTATTGACACTGTATATCCCGGTACAGTGTAAAAATATTTTTAAAAACACGGGATATTACAGTCTTCCCCCCTTACAAGAATTCATCCCCGAATTCCAGAAAACAAGATTACAGAATCAGGAAGGAAAGAGATACGGGTAAGAAGCTTGCATCTCAGCTTCAGTCTCCCACGTATGCTCTTCAACTCTGTCGCTACGCCACAGAACCTTGACCATCGGAATCTGCTTCGATCGCAACTGTCGAACTTGATAATCTACAATCGCCACAGGTTCTTCCACTTACGTCAAATCTTCACTCACTTCTACACTGTCAGGTTGCAACACGTGCGAAGGATCTGAGATATACTTCCTCAACATCGAGATATGAAATACTGGATGCACCTGTGACATACTCGGAGGCAAATCCAACCGATATGCAACAGTGCCAACTCTCTCCAGAATCTCAAATGGTCCAATGTATCTCGGTGCTAACTTACCCTTCCTGCCAAATCTCATCACACCCTTCATCGGAGATACTTTCAGAAAAATGAAATCTCCAACCTGAAACTCCACATCTCTGCGCCTAGGATTCGCATAACTCTTCTGTCTACTAACTGCGGTCTCTAATCTACGCTTGATCACGGCGACTTTCTCTGCAGCATCCTGAACCATCTCTGGTCCAGTCAAAACTCTCTCACCGATCTCATCCCAACTCAACGGGGATCTACACTTCCTTCCATACAACGCCTCATATGGTGCCATGCCAATACTGCTATGGTAGCTGTTATTATATGCAAACTCAACAAGCGATAAATGATCATCCCAGCTACCTCCCAAATCCAAGACACACATCCTCAACATATCTTCCAGTGTCTGGATCGTCCTCTCAGACTGACCATCTGTCTGAGGATGAAAAGCAGTACTGAAATCCAACCTAGTGCCCATCGCTTCCTGCAACTTCTGCCAAAAATGAGAAGTAAACACCGAACCTCTATCTGACACAATGGACACAGGTACTCCATGAAGGCACACAATATGCTTCACATACAACTTCGCCAATCTAGCAACTGAATATGTGGCTTTCACAGGCAAGAAATGTGCAGACTTCGTCAATCTGTCTACAATCACCCAGATGGAATCGTATCCATCCTTCGAACGAGTTAAACCGACCACAAAATCCATAGCTATCCTTTCCCACTTCCACTCGGGAATAGGAAGAGGCTGAAGCTTCCCAGAAGGCTTCTGATGTTCGGCTTTCACTTGCTGACACGTCAAGCACTTAGCAACATAATCAGCGACATCTTTCTTCAATCCATCCCACCAGTATAAATCTCTGATACTGTGGTACATCTTAGTAACACCTGGATGAACGCTGTAGGCTGTAGAATGTGCTTCCTCTAAAATCTCTTCTCTCAAATCATCCACATCAGGAACACACAATCTACCACTGATCCACAACACACCATCATCATCGAGTGTGAAATCAGTGAACTTCCCTGCTCTGACATTCTCTGCAAGCTCTTCTAGAATAGGATCTCGGCTCTGAGCTGCTTTAATCCTATCCCTTAGTACAGATCGTACTTTAAACTGAGCTAACAGTCCACCCGATCTACTGATCTTCATCATCAGACCTTGATCCACCAACAAATGCAATTCCTGGATCAATGGTCTCCTCTCAACACTGATGTGAGCAAGACTACCTGAAGACTTCCTACTCAAGGCATCTGCTACCACATTAGCTTTACCCGGATGGTAAAGAATCTCGCAATCATAATCCTTCAACAGTTCCAACCATCGTCTCTGCCTCAGATTCAAATCTCTCTGCTAGAAAATGTACTTAAGGCTCTTGTGATCAGTAAATATCTCACAAGTCACCCCGTACAAATAATGTCTCCAAATCTTCAAAGCAAAGATCACTGCAGCCATCTCTAGATCATGTGTAGGATAATTCTGCTCATGCTTCTTCAACTGCCTCGAAGCATAGGCTATCACCCTTCCATTCCGCATCAACACACAACCAAGACCAATTCTAGAGGCATCACAGTAAACTGTGAACTTATCCACACTATTAGGCAAAGCTAATACTGGCGCTGTGGTCAACTTCTCCTTCAACAACTGAAAACTATTCTCACAAGCTTCTGACCACTCGAATCTAACATTCTTCTGAGTCAAGCGAGTCATAGGGGCTGCTATCCTGGAAAAATCCTGCACAAACTGCCTATAATACCCGGCTAAACCCAGAAAACTCCGAATCTCCGTAACCGAAGTAGGTCTAGGCCATTCAGATACTGCCTCAACCTTCTGTGGATCAACCTGAATACCTTCTTTAGACACTACGTGTCCAAGAAAAGAAACACTCTCCATCCAGAAATCACACTTCAAAAATTTAGCATAAAGCTGATGATCTCTCAGTGTCTGTAGTACAATCCTCAAGTGATATACATGCTCTTCCATACTCCTCGAATATACTAGTATATCATCAATGAAGACTACCACAAACTGATCCACATACGGTCTGAATACTCTGTTCATCAGGTCCATAAAAACTGCTGGTGCATTAGTCAAACCAAAAGACATCACCAGAAACTCATAATGACCATATCTAGTGCGGAAAGCTGTCTTAGGAATATCAGCTTCACTGATCCGCAGTTGATGATAACCCGACCTCAAGTCGACCTTAGAAAAGAATTGTGCACCCTGTAGCTGATCAAATAAATCATCTATCCTCGGGAGAGGATACTTGTTCTTCATTGTCACCTTATTCAGCTCTCTGTAGTCAATGCACAGTCTCAGGGTACCATCCTTCTTCTTCACAAACAAGACTGGTGCACCCAAAGGAGAAACACTAGGTCTAATAAAACCCTTCTCCAACAACTCTTGCAACTGCTCCTTCAACTCTCTCAACTCTGCAGGAGCCATACGATAAGGTGGCATAGATATAGGAGTAGTACCTGGTACCACATCTATACAGAACTCAATCTCTCTATGAGGTGGTAAACCTGGCAACTCCTCGGGAAAAACATCAGGAAACTCACAAGCAACCGGAACATCTGTGAGTGACAACTTCTCCACTGACGTATCCCTAACCAATGCCAAAAACCCCTGACAACCTTTCCTCAACAACTTCCTAGCTGAAATAGCCGAAATAAGATTCTGAGGTGCTGAACTCCTATCACCAATAAACTTAAATTCTACTTCACCAGGAATTCTGAAAGTCACCTCCTTATTCCTGCAATCTACCACGGCAAAGTGCTGAGATAACCAATCCATTCCCAAAATAACATCAAACTCCATCACATCCAACAAAATCAAATCGGCGGGTAATTCTCTATCTCCCACAAGAACTGGACAACCAGAAAGAACAATATCGGCGTCCAAGGAATCACTCAGAGGAGTGGCAACAGACAAAGGAAAAGCCATCCTCGAAGCTTGCCAACAAGATTTAGAAGCAAAAATAGGAGAAACAAACGAATGCGTGGCACCCGGATCAAACAAAACCAAAGCATCCAGGTAACAAACAGAAAGAATACCTGCCACGACTGCATTAGATGCCTGAGCATCCTGCTGAGTCAGATGGAAGACTCTGGCCTGACCTCGACCTCCCTGCTGACTGGTAGAAGCCTGGCCAACACCTCTAGCACCTCCTCTAGTACCTCTACCATGACTCTGCTGTGGAACAAACTGAGTAGAACTCTGATGCTGGGCTGGTGGTAACTGAAATGGCACGGGTACTGCACTAGCAATCGACTGCTGTGGGAATCGCGGAATCTGCTGCTGCTGATACCCAGAATAAGGACACGATCTGGCAAAATGTCCTGTCTGCCCGCATCTGAAACATGTCAGTGGTGTCAGATAACACGGTCCCTGATGGACTCTACCACAAGTCTGACAAACACTGGCCGCTGATCCAGAACTACGACCACTACTGCTGCTCGAAGCACCTGACCCAAATCTGAACGATCTACGCTGACCTCCACGGCCATGTCTACTGCTCCGATGCACTCGCTGCTGCTGTCTCTGACTCTGTTGAGTCGAACCTCGCTGCTGACTACTCGATCCAACATGAAAACTTGAATATGGAGTAGCCTGCGATCCACTCGACTGAACTCCTAGCTGGTAATAATCAGGCATCGCTCCCTGCCTAACTAACCTCAGCTCGATCTCCTTAGCTAGCTCAATCACAGACTCCAGAGTAAGACCTGCTGTGGGCATACCAGTAAAAGCAGAACCCAAACCAGTAACGTACGTAGTAACAGCAAAATACTGATCTCGCATCAGATCCTCAGCATATCTACCCAGACGAAGAAACTCTCGAGTATACTCCTCTACTGATCGATCTCCACGAGAAATACTGGTCAGACGAAGACGATAACTCAAACGAAGAGGCTCTGGACAAAATCTCCTCATGAATCGCTCTCGAAACTGAGCCCAGGTCATCGTCATCATATAAGGCTGGATCATCTGAATGAACCAATCCAAGGCTGGTCCCTCGACAGACAACTCAACGATCATGATCCTCTGGTACTCGGTATGAGCAGTCCGAGTCCTAGTCTCAATCGCATGCAGAAAATCTAAAGGATCAGAAGTCCCATCAAAAGCAGTCCTGCCAACTCTGGCATAGAACAAAGCTGCCTCAGGGTCAGACATACCCTGCTGATAGGCAGGCTGAACAGGCTGAACAACTGGAGGAACAGGAACATCAAACTCAGGCTCAACAGGCTCCTCGTCCTGTAACTCTCTCTGCCTACGGCGACCTGCCGCTCCTCGAGGTCTACCTCTGCCACGACCTCTACGTCTAACTGGCGGCTCAGGAGGTAAAACCTCGTCCTGAAAAGACTCATCATCCTCGGCCTCAACGACCGGTGGAGCGACACGCGCTCGCCTCCTCATTCTGAAAAGACAAACGGAAAGATTCAGACAAAATAGACAATGGAGGAATAACGCTGAAAACTACAGCAAGGAATACTCATCAAGACATACTCGAAACCTAATACACTGCAGTAGTCCAACAGAAAACAACTTTAAAACTAGGGCCACAACTCACATAACTAAGCCCTGACACAGAACTCCACTCTGATACGAACTTCGCTCTGATACCAACTTTGTCACGACCCAAAATAGGGGCCATGACCGGCGCTAGGGAACGGGAATTCCTTCGAATCCGAAACCCGTAGCAAGCCTAAAAATAAAATAAATCATGCCATAACAACAATAATCATATAATAAATGCAGCGAAAAATAAAAATCATAATATCATCCATACCAACTGGATTTACTTCAAAACTCATCTCATCACATATATATAATATTTAATACAAATCCAGTTTCAATATAATACATCTCTTTAAAATAAAGTACATAAAATCCAATACTTTAATTTACAACTACTGCAGTGTCTAGATAAAATAAATAAGACTCAAGTAGACAATTTACATAAAGAAGCCGGGGCGGAAGAAATCCGGCGTATCGACCTGCTACTGAGGTCTGAAGAAGTTGACTCTCCTGAAAAATAGTCAACGGAGGGGAGTCAGACCTCACTGAGTGAATTACTATAATATATATACATACACACTAAGTGATAATGCATACAGTCAACAGTATATATATAATATGTAAATATATACATGCAAATTCACACAAATGCAGAAAAATCATTTATATATATTTTATCTGAAAATCATGGTTTATGAAGGATTACATAGAACCCTAGAATATCGCAACCTCAGAAAATAGTGTTAAACAACACTCTGGCCATACAGGCTCACTTATACCAAATATATCCACTTAATCCATTTGGACAGTAGACTGGCCCCGAGACACTAAGTCAACCGAGCTCCAGCAGTCTAACTGCCAGTGTGATTGGCCCCGAGACACTTGGTCAACCGAGCTCCAGCAATCACACCTCCAAACCATATCTCACACATATCAATAATCATAATCAAATCAATATCCACAAATAAGTTAGTAATATAGCCTAAAGCTATAGGCGTACCGGTACGTACTCGGTCCTAGTGCTGCCCACTAGGTAGCACGTTCTATTGATATCCTTCATTAATAATAATAAAACATTCATTCACAAATACATGATGCATGAATTTAAATAAATCAACAATATAAACCATATATATACCGAAAATATACCAAACATAAACCAGGTATATTTTGAGTATATATATGTCAAATAAATCCAATCAAATCATGAATTAAACTAAAAATATATTTAAAAACATTTTAAATATATTTTATTAACAAAACATGTATATAATTTATTATATACCAAAAATATACTTGAATATAAATCACATTATTTATGCATATTCAGTCAAAATAAAACATGCATTTTCTAAATCATGCATCCTAAGCATATATATATATAATATAGTAACTCACCTAATGCGCTCCACGAGACAGGTCCGACGGGCCTGGTCCACTAGCCCTCGGTCTCGGCGCAACTAAACAAGCAATAAATAACCGACATTAGAATAAACCTAACAGAAATCCTAGAATTCAATCTAGAGTATTAAAATACGGAAACAGAATTTAGGGTTCGACTGGATATCACGTTTTACGAGAATTCTACCGAAAATCCGACAGAACCTCCCCTGTAAAACGGACATCTCTCTACTCAAAAGAGTAGAGCCGACCCTGCAAAGAAACACACTTCGAAAAATGAGCTCAACACAATCAAAATCCCACGGTCGGACTCCAACTACAGTCCACCGACCGGGGTCCACAAACACAGAATAATATTCCAGATATATCGAAAATATCCTTAAATCACAGAAATACATCTCATAGGTAAAAATTACATATTTAACCTTGAAACACTATAAAAACCGATTAAAACTCATTTTATTAGAAAAACCGTATATTATATATATAATTGAAAATAATTCCCGAAAAATAGTTTTAATTAGTTAAAAATACTAAATAATTTGTAGAAATCATTTTTATACCTTAAATAAATATTAAAACCAATTAAATTACATTTTTTAGACAATTTAGGGTAAAATTACCAAAATACCCCTATATATATAAATATACTTAAATTACTTCAAAAATTCACCAAAAATCATACAATTATCAAAAATTAATTTTCTCAACATATTTATCAATAATATCAATATTTAAACTCAATTAACCAATTAAATTCAAATTAAAACACAATTAACCTAATTTTCCAAAATCACCTAAACTTCAATAATTAAAAATAAATACTTAGAAATTCATAAAAATTCCAAATAAATTCCTATAATTCATTTCAACACCCAATTCAACCATAAAATCCAATTTCATAATTTAAATAATTAATTTCCGAAAATTAGAAAATAATATTAAAATATTCAAAAATACCCAAAAATCCAAACAATCTCCAAAAATTCTAAAAAAATTCATACATGTAGATTAAGCTACTAGTAACAACATTTGTGAAGGAATTAAGCATGAATCAATCAAGAACAATTCAAAAAAAATCGAAAACCCTAATAGGCCGAATTTTACAAATCGAAAACTAAGCAATTCTAGACCATTTTAGCTCAAACCAAAGCTAGAATAACACTCACCGGAGCTCAAGGAGAAGAAAGAGACCGGCGGTGTCGAAAACGGTGGCCGGAATCGGCGTGATCGATGGTGAGTTGATTTTCGGCTTCTCCGGCCAAAATCACTCTCCCGACGCCGGAAACGGCCTCCACAGGCGGCGAAACTGGTCGGGGAAGATGGTGGCACACCGGACGGCACACCCACGGTGAAGGAACAGCACGGCAGGCGCTCGGAACGGTGAGGAACGGTCGGAGAAGAAAGGAAAGAGTCGGGGGCAATATGGTAATTTTGCAAACTCTTTTGATTTTTAATGTATATATGTATATATATATACTTTATACTTTATATTAAAATAATATTAAATTACACACATCAAATATACACCACACACATTAAAATATTAATATTTTAATAATTTATACCAAATAAAATTAATTAAATAACAATTAAAACAATTAAATACTTAATAAAATATTAGGGAATTAATAAACCCTAATTAAATAAATATACACACACAGGCTTTATTTAATAATTTAAAAATATGTATGAGTTCATGCAAGTCCGTAAATACATTTAAAATAATTAATAATAAATTGTTTACGTGAAAATTTCCCCGAAAATGCAAGTCCCGGGAAAATTTTACGTAAAACACTGTAAATAATATACCGTAATTAAAATAGGTTTTAAATACATAATGACTCATAAAAATATCGTAATATAGATACAAAAATTATTGACACTGTATATCCCGGTACAGTGTAAAAATATTTTTAAAAACACGGGATATTACAACAGATATTTGTTAGAACAGCTTCCAAGTACTGAAGAAGACTGATTGATCTGAGGGTTACGTGAACTTTAGAGGATAAGACCTGATATCATTACAACATTTCATCATAGCATCTCATTACAATATTTCATCACGACATTTCATTCTAGCATTTCATCATAACATTTCATTATATCATCTCATCATGACATTCTTCATAGCATGTCATCATGGCATATCACCATAGAATGATCTGCTGATAGGAGATGCCCAAGTTAATGATACAGGGTTGATGTTATAATCTAAGAAAGGGATTCTATATAAGCTGTGGAAATGAACTTGCAGTGTACATCCAGATAGTTACCAAGAATTATCACAGTATTCAGGATCAGTACTAGTGGGTTGGATTATAGAAGGATGTGACTGATTGTATTTCTAAGTGTTAAAATTACCAGCCGGTGAAAGCTAAATATCAGAAGTCTTCTGGGAAGTTTCGATCTCTTTTGAATTTAGGTGGAAATGAGTGAGAATTATGATAATTTTTGTGGTTAGTTACCTCGTTCGAAGGGTGAATATAATTCTGTTGGAATGACTGTAGACAAATTGACCAAGTCAGCTAATTTTTGGCCAGTGGAAGCCACTTATTCAGTAGCTAAAAGGGCTAAGCTGCATATGAAACATATTGTGTGCCTGCATGGACTACCTGTGTCCATTGTATATGGTAAAGGTACAGTGTTTACCTTTCGATTTTGGCAGAGATTATGGAAAGTAATAGACACTTGGTTGGATGTCAATACTGCTTTTCATCCTCAGACAGATGACAGTCTGAGAGGACGATCCAGACACTAAATAGTATGTTGAAGATGTGTGTTTTGGATCTAGAAGGTAACTAGGTTGATTATATGCTACTTATAGAATTCGCTTATAATAACAGCTACCATAGCAGTATTGGAATGACACCACCTGAGGCTTTTATGAAAAGAAGTCTTAATTAGATATGAGATGGTTCAGAATACATCGAAGAAGTTAATATGATCAGAAGAGCGATATGGATCCTAGATGCAGAGATATGGAGTTTCAGATCGAAGACTGTAATTTTGAAATGTCTTCGAAAAATGGTGTGATGAGACTTATTGAACAATATAGAACTGAATGAAGATCTGAAGTTTGAGAAGGAATCAGGTGTGATTGTAAATTATCAAGCTCAATAGTTATGTTCGAACTAGATTCAGATGATCAAGGTTCCGTGACGTGCCAACAAAGTGAAAGAGCTTACGTGAGAGACTGAAGTTGAGATACGAGCTTCTTACCCATATCTCTTTCTTTCTTGATCTTGTAATTTTCTTTTTGGAATTCGGGGACGAATTCTTGTAAGGGGGGAAGACTGTAATATCCCGAATTTTTAAATATTTTTATACTGCATCGGGATATGCAGTGTTAATAATTTTTGTATATATATTCATAATATTTTATGAGTTTGTTGTTTGTTTAAGGCTAATTTTAATTATTTTATATTATTTTAAGTACTTTACGTAAAATTTTTCCGAAAATTATATTTTCGAAAAAATTGACACATAAATAATTTAATACTATTTATTTTGACTAGTTTTATGAATTTGCATGAACTCATATATAATTTTAAAGTGCTAAAATAAAATGTATATATGTGTATTTATTTAAATTAATTAGAGCTTAATTAATTTCCTTAATTTTATTATTTAATTTTTGTATTAATTAATTTTAAGTGTATAAATTATTAAATATATTAAAATATTTGTGTGGTGAGTATTATTTGTGTGTGGGAATATATATATTACTATAATATAGTGTAGACATATATATATATATATATATACATATATACACAAATTTTAATAAAAAAAAAAAAAAGTTGCCTTATTTACGATTTTACCCCTCCTGCATCTTCTTCTTCCCAATGCCATTTCCACCATTTCCAGCCACTTTCAAGCTGGTTTTCTTGTTGTTACTATGCCCCCTCAGCCTTCCTCCTCCACCTCCCAGCCATTTCCACCACCTGAAACACTCTTTTCCGACGAGTTTT